>JALGQZ010000006.1:66966315-67396315 GCA_023105745.1 Austropuccinia psidii
CCTGAATGTGCTTGATTTTTGGAGCTTTATTCTTTATCTATTGGTGATTCTTTCCAATCTTCCAATTTAAAAACTCAACATATTTCCATTCCTTCTGGTGGTTCTTCTCTCCATCCTCATTTCTGTTGTTAAAAAATTGGAAATCAAAGCCTTCTTCCATCTGGTTCTGTGTGACAGAATATTTCCCCTTTTTTCTGGGAAAGGTCTGATCTTATGTTATTTTCTACAAGGAAAGTTCTTCCTAATTCTGTTTGAACTGCTCATCTTGCTACAAAAAGGTGAATATTTCTTTCTTCCCCAGTGACCAAATTGATTGGGGTAAATTCTGCGAATCCAACTATTTAGGTACAATGAACACCAATTCCCCTTAACTCATGTTGAGGCATCTTGTGGTAATTCCTGCTTTTATTGCTGAATCTTCTGGTTTTGTATAAAATTCTGATTGTGTTTCAACTAGTTCCATTATTACATGTTCTTCTTTTCCTGAAAATACTTGCATATACCCCAATGGGCAGAAATTATGCAGTTTTGTCTGTTCAAAATTACCCAGATTGTCAGCCTGTGACTCAAAACAAGAGCCCAAGAATGACAGCCAAAATACCATAAACCAATGGTAGAGCCAAGATACCACCAAAACATGGAGCTGAGCCAAACCATCTCAAAAAGTATCAAACAAAAGAGAAGACTTACCCCTTTCCAAGTATACAAGTTCTATTATCATAGGACAAAGAATAACAAAGTTATTACTTCTCAAAGTTGCTGCTGAGCATAACCCCCATTTTTCAGCTCTCATCTGAAAACCATAGGAATATTCTTAACCCTATCAGATTGGTATTCAAACTGAAGCTCTAAGTCAGGGCTGTCCAATGGTACTAACAAAATATAGCCAGAACCAAAATTACAGAAGTTATGACCAAAATAAGGGCAATCAAGGGTGAATAAAATATTTACCTCTCAACTGACTTATACAGTTTTAGCGTGAGATAACTAAAGTGGGGTCTTTTTAGGGAGAGAACAATCAGGGCACTCTGATGATTCCATTCATTTCCCCATATCTCATCTAGAACAAAGGTTATGGGGCAAGCAAGCTCCATACGTATTTTCAGAAACTCATACATATGTACAAAAAAAACTTGTACATGGCATACCTTGGCCATATTTAATGATAGCCACATCAAATAAGGTACTATTGTGTAGAAACCATCAAGAGCTACACAATGAGCCAGCTTTGAGCTTGATATCTCAAGCTCTGACAAAGCTATGGAATTTTCAAGCTCAAAATCCCACAGTTAGACCCATACAGCCTTACTGTGGGATATTCTTCCATAAGTATTATTATGAGGTGTCAAATAGACAAAGAAGAATTTTCTAACTCCAACACCTCATTTTATGTTCAATAGTGGGGTCCCATACAGGTTCTGTACAGCATTCTATGCGTCATACACATCAGAAGAGGGCTATGTGGTCCCCTCATGAAAATCCTCACCCTGTATTGGTGAAAACTGCCCAGATGGGGTTTCAAAGCCACATATGAGCCCAATACAGGCTATACAGGCTTTGTGAAAACCAAAGGCCAGTCCTTGGAAATGAAAATCTTCACTTCCTCTACATGGAAATGTCTACAAGCCTTTGTCACCCAATTTTAGGATAAAAAGGGACCTTTTCTCCACCAGAAAAAGTTTTGTCATCCTGCTCTTCAATTCCTATGTAGTACAACTGTCAAAAACAGTTATATTATTGGAAAATAACCAGGTACAGTTTTCATTTTAATTTTTGTAGTCTTTTTTTTATTGTAATCCAACAGGTAAAGCTGCACCCAGGGCTTTCAACAGCTCTCACCAACACTATTACTCAATAGTAAATCCCTTAATACTCTTTATTAAACCTTTATAATCATACATAAATCTTTTATTATTACTTTTCATTGTGTCGCAGTCACAGTTACAGGTTGTAAATAGTTATTAATAAGCTTCATCATAGACTCAGCCTGACATTTTGGGGCCTGGCCATGTTTTTTTGAGCTTTGGACCTCTTTACATATAAAAGTGAGTTTTTTTTCTTTTATCTATTATTTCTGACATTTTGTTTCTTCTTTTTCAGGTGTAATTTTATTAAAGAATAATTATAATACATATCTTATAATTATTTTTTTGAGTGGTATATGTCATATACCACTGTGTTTTTTATTTTAAATTGCCTTTCTGCATGTTTTAATCACCACAAAACCCTTATTTTTGGTGTGTTTTATATATTTAAACACTTTAAGCAATTAATACTGCCCATTCTTTTGTTTAAAAAGGGCACCTCTTACTGTAAAACCAACAGTATTAAAGGCGTGGTTGGGTATATTGGAAATTTTAATTACCCTTTACATAAGCACTTTTTTTATTATACTTGCTAATTACAAGTTAATTTGTGAAATACTGGTATACAAACAGTGTAACAGATCTCCATAAGCTGTATTTCTGACTGGTAATTGTTAAATTCAATTACACTGTCATAATACAAGCGCACAACATAGAAATAAGTTACCCAGAGGCCATTATTAGATGTGCAAACAGCCTTTTAAGAAGTCTTAACTAACATTAAGCCCTCTTTTCCTATTTTATTGAGTGGAAGAAAACTGCATCCTACTTGAGACCCAGTCACAGGCCAACACACGAGTGAAACCCCCATAACCAGAGGGCAGCAAGGGTAAAGGAATGGGGCACAGTGAAGGCCTTATCACAGCAAAGAATTGGACACCAATTGCCACCCAGAGGAATAGAAAACCCCGAAACTCTGCATCAATACAAGGTAAACCAACCTTAACCACTTGTACAGGGAAGATTACAATAACCAACCCAGTTGTAACCTCCAAAGGCAAATTTCCAAAAGCAGTAGATAGCAAATTTGTACAAAGAACAGTCAAAGCTGAATACCTCAAGAAAATTAAGTTGTTGACTGCTTTCAAACACTGGTATGTTACCTGTACACCTCAGAGACCTTGGCTTCCAAAGGAACCAGCCAGATGACAGAGAAGGCTCTTTCAAAACCAGAAGACCTGGAGGAGGATACCTTGGACACAGTGGTGGATGGCAAGACATTGAGGGAAATCATACCCACTCTTCCATTCACATTCTAATCCAAAAGAAACCTCAAACCAGAGGACTGAAAGGATATTGATCAAGTTCTTCATCTCCACCAACTCCTCACATACCTTTTTCAATGGAGCATGGACAACAACAGTTTCAACCTCAAATCCCACTGGGAAGAACTTGGGGCAAGTTGCCAGAGGATATGTCTCAAAGAGATAGACTTCAAAGACCTTATGATAATCACCAAGGGCTGGAATCCCACCAGACATTTCAGACTCCTGGAGGTGAGGTCAAACAGGATAAGGGAGAATCAAGCCACTATCCAAGATATAGAAGAACAACTGACCCAGACAGGGCATACTCAGATAACTTCAGTCTCACAAGGAGTGGGCCAAACCAGCTCTCCAGTGGCTTCACACTATTCAGGAACCAGTAGATCAGTGGCCAAGAGTCAACATTCTTCTCAGTCCCAGGAATTTTCCAGGAGAAGACAAGGATAAAAGGGCAAAAACAAGACCTCTTTTAACCAAAGGCAGAAAGAGTCAAACCCAATGATCCAGAAGCTGTTGGACTTTGTGAAAGAAGTACACAAGAACAAGAAATAGGTGCACATATTTCTAGAATCAGTAGCCCCATTAATAGAAATATTAACACCACGGAAAGAGAGACAGGGATTGTCTGGATAAGGACATAAATAAACTGTTTAATGTCTACCATTACATGAAACCTAAACCACAAGGCCAATTTATGGATAATCCATATCACCAAGAGGACATCAAACCAGATTCCATATTGGCTAATAAGAAAGATCTCCATCTCAATACCAGGAAGGAGACAATATGTCTTATTCTGAGAAGGAAGCCTTCAAACAGCTTCCCGAGGCCTCATGCTGGCCCAAAATATTTGGAACAGGGGGATATGATGATATGGAGCACATTGATTATATTGATGGACTCTTCATTGATTTACCAAGTATACCAGACTACTGTATTACTGCTAGACTTAATACAGCATTCAAAGGACATGCAAGTATTTTTTACACAGAAATAAAAGAAATCTATTGCAGAAGGAACTGGCCATCGTGGAAGAGTCAAATCATCCAAAAGTACAGCAATGGTACTTGGATATGGAAGAATACCATGTGATTTGAAAATGACAAGTACTCTGTGGACAAAGATCCATATGAGTGGTGTCTCAGACAGTGTAAAAGACTTAAATCCATTGATCCTCAAATTAATATTAACATGAGGAATCACAAACTCCTGACACAAATTCCAGGAGACCTAGAGCATGCAGTGAAATGAAGATGCAACCATAATTGCACTCTAGATGACATTGCAAATACCTTACAAGACATAAGGAAAAGAACAAATATAGGGAAACATTCCCCATATAAAAGCAGTGGTTTCAGAGAGAAACAACCTTTCAGGGTAGATTTTAAAGACAAACCCAGAGAAAGAGTGGCATAAGTGGCTAAGAGGAAAAATTCTTGCCACAATTGAGGTTCAACCAGCTATTATGCCAATAACTGTCCAAAGGCAAAGAATAAACTCTATGCCATTAAGAAAGTCCCAGAGGATTTGGAATCAGACTCCATGGGTGATGCCATCAGAGAGCAATCTGATTAAGACCAAGACTCAAGAGAGGAATTTCTAGTGGAGTACCAAGAGGAAACACCACTAGAAATTCAGGATATACACTTAGAAGCAGGCATGCCACAAGACACTTGCAACAAGAGCTTGTGCAAACACACACAAGATGCACAAACATTCCTAGTTACAAAAACTAAAGGAATGGAATACATACATGGGAAAGCCACAAAGATGACTGTTTGCATAGACAATGCTCAAAACCCATTAATAATTGAAAGTGGAGCACACTGCTCAATAGTGGCCAGAAATTATCTGGATCATCACTTGCCAAATTGGGAGAAAAAACCCTTGCCAACCAAGGTAAAGAACTTCAAATGTGCATCAGGGAAGATGAATTCCATTGGGACAATTAGCAAAGAGATAATTATACCTCATAGGAAAGGTAATATCAGACTGAACCCAGAGTTTTTTGTGCTTGAAGATTCCCACATCCAAGGGTTTTTACTGGGAAAAGATTACCAGAGGAGGTATGGAATTGACATTTACAATAGTAACAACAGGCACATTACCATTGGTACAAACAAGGAGAAGAAATTTTCACTTGAAATATACCAAGTATCTACCCATGACCCTCTAGAATTATTACTAAATTAATTGAGGGAGGGCCAATTTAGCACTACCCTCACCAGTAAACAGCAACTTAGTTTACTGAAGATTCTGAGGAAAAATAGACCAGCATTTGCCATTGGTGAAGAGCCATTAGGCAAAATCAGAGGCCATGAGATAGAATTATATGTGGATGTAGAAAGACCCTATCCACCCATGCTGAGAAGACCTCCATACCCAGCAAGTCTGGAAACTAGGAAGGAAATTTAGAAACACATCAATAAACTCCTAGAAATGGATGTCTTCAGGAAGATAGGACAAAATGAAATAGTGGGAATCACCACCCCTGTCCTTGTCACCTGGCATGATTGCAGATCTAGATTTTGTAGGGATTCCAGAGCTCTGAATAACTACATAAAAGCTAAAAGGCACCCTATACCAAGGATACCTCATGCCCTAGACAAACTGGCAAAAGCCAAATACATAACCAAGATGGATTGTATGAAAGGCTTCCACCAGAATGGAGTTAAACCAAACTCCATGAAACTACTCAAAATCATATACCATATGGGCCTATATCAGTATACCAGGATGCCATTTGGCATCAAAAATGCACCAGCCCACTTCCAAAGGATGATGGACGCAATATTTCAAGAATAAATATTGTAAGGCAGGATGGTACTATATATTGATGACATAATTATATACTCAGAGACATGGGAAGATCATGTGCAGTACATAGACAGAGTACTAATTAAGTGCACACCCATTAATCTAAAACTTTACTTAAAAAGTGCAATTTTGGCCAACAAAAATTACTGGCACTAGGACACAAAGTCTCAGGCCTTAGTCTGGCCATAGACCAGAACGTAGTAGCAGAAGTCCTTCTAAAAACCAGTACCAAAGAAAATCAAAGAGATTAAATCTTTCCTTGGGCTTGTTAGCTACTACAGAAACCACATCAGTAGTTTTGCCCACATAACTAGTAGTCTGTACAAGTTATGTTCAAAAGATGTAGTTTTTGAAATTACCAAGGAAAGCAGGGATGCATATGAGAGGATCAAACATGAGCTCACAAATGCACCTAGGCTCATCTAACCTGACTTTGACCTACCATTCAAATTTTACATAGATGCAGCATGTAGCCAAGGCTTAGTGGCAGCCCTTCACCAGAGACAAATTGTACATGGTGACCCAAGAGAAGGGGTAATATGCTACATCTCTAGGCAGCTGAAAGATTCAGAAGCCAGGTATGGGGCCACCCAGACCGGATGTCTATGCTTATTTTGGGCTCTGGAGAAACTTCACTATTACTTGGAGGGTGCAGTCTTTGAAGTCTTTACTGAATATGAAGACTACCAATAGACACATGATGAGATGGAAAATAGCCATCCAAGAGTATAGAGGCAATATGACCAACATATAAAAAGAAGGCAAAAGCCACATCAATTAAGATGGCCTCAGAAGATGGCCACTGGACAAAGTCAAGAGCAATCCAGCTTATGACCCTGAAGTAGCAGCTAAGATCCCCATCCATTTCATGGAAATAGATAAGAGAAAAAACTTCAAATTTTCTAAATGGGCACCAGGAAATGGTACCCCAGACAGTGGAGACACTGGATCAGAAGGAACAGAAACTCCCATATTAGGAATCAGCTCCTCAGAACTGCATAATGAGTTCTTTAAAGAAGTGATTAATACATATGCTAAACAAAAACAGTGTAGTATATTGTTGCAACTCCTTCAACAAAAATACAGGGGCTCAGAACTGGAATCCCAGTTAGACAGACCCTGGTTGAGGGAATAGAAGGATAACAAGTTTTTCCTTTTAGATGGCCTGCTCTACCATAGAGAGAAGCACACAATTGCACTTACAGTAGTAGAAAGGGACTATATATCCCTGATCCTGCAGTAATGCCATGACTGCCCCCATATGGGACACATGAGTGAAGACAGGACCAAGGAAAGGGTAGCAAGCACAGCTTGGTGGCCCAAATAGGAACAATAGTTGAGTGAATATATCAACACTTGTGAAAGATGCCAGAAGGCAAACAGAAAACATGGGAAAATGTATGGGCTATTTCAACACATAGAAGAACCCAAACACCCATGGGAAACCATCAACATGGACTGGGTTACAGGACTTGTCCCAGGAGGCAATTAATACTTCAATGCTTGACTGATAATAGTTGATATGTTCAGCAAGAGTGTGAGGTTCCTACCATGTCACAAGGAGGACACAGCAATGTATACTGCTTTGTTATTTTGGAATAATATAATATCCACCTGTGGAGTCCCTAAAATTATCATTAGTGATAGGGACCCAAAATTTACATCAGAAAATTGGCCCAACTTGTATGACATGCTAGGTACAAAGCTTTCATTTTCTACAGCTTACCATCCACAAACAGATTGCCTAGATGAAAGGATGATCCAAGCCATGGAAGATATCCTTAGGAGGTTCTGTTTATATGGCATGGAATACAAGGACCATGACTGGGTTACCCTTCTACCTGCAGTCCAACTGGCTTATAACACTAGAAAGCATTCTACCACAGGGAAATCCCCTTCACTGGTAGAAAAAGGGTGGAACCCCCTATTGCCTGTGGATCAGTTGAAGAAGAATCTTCTAGCTATCCACCCCACAGCCAAGGATATTGATGATATGTGGAAGAAGGCTTGTGACACAGCTGCCAAATCCATAGCTGAGGCAAAAGAATACAACCAACAGAGGTGGGACAAGTCACACATGGAACCTGACTTTAAAGGGGGGGGCCAAGTATTATTGTCTACACTAAGCTTCAACAATGTCAAAGGACCAAAGAAGATGAGAGACTCATTTTTAGGGCCCTTCACTATCATTAAACTGATAGGGAAAATGCAGTGGAATTCAAACTCACAGTGGAATTTTCTAGGAATCACCTAGTATTCCCAGTGAGTGTGGTTAAACCATACTGCCAGACAGAGGAGGATAAGTTCCCCTCAAGGAAGAAGAATTCCACTTCACCAGAAATAGTTTAAGTAGAGACTCCCCTGGCCCTGTGAATAAAATCATCAACTTCAGGAAGATAAGGCTTAATGGTAAAGACCAGAGACAGTATTTGGTCAAATTCAAGAACCAGATAGCAGATACAGACAAATGGTTTTCAGAAGATGCAATACCAGATGGGAACCTTCATCTTAGGAGATTCAGGGCCTCTAGGAGAACTGAATGGTTTCATAAATTATGACCCTTGTTTAGAGGGAGGTTATTTCAGCCTGTGACTCAAAGCCAGAGCACAGGCATGACAGCCAAAATACCATAAATCAATGGTAGAGCCAAGATACCACCAAAACATGGAGCTGAGCCAAACCAAATGAGAAATTATCAAAAGGAAGAGGAAACTCACCCCTTTCCAAAAATACAAGTCCCATCATCATAGGGAAAAAAATAACAAATTTATTCCTTCTCAAAGTTGATGCTGAGCACAAACCTTATTTTTCACCTCTCATCTGAAATCCAGAGGAAGATGCTTAACCCCATCAAATGGGTATTCAAAATGAATCTCTAAGTCAGGGCTATCAAATGGTAAAAACCAAATAGAGCCAGAACCAGAATTACAGAGGCTATGACCAAAATAAGGTCAATCAAGGGTGAATAAAATATCCACCTCTCATCAACTTCTACAGTTTTAGCGCAAGATACCTAAAGTGGGGTCTTTTTAGGGAGAGAACAATCAAGGTACTCTGATGATTCCACTCATTTCCCCATATCTCATTTAGAACAAAATTTATGGGGCAAACAAGCTGCATACATATTTTCAGCAAATCATACATACGTACAAAAAAGACCTTTACATGGCATAGCTTTGCCATATTTACTGATAGCCATATCAAATAAGCCTACATTGTGTAGAAAACATCCAGGGCTACACAATGAACCAGCTTTGAGCTTGATATCTCAAAATCTGACAAAGCTGTGGCAGTTTTAAGTTCAAAATCACACAGTTAGACCCGTACAGACTTACTGTGGGATATTCTCCCATAAGTATGATTATGAGGTGTCAAATAGACAAAGAAGCATGTTTATACTTCAATACCTCATAATTCATTCCATACTGGGGTCCCATACAGCTTCTGTACAGCATTCTATGTGTCATACACGTCATAAGAGGGCTATGTGGTCCCCAGATGAGAACCTTCACACTTTTTTGGTGAAATCTTCCCAGCTGTGGTTTCAAAACCACATTGGAGCCCAATACAGGCTATACAGGCTTTGTGAAAACCACAAGCCAGTCCTTGGAAGTGAAAAATCTTCACTTCCTCCATGTGGAAAGGTCTTCAAGCCTCTTCCACCCAATTTTAGGATAAAAAGGGACCTTTTCTCCACCAGAAAATGTTTCCTCATCCTGCTCTTGAATTCCTAAGTAGTGAAACTGTCAAAAACAGTTATACTCTTGGAAAATAACCATGTATAATTATAATTTTAATTATTTTAGTCTTCATTATTGTAATCCAACAGGTAAATCTGCACCCAGGGCTTTCAACAGTTCTCACCACCACTATTACTGAATAGTAAATCTCTTAATACTCTTTATTAAACCTGTATAATCTTCAATAAATTTTTTATCATCATTTTTCACCATGTCACCGTCACAGGTAAAGCTTGTAGATAGCTATTAATAAGCTTCATCATAGACTCAGCCTGACACAGATGATGGTGTATGAGTTTGGTTTGAATTTTATTTGTATTAATTTAGCTGATAGATTTTTTCTCTTCTTCTGAAAGATTCTTTAATTAATCAAAACATCCTGATGAAATGACCAAAATTTGTTCCAAAGTAAAATTCATTTTCTTTTCCAATACCCACTTGACAATTTGTGCCATAATTTCTATAATATCCAACTTTTCCTCCTTAAACATTTTTGTTTAATTGACTTTCTTGATTTATTCTTTAGTATTTTCAGTGTGATCACTTTTAGGTTCCTGTGCAGGTATCTTCATTTCATTTTTCACCTTTTGAGGTTTCTTGTATTTGGTTTGAATAATTGTTTTCTCTTCTTCATTTTTCTTGTCCTCGATATAAGCTCCAGGAATATTTGGTCTCTTCTTTATGGGCGTTTTCACTTTTGTATGTGATCTTAAAGCATCCTGGTTGATATTCTCTATTCTTGAATCTCTCTGTTTAGTATTAATTAATCAATAATTTTTAAAAGTGGCTCATTGGCTGATGATATAGCTGGTGCTTTCCAAATCCAAGAATTTTTAATTTTGGCTTTAGCAGTTGCACTGTCATATTTTTTCAGTTGTATTATCTTTATTTTAGGCTTGGTTAAGAACTCTTTAGGTTCAACTGCTTTCACTTTCTATGTAAATTATTGTTTTTCTTTTGTGAATTCTTCAACTAACTTATTTGGAGATATTTTTCTATCTGTTGGAACTCTTTGCCAATTTTAAAATGAAAATCCACCTCCTTGTCTGCTGACCCATTTCTCATTTTGATCTTCAAAGAGATAGTTTCATCTATTAAATGAATGCTGTGGGCCTTTGAGATATGACCACATACCCAATAAGGTCACAAAAGATACTTAGAGCAATTATACCTATAAGATAATTATATTAAAATCACTTACAATAATTACACATTAAAAATAATTACTTTAAAAATACAAAAAATACCATAAATTGGTACAAAACTTGGTTTAACTTAAAAACCAATGGATCAACATGTGAAATAAACTATACCATTGGATTCCCCATGGTAAAATACACATATACCATTTTTATGGCATATCTGTAAAACCAATATTTAATGAGTTATAAGGAATAATACCTTATAAAAACCATAAATCCTTATTTATTTCAAGATCTAATGAAACAACATGTGAAATAAATTGTACCATTGGATTCCCCATGAGTCTCCACACATAAAACAATTAATGAGCTAATTACCAAAGTTAATACTCAAGGAATTAACCTGAATATATGCACTTTTTTGGTCAACGCATATATTCAAGGATCATAGCTAATATCTCCTAAACTATACAAGATAGAGTGATGAACCAAAAATAAGATTGCCACGTAATTACTGTAAGAGCACAGATATGACTTTTATTTTACAATTTATAAACAAGGTTAAAACCTATGATGAAATATTGATAAAAATCAACAGAGCTGTTGACCACTTTGTTGTGAAAGTGGTCCAAACTTAAGATAAAGTACACAGTTAAATTCTACTAGTTCATTCGTGAAGAATGATGTAATTTTTATTATTAAATTCAGGGTATAACCCCCTGAAATCATGATTTGAAGTTTAAAATATTGAATTTCAACAGAAAAGATGAGTTACAAGAAAAATCATCAAAATTAGAGTTTTGATGATGTAATGAGAAGCTCTTGGAAGAATAATAAGATTATGTCAGGCTATCAGAATTCACTCTCTGAATTACTGTAGCGTGTAGCAACTAGAAGTTATTAAAGATCAAAGTTTGAGCTTAATTTGAGCAGTTATGATCACTCACTGTAACCTTAATTTAAATTTAACAGTCATATGAGTGATAAAATTGGTGAATACTATTATTTTATGATTAAAACTAATAAAATCCACGAAAATTGGGGCTCTGCCAAGCCTCTGATGTCATCAACTTTGGAGTTATAGTGATAACTCTAAATAATGGTGTAATAATGATGCAATATGGTTTGATCATGATGTAATCATCTCCAAACCTTAAAATATTGATCAATTCCAGTGGATATGATCAGTACACGTTTACTAGAAGCCTTCTGGACTCTAGGAGGGAGTTATTTACTATAAACAGAGCTCTTTTTACTCTATTTTCCCCTCAGACGCATCAAAAACATTAAATCAATTAAATCAAAGGTAATTTCTTTATTCTTTATATATAAAACTATTAAATTATTAAAGACCAAAGACCACTTTTCTATAATCATCTATTTTGACGTGATTAAATCATTTATTTAATTGTTTTTGCTAAAAATCTCTCTAAAAACTCATTTCCACGTAAAAATCAAGAATATTAGTAATTTTTCTTTATTTTTATTGTAAATACAATTTGAAAAGGTTGTATTTATATTTTTTGGCGTAAAATATTTCAAAATTATCATATTAAGTGTTAAAAGTAGGTTATTTTCTCGTATTATAATAATTTTCTCTTTATTATTATTTTAATAATTCTTTAATTAATATAAATAGTATTTATATTAATTTATAACTTTAATATTGGTAATATTATTGTTATTAATTGTTTTTTATTAATAAAAAACAATTTTTTACGCCTTTATTATTTGTTTGTAACAATAATAAAGTGCTTTTAAATATATTAATTATTTTATTATATTATATTATATTTTATAATATAGATTATATTATTATATTTTATTAATAATATAATTATTTTTACGCCATAATTATAATAATTCTTTATTATTATAATTATTTATCATCTTATTTATTTCATTTATAAGGACATTCATAGTACAATAAGTAAAATATTAGTAATTTTTACTTACTGTTTCATAGTCAAACCTTACAAATGCCCTTCTTCCAGAAAGTAGCAACATTTGAGATAGGGTTTTAGTAAATTTTGTGCTGGTGCACAGGGAAAATCTCTTGGTGAGAATGGAGGTTGTTCATTTCTTGGTTTAGAGTGTTTATTATTAGGTTCTTTATATTCTAAACTTATACTTTCAGGTTTAGAAACATTTTTCAATTCTTCAAGTTGCTCCATAAACATCTTAATATCCTCATTCACAATTAGAGGCTGCTTAATACTTTGCAGCGCTTTCTCCTTGAGTGCTTCAGTGATCTTCTTTATATTCTTTAAGTCTTAATTGATCCCTGGAAAAGCCTCTTTTTTCAAGTGGACTTTTGTCTCCTTGTCTTAAGTGTCATTTCTTCCTTTATCTCTTTTTGATAAGAATCTGTTGGTGACTAATATTCTAGCTTCCAATTCTAGCTGAATATAATTCTTTAGGATTCTCAAAGGCTGTATAAGGTATTCTCAATCTTCAACTATAAAAATTAAATTATCTTTCATTTGTTCTTTACTTATTGCACCTTTAACATCAATTGAAAGACAGTAAAATATTTCTTGATGGAACAAGTTTTCTTGAGGAATATACTTGTATGTTAATAGACAAGTAGCAATAATTTCATACTTTCCAAAAGGTTTCTTATTTTTTTGTGAGGCTTTGAGATATTACAACATATCCAAAGAGGTCACAAGAAAAATTCTATAATGATTATCTTAAAAGTAGTGAAAATACCATAAATAGGTACAAAATCTGAATTAACTCACAATCTAATGAGTAAAAGTGTGAGATAAATTACATCATTAGATTCCCCATGGTAAAATACACATCATTTATGTTTATGGCATATCTGAAAAGTCAATAATTACTGAAGAATAAGTAATAATACCCTAAAAAAGGCACAAAAACATATTTAACTCAAAACCCAACAAAACAACATGTGAAATAAACTGTACCATTGGATGTTTCATAAAAGATCACACATAAAACAATTATATGTCAAATCCCTAAGGTCAATAATTAAGGAATTAAGCTGAATATATGCACTTTTTTGGTCAATGCATATATTCATGGTTTTTGGCTAATATCTCTTGAAATATGCAAGATAGAGAGTTAAACCAAAAAAAAAGGTCACCACGTAATTACTGTAAGAACACATATATGAACTTCATTTCACAAGCTATAAACAAGCTTAAAACCTTTAATGGTTTATTGAACAAAATCATTGGGGCTGTTGACCACTTTGTTGTGAAAGTGGTCCAAACTTAAAAAAAAGTAGAAAGTCAGATTCTACTAGCTAATAAGTGAAGAATGATTCAATTTTTATTATAGTATTCAAGGTATAACCCCCTGAAATCAAGGTTTGAAGTTTAAAATATCGAATTTCAACAGAAAAGATGAGTTACAAGAAAAAACATCAAAAATAGAATTTTCATGATGTAATGAAATTCTCTTGGAAGCTTAATAAGGACATTCCAAGCGGTCTGAATTCACTCTCAGAATAGCTTTAGAGTGTCAAACTTATTATTAGATTCATGATCAAAGTTTAAGCTTAAAATTGATTATTTATGATCACTCACTGTAATCTTATTTTAAGCTTAACAGTTATATAAGTAATAAAACTGATGAATACTATTAGATCATGATTAGTACTAATAAAATCCATGGAGGTTAGGCTTCTGCAAAGCCTATAATGTCATACAACTTAGAGTTATAGTGATAACTCTAAATAATGGCGTAATAATTAGATAACATGGCTTGATCATGTTGTAATCATCACTAAACCTTAAAATAATGATACTTTCCAGTGAATACCATCAGTACACGTCTACTAGAAGCCTACTGGACTCCAGAAGGGAGGTATTTACTATAAATAGAGCTGTTTTTGCATCAAAACAATTAAACAATTAAATCCAAAGGTGAAATCTTTTATTCTTTATATAGAAATCTCTTATGTTATCAAAGACCAAAAGTTATCTTTATTATAATCATCATTTCTGACGTGATTACTCCAATTGTTCTCTTGTTTTGTTATAATTCTCTTAAAAATCTCATTTCCATGTAAAATCAAGAAAATTTGTAATTTCTTTTATTTTTATTTGTAAATACAATTTGAATGAGTTTTATTTACATTATTTGGCATAAATTCATTCAAAATTATAATATTAAGTGTCAGAAGTAGGTT
Organism: Austropuccinia psidii; assembly: GCA_023105745.1. NCBI lineage: Eukaryota > Fungi > Basidiomycota > Pucciniomycetes > Pucciniales > Sphaerophragmiaceae > Austropuccinia > Austropuccinia psidii. The sequence goes on from JALGQZ010000006.1 coordinate 66,981,307, forward strand.
ATTTTCTCTTATTATGATAATTTCTCTTTATTATTACTATCAATAATTCTTTAATTAATATAAATAGTATTTATATTAATATACAGCTTTAATATTAGTAATATTATTTTTATTAATAAAAAAACAGGTATTTATGCCTTTATTATTTGTTGGTAACAATAATAAATTGCTTTCAAATATATTAACTATCATATATCAATATATTTATTTATTATACTATTATATTTATTCAATAATATAATTATTTTTTATGCCATAATTATAATGATTCTTTGTTATTATAATCATTTTTTATCTTATTTATTACATTTATAAGGACATTCATAGTAAAATAAGTAAAATATTAGTAATTTTTAATTATTGTTTCATAGCCAAACCTTCAAGTTTTGATAGACTATCAATCCCTTTATCTTCATGAGTATCATTAAAAATCTTAATTAGTAATTATTTTCTGTATTTTCTTTCAGGTTCAGCTATTCTCCATTTTGTTATAAGATCTTTCTTCATTTTTGTCCAATTCCCTCCTTCATAACCTGGCATAGCTTCAATTTAATCACTAATTCTTTGTTCTGTTGTCCAAAATTTCATTTGCATTGCTAGGTCTTCATCTCTTTCTCCTTCAATTTAAGCTATTTGTTCCACTTTCCTGATGAATTTCTCTACTTCTTCTCCATAAACATTCAGTTTGTTATATTTTTCTTTAATTTTAACCACAGGTCTTTCTTGCCTTGGAACTTTATGCTGTAATAGGCTTGGCTTAGTAGGTGCAGTGACAAAACCTATCCTTGGAATATTTTGAGTGCTTGGCTTGGTTTCTGGAGTAGAGGTTTCTCTTGGTCCAGATGTAGGTGATATTGGTGAATCTTCAGGCCTAACATGCCCTGGCAATGTGGGTTCACTTGGAATAGCTTCAGGGGCTTGAGATTCTTTCTTGGTTCCCTTTCCTTTCTCTTTTTCTTTGTTTTAATAATAAATCTTTCATTTTCTTCATAAGACTTTGGATCTGTACTGTGTGGGCCCTCTTCTTCACTTTATTCTGAATACTGTCCTTCTATAGCATCTTCAGGTAATGTAGGTAATTCAGATGTTGATTGTTGATCCATTTCTACTTGGTAAACTTATCCTTTGAATTGGTTTTTGATTTGCTTGTTTTTCTTTACTTCTTAAATTAACTTGAAGAAAAATTTCCTAAAGTCTGCCTTTTATTTCTGTTCTTCTCTTGGTGTTGAAATAAGTAAATCAATATATTTGGGGTTTGATTTTCTTGTTTTCTTGATCTTACTGGATAATCAAAATGGTATGATTGATTTGAGGATTGTGATTGTAATGATGATGATGGTTTGTAATTTGATTTGTTTCCAGATTCAAGGTTTTATAGATCTGTTTATGATTAATGCTTTATCAAGGTTAAAGTTATTTGAGGTAGGTATATTTGATTATCTTCTTTATTGATGATTGACTAATTATGGAATGTTGAAGTTGAAAATTCCACTGTTGGCAAACCAGATGTTGAGCTTCTTTTATAGTGGGATTGGATAAGGCAGTCCTTGAGGGGGAAATCACAGGTAAACAGTTTTGAATTTCTGAAATAATCATGTAACCAAGGGTGCTGATGTTGTTTTAGCTTCCCCTCTGAATATACTAAACAATCTCCCTAAAGAGATCACAAATTAATCTTCAAGATGTGGCTTTACAACTCAAGAAGACTTTTCAGAAGTCTCTATCATACCTAATCAATAATCAGATAAGTAACCTATAAGCTAAAACAGTATGAAATATCATTATTTAATAATAATATAAAATGATATAAGGGTAAGACCTTAATAGTATTAGAGCTTTATTTAATTTAATAGTACCATTATATAGGATAGGGGTAAGCTTAATTTCATGCTATACCTTTCATAATACTTAATGGTTCTAGAGGGTTATTGCTAATATAGTATAAAAATAAGACCTTTAATAGCTAAATCTTAAGTTATTGTTTAATATAGAATGAATATTTGTGAAGTGTATGAGTGATATAATATAATATAATTTTAATTTTGTTATATAATAATATTTTTTGTGAGGTTTTTTTAATGTAAAGCTATAATATTAATTTGTTTAAATAAAATATAAATGTTATGGGTCTAACCTCAATAGTATAAGTATTATTGATATTATTATGATTATAAGACTAATGATTTAACTTTATGGTGGATTAATAATATAATGGAGACCTTCTGCTAACTACTGTTAATTATAAATCACTATTAATTAAACTTATAAGTCTACAGTACTTTCAAAAAGTAACTAGATTATTCTACTAGTAAGGAATGGATGAATTATTATCCTTTTTGGTATATAATTCCCATTTAACAATAATACTAGATTAACCTACTAGTGAGGGATGAATAATCATTCTCCTCCTTGGTACAGAATCCTTTTCATGGGGAAAGACAAAAAAAATTAGGTAAAGAGGTCCTCTATTTATATTCTTTGGGCTCTCCATAGAGACACTCAAAAGCAAGGGACTTAGAACTTTTTCACTTTTTTTGGCTGGGATAATTTTTTATAGTGGTTAGATACCATTTTTATGTATATTTATGTAATCTGAGATGTTTTTTCTGGTGAGGCATTTTGAGATGGTGTCATTTCTTGGAGGTATTGCACCATATCTTCAGTTGATTGCAACATTTTCATTCATTATTATGTAATATGGATAAATTTTCTTTTATAAGGAATTTTAAATGGTGTCATTTCTTGAAGTTATTGCACCATTTTATGTTTTGTTGCATCATTTTTGGTGGGATGATGTGATTTTGTAAAGTTATTGCACCATAGGTCTGTGCACTGTTTGAACCAAATGTTGAGAGTTCTGTGTATTATTGGGCTTCTATTTTTCCTGTATTGGATTTAATTTTACTTATTTCAACTTTTTTTTAATCTATCTTTTTTGTCTTATCAGGTGGCTGTGCTTGTATTTACACAGATATTATGTGTATTTTAAGGTTTTTGATTCATTTTCCTTGCATAAATTAATTGATTTTTCTTCTGTCTTGTTACTCTTGATTGATACAGCTTTAATTTATTTCTTATTGAAGTGTCCTCAATTTAATAAGTGAATTTTTGAGTAATCCAAAGGTTGAGCAGAACTAGGGTAACTTGAGTATTACACTACCTATCTCATTGGTAACTTTAACATTTTTGATATCTTTTCCTTTTCTTTTCTTTATTTTATTGTGACTCTTTTAATTAAATAGACCATTCTTCTATGATTTTTTCTTATGGGATTATACATACTGATGAATTTCAATCCATTTTATTGCTGAATTATGCTATTATAATTTATTAATTATTAATTTTTCTTTTTGTTTCTTCAATTGATGGCCTCAGAAATGAAATTACACTTGAAACTGGGCCCTTAAGGATGGAATACCACACCCCTTACCTTGATATTTAACTAGAATCTGCAAATTCATTCAGATTCTTAGATAGGACTAAGGATATCCTCAGACAGAATTAAAATTCTACCTTTCATATAGCTTTTAAATTTTCATCAAATCCGTGTCATGCAATGTCTCTCAAGCAACTTATGATCTCAAAAAATTGAATCTTACCCTCCAGGATTATTTATGACCAAAACAGAAAATTTTCAACTACACCAAAATTATAAGATAATAAGAAAAAGTGAAATTAATTTTGCATCTTCAGTATATCTCTTTTAGTCCTCATCAAAGAACCTTCAAATGGGGTAATTTCTGCATTTTCTCAAAGTGAACCTTTCTATAGAGATGATTGACTTTCCGCACTGAATGAATAAAAATTATATCATGTATTTTATTCTTTTTCAAGAATGATATAGCTTAATTTGGAAATATTGCAGCCCTTTCTTAGCCTTTATGACTCTTCTATATGGATTTAGTTTATATCAGATGGTCAAAGCTTGTTTATATTACATAAATCTACAATTTCATAAATTATTCAACTATTCACCTTTGAAACGGCAAATAGAAATATGGGCTGAATCACTTTGTGTCCATTTGGCTATTAATAGTCTTTAATCTCTTTAAATAACCCATCAAAAGAGGCTTCAAGACACAAGAAGTTGATTTCAAAGTCTTTTAGTATTTTTGAAAGATGATGAGCCCTGATAATCATCTCTTAAGACCTCTTATTTCAAATAAAATTTGAGTTTTCACCCTTTATGAGAAAGAAAATTAGCTTCCCAATACATATAGGGCTCCAAATCATAATCAATCTAAAAACTAATTCTGCATTGATGATCCATTTGGAAAGAAGCTTTTTTAAATTTGATTATTTACTATTCAGTACTTTTAATAGGAAAATTCTTTCACACACCTTGATAAGAGATTAAAACAGGCTCATCATTACAAAATAAGGGAATCTTGAGCATCTCATACTGACTCACATATGTTAAGCCCCCAGAAAAATTAGTAATATTTTAATTCATTTGTCATTATTCCTTTCTTGTTTCTAGTTGAAGCTAAATAATTGTTTCATCAATTTAATGATATTAGTCAATATTTTGTGTCACACTAAATCCATATCTTGATTTGTATACCATAAGTCCATAGTATTACGTTTATAGGGTTATATAAATAATCCGAAAAGTTAGTTCTTTTATAAATGAAATATTGAACTACTCACTTATTATGTGTGCTATATAAACACAAAACTTCCTATTTACTCTTTTAAGAAGAATGGTTTTACGTGTTTGCATATATTGAGTTTGGGTATTCAATTAAGTCTTTGACCGTTCTTTTTAAAAACGTATGCTCAAAAAAGAAACTTATATCGAAATTAGCATTGAATAATATTTTCAGCTAATGGGAAAATGATTGGAAAATCAGAGTCTTTCGGAGAAAAAAGAGGTTAATGGATATTATAAGTTTATTTTTTATGATAATATATTTAAACAATTTCTTCAATGTATTTTATCGATTATTCTTATCATCTTAGCTTGATAACATAAATAAAGTTAGTTCTTCTGCCTTCAAATATTATGCTCATTTTCACTTTTCTTTGAAAACTGACTACCTAGACGAAATTCCCTTTCGCATTTTTGGCGCTTCCATCTTTTTAATATACTGAAATTGAAAAGAAGCTGGACCATACCAAAAGCTTCATTGAATCAATTGAAAGAATTCCCAATCCCAAAGCTATTAATTTTCCATACTGAAATTAAGTAGTTTATTTATATATCTCAAGTTTGAAAAAATGGAATTATTTTGAGACTATTTATAATTTTTTTATTTCTCAAAAGGGGATTAAATTGGTTTATTCGGCTTCTCATAGTTTTTTCAACTCTTATCTTTCAATTTTATAAGATATACTTTTCCTGAAACGAATGTGTTTCATGGTCCTTTTTGTTTCAGAGCTACTTTATTTTTTCTTAGAGCATTCAATGATAAAGATTTTTCCTCCATTTCACTATTATTTTTTAATTCTCTAGCCTTTGTTGGACCATATTTAATACATAATTATCTTACAGCAGCGAGAATATTTGAATAAAAAATAAAAAATAATCCTAAGTAATCATATCTTTATGTCACTCAATAATGCTGTTTTAAAAACATATCTCTTGGTTTCTCTTATAAATAAGGAGCTTTATGCTGGAAATTATTGAAAGAGCTGGTTATTATAGTAATTATTGGCTTTTCAGGAAAACTCCAATTTCTTTTCTTTAAAATAATTTCCTTAGTTCAATTAATATAATACTTTTAGAGACAAATACAATTATTATTATTTCAATCATAACAACAATATTGGTTTTTGAAGAAACATTATCACGCTTTTCTTAGTAGGGAACTCCTTTAGTTTTTGTGATAGAAACTATATCATAATTTGATAATACTGTCAGGAAAGTCTTCCCACTTTAGCTTTTATAGATTACCACTTCTAATTTTACTCAAGTCTCATTATTTATACAATTCTATGACATTTGGCTTGATTAAAAATATTTATATCCAATACCATAGTAATATTTATGAAAATTAAATTCAATTTTGAGTATTATAAAATACCAAAACATTACCTTGCTCAATATTTAGCTTTTAATGATTTTAAAACCTTTATCATCTCAAAACCTTTTCATAATATACATAGGGCCACTCTTATTAAGTAGAACAAAACAATAGCTTCAGATTCTATTACTATTAGAAGGGAAAAACTTTCTTAAAGCTTGATTATTTCCTTACATTCAAAAATTTCATACTTAAAAATGGTATGTTTTTTTTATTGAAATTCATCAATTTGAAGGATTTTTCACCTTTCCCTTGATTATTCTGAAAAAAGGCTCTTATCTGAAAAGAACCTTCATAATTATTTTATTTATTCCTCAATTTTTGAATCCTTTAATAAATATAGTTTTTTATTTGTATTATGAGCTTTATAGAACAAATTATGTACAATATATGCATAATGGAAAGTAATTTTCATTACTAATATTTTATATTAAATCTCTCGAATGAAACTTACCATTGTATAGAAGCTTCTATAAGAGCTCTTTAAATTTTATTTATCCTAATATTAGGTATATCACAATTATTTCTATTTTCATTTTCTCCCTGTGTGTTTCCTCATTAAATTTTGGAATATTCATTTAAAGAGATGATAATTCCTGTTTATAGGAACAAAAGAATTAAAAATTATTATTGCTTCCGTGTGTCATATGGATGTAATATTATTTATCATTAAACTACTTTTATGACTCAATATCTTGGCACCACACATTATATTAACATTATTCCTTGTATTACAGATCTATAAAAATATTTAACAAATTTAGAACCATTTTCAAAGAAATTATCCAAGAGGAGACACAATATTTAACAACCTACTAGTTTCTTGAAGGTTAAAATCCCCTTTAAGCGACCCCTCCATAGCTTTGGTAATGGGGTGCAAAGAGCTCGTGAAAAAAATAAGTGCACTAATTGGATGGAACTTCATTAAACAATTATACCCCCAAGTTTATGTTTTATGTAAAACAAAGCGTCATAAAACTTCAGAAAGGCTGCTAGCTTGGAAATTTCTTGTTTCAAAACAATATATATTCATCTTTCAAAAAAGGCTTTGACATATCCGATCCAGAAAAAATTGTCTTTTTCATATATCGGAACAAGTCTGATAAAGTTACAAAGTTGAATTTTAAATTCGCCAAGGTTATTTCTGAGGTATTAAAAGAAATTTAAAACTCAGTTGAAGTTACATTTCTTTATGAAGCATCTAAGAATAGAACTAGGAAGAGATTTTGTCAAAAAATAATCTTGTTTCACAAAATTTCATGGTTTTTACATATGCTTTAGAAGCTCTGAAAATGAAGATATTCCAAAATGTTGATAAGTCTTCATTTGTGAGATGGTTTTGAAGCCTCAAACCTGTATGATTTCTTAGTCCTTTGATAGTGGAGAAGCAAAAAAATTTGCTTGGCATTGTGTCTTCAGGCTTTTGAGAGGGTGATTTAAGCAAATAAATAGTTTTATAAAAGATTTGAAGCCGATTGTTGTACCTTAGAAACTAATTAGAAAGTTCAAGTATTTGATACAAAAAAAAACCAAAAAACTCTCAATAAATTTGGAGGGTGTTTGAAATTCGAGACCCTCTTCCCCTAGATTAATATCCCCTGAGCTTTTTGTTATGTTTTTACTTTGGTTTGTGGGTGAGAATATTTGAGATGAGTTAGTTTCAAAGTGTCCCGTCTCTTTCATTAACTCCGAAATAAAACTCTAACTTTCCCTTGTCGAAAATCGCACAAAAAAACTTCAATCTTTCTTTGTTAAATAATTATGCTGTTACATTTAAAAACTGATGAAAAAGAAAAAGGAGCAAAGTTCACTAAAATAAAATGTTGGTATGGTAATTATGAATACTTCTTGAACTTGTAACCTTGTTACTCTAAATAACAGCACTTTTGCACACATCTTCAAGCTGGATTTAGTGTTTGGGTCTTACCAAAGCCCGATCTTGCGAGTAAAATTTTTGTTCCTCAAATGCGTTCACACTCAACTTTGTTGTGAAAATCTGAACTGTATCAACTGACTCTTCAGAGTGCCCATGAAGGTTGTGGCACTTCAATGGGGCTTTATGTGATGATTTGTTTCCATCTCCAGTGTAAGGACAATTAGTTGACCAATGCCACCATTTGTCTTGTTCCTCAGATCTCTTAAGCTCTAGCACTAAGTCTGCGTTCATCTCTTTCGCATTAGGTTTATCTTGGGATCGGACCAATTTGTGAAGTGTCTTTGAAAAGTGCGGTGCTGGCTTGGAACAGACTGGAACTGAGAATGGATTGGCTGTTGTTCGAATGCAGGTGTGACTGTCATGGGCACTCGTGCGAGGAGTCGCGTACGGCCGCTCTATAGAAGGTATGAGTGATTCGGACCATAAACAGGGTTCAACAACTTGGTCCAAAGAAAGCTTAGGGGGTAAGGGTGGTGCAACACGCTTAAGTGCAAGACGTTTAAGAGGCACTGGGTTAGATTGATTACTGTTTTCAGCTTCTGAATCCAGTATGACATCACCTAAATGAGGTTGAGTGTCGGAGAGTCTTTGTTTTTTGGCTTGGGAACGCAGAGAAAGCTGGGTAGGGGGTGACAATGGGGAGCTGGGCGAGGAGGACGCTGAGGACTCAGCTGCTCTGGCGCTTCGAAGCCTCCGTCGCTTAGGCGGCTCATTCAGCAGCGATGAAGTGGATAACGGATGTTTTGACTTATTGGAATGCAAACATGATGAAGATAAAACACGCTTGGACGAGTCCAACTTCGTAGGATTGGCAAAATTTAGAGCTGTTGCATTTGAGTTTTGTGGTGAGGAAAGAGACAAAAAAGAAGAGCGAGATGACGTGGTTTTCAATATGGGAAGATGAATGGCGCCAGTCTGGCTGATCTGTCCAGAAAAGGTGGTTGAATGGTAAGGCACAAGAGGTGCATGGCTGATAACGGACTAAGAAGTATGAGAAAGAGACATTGGCCAATTAGCCGTGGACCGAGCGTTTATGATCAAGGAAACAAGCGAAAAATGGAAATGATATGATAGGGATTAAAGCAGCAAGAATATGGAGAACAAAGAAGTTGAGAGTTTTGCGTGTAGTGTCGATCATGAGAGGAATTTTGAACATGAATGCATAATTTTAAAGATCATGTTATATGGCAACTTTGGTATTACCAAAGGTTCCCTTGAAAAGCAAGAGGCGTGGACTACTGTGGCAAAACTTATGCTAAGAGATGGCCAAGGGAGCGGGGGACGAGGAGGTGGGCATGAGATGCGAAAAATAAGTGGCAACCTACCATGATGCTCGGGCTAATCGCAGGCGTTCTTTGAGATAGTTACAAAGATTGAGACAAGATCAAATAAAGGGATAGGGAAAATGTCAATTACTCGAACCGGAGAATCAAATATGTCTGATGAGGATTCTAATTTTGATGGAGAATGAAGCGTTGATTTGAGGTTTTCGTGATAGTGTTGTTCAAAAATCAGTGATTGGTGATAAGTATCCCGAGATGGCCACAAAACTTCTATGGAAAGAAATTCAATGCAGATCTAATTTAAGAGGGATAAATGAAGCCAAGTCAGCGAGTCCTTGATATGGCGGTGATGCTAAATCAGCTCAAGTCAGAGAAAAGTGAGAAAGATTACAAAATACTGCAATTCAAAGACTACTGGTTATAAAATGAGAGTAACAGAATTCAGGTTGGTAATCACAATCAAAGGGAATCAAAATCGGTACGCTTCAGAAATACACAGGAGGATTAAAGACATCAATTGATGGAAGAAGCAGATGATGAAGTATTCCAAGCTGACATCAAGTTTCACTAAGAAATGGATTGTATTCTTTTTAGTAACAAAATCAGCTAGATTAAGCAGAATCACCAAGCCAATGCAAAACTAAAATAATGATCTTGGCAAGGACCTTAAGGAAATATCATAAAATTATAAAATGGATCTGTAATCGAGTGAGGGATTTGGATGGGACAAGGGGCTCAAGAGAATTTTATTGATCAACTGACCTTTTGACTTTGCCGTTGTGATAAGAAGCTGCGTTGAGAAGGAGACTGTGAAGATTATGGCGATAAACCAACTAATCCAATCAAGGTGATCAAGTCTGAAATCCAAGCCAAAAAATAAATTGATAATGAAACTTCGGATGAAGAGAGCAAATAATTTTAGTTTTGAAGGGAAATGGCTTTGTTCTGCTAGGGCTGGATGATAAAATTAAAACTAAAATTAAATATCTTCACTCTGCTATTGATTTTACTAAGCTTGGTGCCCTTGAGCTCTCCAAAAGGCTTCAATTGGCCTAAAAGAGTCAGATATTGCCAATGGAGAAGTTGAGGAAGAGGATGAAGGAGCAAGTTGGGAGAGTCAAGACAAGGGGATGAGTTTATATTCCAACAGGGTTGGTAAAATCTTAAGAGTAGGGTTAGGTTTCACACCAATGCCCAGCTCACTCCACTTCCAGCGCGTCCACAGCGGCGTCCCGAATTATTTCCGTCGCATACATCCTGCATCAAAAGCCCACAACCATTCTTTTCTAGCAATCCTTGAGTTTTTCTTTAAAATAAAATCCATGTATTCTCAGATTTTAAGTATCCTAATGAGAAATTCTATGATTTTTCAATCTTTGCACATGTATTTTGATCGCAAAACTTAGTAACTCCAAACATCAAATACAAAATTCTATGATAAAATTGAGGTACTTTATTTTGTGCGTTATCATCAAATTCAGGAGGAAGTCATATTGTACTTCAATTTGAGAGGATATCCTGCAGGATAAAATTATATATGGAGGGTAAGATAGTTTTTTTCGATTTATTTTTCAATAATGATGATGGGAAACTAGCTATTTCTAATAATAAGAATGAGGGTAATGAATTGACTATCCTAATTATTTGTTTTTTTATACTGATTTTTGTAAGTGCATAATGCGGAATTATAAAGAAAAAAAATCAATCATTAAATAAAATAATGACATCTTTTTATTTATGAATAAATTAAAAAACTAAGTAATTCATTTAAACTACTGAAGTCTCTTTCCCTGATCAGGCTATACATAATCCCGTACAAATTTTGGTATATCTTTTCCTTTATTATTCTTCACTTGCGTTGAGTAATTTTCAAGACAAAAGATTTCTTAAAATAATGTTGAAAATAATCTCGAAATTGAGCTTGAGTACAGGAATAATAGAGTATATTATCAAATTAACTTGGGTCTCATGCTTCAAAATTGTATTATCTGAGAAGTAACAAACCTCTCTTGAGTTTTTCTATCCAGAGATCAACTGAAAAAGGTGAACAAGTTGAGAATTTTGGTATGCACTTCTCCAAGATATTGTCACACACGGATATATACTTTGAATTTTATACTTCTTTTTTTATAAAAATCATCTAGTTATTATATCCAGGCCTTTAGCATCATGATTTATTTCTTTATGGAGATACATGAAAAATGATTGATATATGCCTTGTAAGAGAAATTAAGATCATTATGGATCTGAGAAGCAACACAAAATTTCAAAGAGATAGGGTTTAGTGTTTATTTATCAGGTTTAAACACAAGATATCACTTTATTTCAAGATAATTTACATGTATTCAATTATTTACATATATAGAGCAAAGGAATTACCATAATATATGGATATCAGAAGATATAAAGTAAAAAATATGAAATAATCATAATTTTATTCCTTGAAAGGAGTCCTATAAGGTATTAGCTAGCAAACTTAATGGAAGGGGTAATTAATATTTCATACAATATTAGAGTGTAAGAGCTATTTCTGTTAATACAGGAGATTCAATCATATTAAAAAGAAAACAAAAAGATGGTTTTTGGCTTGAATATATAATCTTTAAGGAGATATTTTAGTGTTGAGTAACCAATATTATTCTCACAATATTCCGGAGATATATTATGGTGCAGTTTTTTATATCTGAAGGGAAGTTTCTGATACTGTTACAGCTCATGTCTTTCTCCATGACCTTATCAATTCATCTAGTCAAAAAGATCAAAATAAAATCTAATGGTGAGATATGGCTATTTCTTTATATTTATAGATATATAAAAGAGCTGAAGAGACTGTATTTTAGATTCCTGATCCTATTGAAGAAAATGAAATTATATTAAGTTCATTTTTTGTATGCTATAAAATGATACTTGAGATTTTTGCATCTGACATAGCACTTATTTCCTGGTAATTTAAAGCTTAAAAAGAAGAAGGAAAGCCATATTTAATTTTGAATTTGAAAAATTCCTTTCATAAAGTCTCTATTTTATCCATGAAATTTCACTAATTCATAAATTTTCAAATTTCTTTCATTCTTTAGAATCGAAAGGATTTTAAATACACAATCTGTCAGAATTTTTGATTTTAATGATCAACGAATTGGCTTCAGAAAATTCATAAATGGAAACCGCATGATTTTGTGATAGGATTGATGGTGTTTTTCTCATATTGATTAATTTGGAGAAAAAATAAATACTTTCAGAAAAAAAAGAAAATAACTTAATAAAATATTTCTACAAAAAATTTGGAAAATTCAAATACAAAGTTTGACCCAAAATTTCTTTGAGTTTGAGTTTTTTAACATTCAAAAGGAAATATCACATTCTACCTTGCTTAAAAAGTTTGATATTGATTTCTCATTGAATATGAGATTTTCAAGGTATATATTTACTAATACTGTGAGTTTTCACCTTTCTTTCTGTAAAATAGGCATCTACAGCTGGTTCCTAGTTTCAATATAATTCTCAACTCCTTAATTTAGCTTGAGTTCTTTCAATTTTGCATGTTTTTTTTTTGGAAAATAGAAATACCGAAAACGGCGAACACTTACCAAATAATATATTTTATTGTAAGTAGACTACATGGGGATCTTTTTGAGTCAATCATCTATCTACATTATTCTCAAGAATATAGCGTATTCAAGGGATGCGTGTCCTTTTTTCGAACTCTATGTGAGCTCAAATTGTGAATACTTAGCAACCCATATTTGAATAAGAAAATTTTAAGAGAAATTTATATCCACACTTTGTAGCTCCTCAATGATATTTCATTATCAACCTTTGAAAAATATCTTTCCAAAAATCTGTTCAAAAAATTATTTTATTGCCTTATGAATTCAACACTTATAATATTAAAAAAATACAAGATTAAATCTTTGTAAAAAGCTTAGGAAAGATAATATTGATAGAAGATAGATGGGTAAACTGATTAGAATTATTAAATATTTATTTTTATCAATAATGTATATTATACTTTGCTCTTTATAATATAAAGTATTTGCACAAAGATCCCATAAATACTCTTGATAATACTTTCCAGATAAAATATTGGTCCTCCCTTCATAAAAATTCTTTTAATTCAAGATACCTCATAAATGATTGAAGTGAAGTTATGGATTTGCTATTTAAATTCAATAGGATCTTCCCTGTTTTTAAATAAAAAGTCTCCTTTAAATACATATATACAAAGATGATGAGTACTTAGAGCTCACATAATTCCATTTTAAAAAAATATGAAGTTATTAATTTTTTTAAATTCAAAAGAATTTGAGTTTCCCTCAGCTCTTCTGTGAATAATTAAATCCTATTTTTGCTAAAATTGATTGACAAAAATTATGCATATTTCCCCTCCCTATTTTTCCAGCTTTCTATAGATTGAATTTCTAGCTATCAATATTTTACATAAAGCCAGATTTTTTACCAAATGAGACATTGAATGGTACAGAAAACTGAGTTTTCAAACAAGATTCACTATGAATTTCTTCGACAGCTAAAAAACAATTCAAAGCTCACATTTATATTAAAATCTCAAAAAAGAGAATTCCTTGACAAAACTTCCTTATTCTCAACTTAATCTCCAGACCTTATCTTTCCTGATTTTCTTTTTTTGTTTTTTCAATATTTGAATTTGATTTAATTTCTTAGAATGTCTTTTTAGATTTCTAGATTATCCCTTTCCTCAATAAGACATCATTTTTTGTTATCTGAAAAATTTAATAAATGAATTCCTTGAAAAACCTTCATTATTATTAAGGTGATATTGAGAGCTCATATTTTGTCATATTATTTATTTAAATTTTTATATATTGAACTTAATTTTATTTTTTAGCAGCTGTTTTAAAGCTTTGAGCTTATCTCTTTTCTCAATAAGACATATGATTTCTTTTCATAGGGTAAATTTAATATTTGGTACTTTTTCATCCTTCATTAAAACTTTTCTTTGGATATTATCCGGCTTAAAGCTTCACAAATTAGCTCAGAATTTTTTCAAACCACCACCAAGATGAAGGTATTTGAATACCCCGTACATTATGAATAATTATTCATATCCTTGAAAAGTCTTCTTACATCCTGTTGAAAATATATTAGATATTTCAAAGGTAAAATAATCTATTGAAATATAGCATAAAGAGTATTGGTTTGTCAAGATCTTTCAATAAGATATTCATTAAAAGCTTTTGTAACAAAATATATCTCAAATGAGCCTCTAAATGGAAAACCTTTTCCAAAAAAGGACCTAGAGAAGTTTCCCTCAAGAAATATTTACCCCATAGTATATCTGATTGCAAGATAACTTTCTAATCTGAAGAGTTCATGCAAGGGTTGAATAATTATTCATAAATGGGTGAGCTAATATCTCTCTGAAAATAATATCGAATAAACCCAAACTCTTTCTTTTGATACCACTCAAAAGGAATTTCTAACCAGTATTTGATTATTCGATTCTCTTCAATAAAAATCTTCATTTTAAATTCCCCCAATTAATCTATAGCCCATATCAGTTCTGATTAATTCATTATAAAATCCATGATTTCAAATAATAGCTCCTCAGAACATATTTCCAATTTTTAAACATAATTTTAATATAAATCAGTCAAAGAAAATGGGAAAATTCACTTCATAGTGAGGGTGACTTTTTGGATAACCAGGAATTTTTGTTTTGGAAAACATTGAGTAATAAAGCTTATGTCCAAATTTGAAATTTGATTACTTAATTAATCGAAAAAATTAATCTTACCTATTTTTATATGCAAAAGAAGTTCCCAACTCATATTTAATGAAAAGAGGTTGAAGAGTTAAATAAAGGGCTAAGAGCTTGTAAAAATTAATGGTGAATTAGATTTAGTGTTATATGAATCCATAAATTAAGACTATAATGTATACTCCCCTCAAGAACTTAGGCGCAATTAATATTTGAATAAAATTGAAAGAACTGTATTCTTATAGAAATGTTTAGAGTAAAATATTGAATTGACAGATTTAAGGATATTCAAATATTAACTGGGAATACTTATTAATAAAAATTTAATTAAGAAATTTTGAATTGCGGTGAAGCTTTCAAAGAAAATATAGAATATTAAGGGTCTTTATAAATTCGCAAATGATCTCTTCAAAGAGGGCTTGTGATCAGTTTTTTGTAATATATTGATAGAGATAAATATCTTCAATTTAAGGAGTTCACAATTTTACAAAAGAAGTAGAAGCTTTTATGAAAATATTTCTCTAAAAAAATCATTGAAATGTTCGAGAAAAGAATGGATTCTTTCGATCCTCTGGAATAATTCTTTTTGCGAGTTATCTTCAAGCCGAACTTGTATAAAAAATCTACTAGCTATACTGATATTCCTTTGGGAAAGGCCAGATTTTTACTATGTATTTATAATGGCTCATAAAGTGTAGCACATAGTTTTACCTTCAAATATTATTTGAACTTAAATAATAATTCTAATAAATTGTCACTATCTATGAAAATACTTCAAAATAAGGTATTAAAAATGTTTTTTTTCATCTTGATATGTAATTTTGTACTTAAGGAATGGAAAGAGTATTATTTATATTTTTTAAGATAAAATACAAGTATGATTTTCTAATGAATGATATCCAAAACCAGAATTGATAAGTCCTAAGAAATACCGCTGAGAACTTTGAATTTGATTTTAGATATTAAAGAGAACAGAAAATTTTTATTGAATAAGCCAGTTGATATTTGTAATTGCTATTATTTATTTCTAGCATGTAATATTTCTGTTCAATTTTAAAATAAATCAAGTTTTAAATCCAATATTTATATGGATTCTATGAGTAACTATCATTTTTAGAAGATTTACAAAAGCTTACTATATATAAACAAATTAGTATAATTTTTTATAATTAAGTTTACACACAAATTACTCTAATAATATCTCAGCTTACACAGTAATTTTGGATTGAAGATGATAATTTCTATTGTTTCAATTAATAGAAAAGTTTCTTAGTACTTCAAGATTAAACCTTAAAAAAATGTGGGATACTGAGGAGAATGTCTCAACTCAAAAACAATAAATTTATGAAGGGATAATAATATCTTTTTAGCTTACTCACCTGGAATTTGATTGAAATTGGGGATTTGAAAAATATTATTTGAAATTTGAAGACTAATTAAAAATTTCTTCAACATTAAAATTGAACTTGAAATAATCTGAATCATAATGATTTTCTTTCTATCCCTCAGAGTGTTGAAATAATCACAAAACCTTTGTGGCTCTATTTCATCGATAATATTCCCTAAGCATACAAATGAAAATTAAATATATCTACAAAGTCATTTACTACAGCTCACTCAACTCAAATATCTGATTGGAAATTCCATGTTGTAAATTTGATCTACTAAATTATTCCTATAAAAGCACCAGATGTCTCTCCCAACATTTGAGAAGACAATCCAAGAATATTGTATTTTTATGATAGAATTTTTAAATATAAAAAACATTTTAAGAAATTTTTAATTTATTGACAACCAATTAGTTGTTATTCATTTCCACTCTTTTCGGAAATTTTTGGTTGGATTTTTGACTGCTACATACATGAATATATATATATATATATTCAATTGAAATTTATGATCTTTTGAATCAATAATTTACCTTTCTCCTTTATCTTCCACCACAATCCACCATTATTTCAAAGAAATTGGAAATTTATCTTGAAATAAACTTCAAATATGTCAAAATTATATATTATTAAATACTTCTGAGTATCATAGTGATAATGATTATGATAATAATAAAAAATAATTCTTCTTAATTATGATAATCATTAGGATTAAAATCATAATTGCAACAAATATTAACTTCTTTTTTACCTATGATATCAATTAGTATTTATTCTCCTCATGATTATTATCATAATTAAAACAATCATTCTTTCTTCCTCTTCAATTATCATTTATATTATTATAATAATTGGATTGAGAAAAAATTCATCTCATATCTCGGAATAATATTTTCATGTTTGTCAAATGGTAGAATGTGATCTACAACATTCCAGTATTACCCACCATTTCAACTGGTTTAATAGCCTTAATTTTCTTTGATAATAATCAAAAGAGGTATTTCAAGGGCTGAATAACAAAGAATTTTACTAATAAAAGGTACTAAAATTTTGATGTATACACAGATAGAATTAATTTCTAAGCTTTTTGAAATCTAAAGTAAATCAATAAAAATTGAATTTTTTATGAATTTTTGAAGTTGTTGCTATTTTTTCCAGATAAAAATAGAAATACACACTAAAACTTTTGATTTTGATAAGATGTCAATGCTTTAAGCTTCAATTTTATGATTATTCAAACTTAATTATGCTTTGACAGTTTTTAAAACCTCAATAAAAAGCCTGCATATGGGGATTTACCCTTGGGAATCTTGTAATTTCTGCTCAAAAGAGGAATAAACAAGTTTTGGCGTAGAATGCAAAAATGACATAATATTCACACCAGGTAATATTTTGTGTAGTGGGCTGACAAGTAAAGCTCTATGACTGTGATATTATTTCATAATAACAGTTTTATTTTTTGTTTGATATATCTTAGGTGTGATCACAATAAGAAAATGTGTTTTTTTAATCAGTCAATATTTTGAATAGGCTTCCCCAAGTAGTACCCCTTTTTTACAAGGTATGAATTTGGTTTTCTGATATTTGAGAACTCAAATTATTCTTTAATTTTTTCAAGAAAAACAATCAATAATATCTTAACCCAAAAATATTTCAAATTCTGTTAATTAGAAAGAAGATAAGAACTCATTTTTATAATAAGAGAAGTTAAATCTTTAAACAATAAGAGAATTTTATCATCTCTTAGGAACATTGTGTTAGTAGGCTGACTTTTGATCAATCAAAGTCCATTCTTAGGCTGTAAATATGCTTTTTATTACTTGACTATACCATTTTTTCCCTTTATAGATTTTTAAAAATATCAGACCCAAATTGTTGAATATTTAATTGGGGTTTAGCTTATTTTATGAGGTATTAGGAGTAATCTCAAAAAGATTTTACATAGGATATTCCCATTGAATTTCTCATATTTTCTATTATTTATGTCCAGCTTATTCCTCACATATACCATACATTTCTTCAAACTTTCTGTTTGAATCTACTTTAATATTTAAAGGGAGTTTCCAAATATTCATTTCAAACTTTTACAGAAATTTACAAAGAACAGAATAATGATCCGTAATTTTTCATTGTTCCAAAGGATATTTTTTATTTCTTATTTTCTGGCCTACTTGGAACTTAAGAGAGTTAAAATAAATATACCCATTCATATATATTGATTTTTTTGGGAAGCATGACTTACAATGAGAAATAATGAAGAGATTCCTCTCATGATCAAAAAGAAAACATTTTTTGTCTTGAACAAACAATTTGAACTGTATCCCATATATTCACCCCTGACTGATGATTTATTCAAAATATTGAAAATATCTATTCAGGGTGTAATCTGCCTTTGATAATATCAGAATTACATAATTTTGTTATAAAACCCTCATAGCTCACGAAATTCCCCTACTTGAATGAGATACCTGTCTCAATATCAAGCCAGCCATTGGTGAGTAAACTTACTTATTTATTAAAAAAGGCCCAAGAATTAATAAATTAAATATAAGAAAACAATATAAAGGATTTCCAATAAGATTTGCATAAGCACTTGTTCATAGTAGTAATTTGTTGAATTAGCTTGGGATAAATGAAAAAGTCATCAATAAGTCTTTTGAGAGGTTCACAAAATTTTCATTTGCATATGGAATAATATTTTGTTTGAAAGGGTGAAGTAAAATATATGTATTTGAGACTTAATCTAATTCCAAGTCCTCAATGAGCATCAAAATAACCAATCATTAAATATTTTATGTGAGAACAAATGCTTATTTGGACTATGTAAGAATGATTGGATCAATCTTTTACATATTATGCTATTTTGAGTGATTTGGTATTGACAAATTGAGAAATTGAAGGAATTAACTAAGCTCTACATGTTATATCAGATACCTTCTATTAAGTAGTATAAACTCCAATTCTTCCCCTCATTGATTCTATGACATAAATTTTCTACTCAGAGAAATATCTACTGTAATGATTCACAAGTTCCTAAACATCCAAAAAGATCTCATTTAATATTTTTGGGAAGAATCATTAAAACAATAGACCTGAGGTATCTTCTTTTAATGCATAATAGAATAAACATTTCCTAACGAATTATTTTTCTTTCCTTGAAGAGAAATATGAATAATCTTTATTAATTAAAAAATCTAACAAACAGATCTTATTTGAGCTTATCTGATATCCTACAGATGATTGCTATCATTTGAGCTTATCTGCTACCCTACAGATGATTGCTATCATTTGAGCTTATCTGCTACCCTACAGATGATTACTATAATTTGATATTCCTTTACTAATTTATGGGGTAGAGATAATTTCTGTTTAAGCTAGTAAGAAGTTCTCTATAGGATCAATAAAGCCAGAATGAATGATATTTCTTAATAATTCTAAGTATTAATGATTATGTCAAGAAATTCAATGATGAGAACTCCAACATAAAAAATGGATATTACCTAGCTAAGCTCCTAATTAATATATTAGAGAGGTTATTTCTATTGAATAAAATAACAATAAATTATCAAATCCTCAATAATTATTCTATTGTAAGAAAAGCATACATATTTCAGTATTAAATTTAAAGAAACTATATTAAAATTAAGGATCTTCAGCCCAATTCTGTATTTATGATTTAAGGAAATTAATAAGTGAAAAAGGAGTCTTATCATGATAATTCTTCATAAAGAAATTTACCAATTTTTTATCAGAGGAAAATACACAATCAATATTCATTTCAATTCTCTCGTGAAAAAACTGTAATTTATCCAAGAATACTCTTATGGGGGATATGAAAAGAGGGGGGGAAATAATCATAGAAAAATTTTGATATGTGAATGTGTTTTTCTGAATTTGGAAATTATAAATTATCCAGAATATTATATCTGAAAATATAATTCAATAAATTAAATTTTAAGAGAGGGAAACAGACAGTATTGGTGAAATATATCTGTGATTTGGTGTAGGTAAATCTCAATCCACATTTTTTATTTGAACAGGAATGAATATGGGATTATAGCCACACTTATTCACAAAACTTGGAATGATTTATTTTCACAGCGTTATCAATATTAGGGCTCTAATTTTAGCTAAAGAGTTCCACATATTATGAGAATTCAATGCATTGTGAGTAACACAGTTATTCCACCCACATAATCATTTTTTAGTATTAATTTAGAAAATTGGTGGTAAGATTTAGATTCTAGTCAGTTATAATCAGTTTATAATATAAAAAAAGAAATTTTCTTAATCATATTTAATATTCTTGAGGTTCACCCCAGCAAAACATGAAAAAAACTCAATAAAAGGCTGAGCTTTTGGGGGTTGTTCCCATCAGCTATTGCAAAACACTACCTGAGCTATTTCAGATATTATTTTGGTGGATTACTTTGGGAAATCGGATTTATATTGGTCTCAAATATAGATTTATTGAATGCTATGACTGTTCCAATTACACTGCTTGAGAGATTTGGTTATGAATTCTCCAAATATGAAGTTTACTTAACCAGACGCTTTGAAATTCTCAGATCAATAATATCTATTTACATTTCAAAGAATAAACAGCGAATAACAAGATTTTCCATCCTGCATTTACTCAAGAGGGAAGAAAAGAATTTCATGTGGAATAATAAAAACAAAAATTTTAAAATTTGGTATAATAAAAAGGTTTCAATTCAGCTTAACATTTGATATGATAAAAAGTATAATTGAAACAATATTTCAAGTAAAGGAGACTTTATAGAGATGTATATTGAGGTAATAACACCTTATTGATGAGAAAAGTCCAGTAAAAGTGATGATGTCATTAATATCAGGATGTATCTCAGGAAATTGTTCCAAAAATATCTATTTTCTCAATTGAAAAATTATTTTTTAATAGATTTATATTTATGATAATCAGCTCTCCCTCTATAAACCATCACACTTGCCATTTTCAGATTTTAATTGAAGAACTTTCAAGTATTTTTATCTAGCTCAATTTTGATCAAATAATTTTCAGGCCATTTAGAATAATCTTTGTATTTCATTAAATGATGACTATTAAAGTGAATGTTAGTTAGAGGATGAGGAATAAGCTTTTCAATAGGATTTTATATCTTTCCTCATGCAGTAAGCTACAATGGTATCAGGTAATGGCATAAATCTAACTCATGAGGGATAATTCAAAATATGAGCACATATTATATATGAGAATGATAGAGTTGATTAGCTGGATTATATCAAACCTGTCAATTATTTTATTAATTATTTAGTTCATTCCTTTCAGTGATTTATTCTTCAGATTCCTCTATGTTAAGATTTCTAGAACCAAAAAATATTATTCTTGTAAAGGCCCAGTTTATGAAATTGTTATATCCAATTTTAGATGAGGTCATAGATAATAATTATTGTATATTTTTGCCTTACTTGGATGGATAAAGATGTCAAGAGTTTCCATACTACTCATCTCTTTGAATCATTAAGGATTATGATTTAAATTAAAAGATCAAATGTTGGCTTTGGTAAGTTTGTCAGCCTTAAGGTCTGATTCACATACCCAAATAGGTCACAATTAATATTAGAATAAATTTTGAATTATCCATAACCCATAATTAATGCATATATCCAGACCTTATCATTTAAGAAAAGATGAATACCTTTTTTTGAGTAGTTAAGTCCATGTATTTAAGGCCATATTTGGAATCTGCACAAAAATTCACCTAGAGTAGATCCATAGAGTGAAAAGCTTAAATCAACTCTATGAGGTGGTAATTTGGAAGATACTCCAACACCAAATTGTCAATAACACATACAATATTTGTAAAAAAGTTTGTTTTTCTTAATTTCACCCCAGAATAATGGGAATTTGAGAAATCCCATGTTAAATATACACCCATGTTTGTTACACTTGATATTAATGTATAGTTAAATATAGTTTTGATAAACACATATTGGATATCAGTATTGAAGCCTGAATTACTATTTTTGATGTGAAAATGGCTAAAGGGGCAAAAGACATCAAAGAGAGCCAGTGAGGCATAGTATTATATGAAGCTTGGAACCATTTCTGACAATTACCCAACTAGTATACTAAGACCTTTTTTGAACTTGGTTACCAAGTTAAAGTCCCATTACATAATAATAAAATAGAAAATAAGCTGCTATTTTGACATGACAAGGAGGTATTGAGAAGCTCTGACTCCTGTAACCATCTCCATTATTAATTTTTTTCCATTTAGAAAAGATAAAAAGGTAATTGGAACCCTTTTTGGACTATTATCCATGCCTTTAGCTCATCAAAACCAGCTATTACTGTGCTATTTGCTTTTCTGTGTAGAAATAAGGGAAATATTCAAAAATTCATCCAAAAGACAATTATTAATAGATCCTTCTGAAGATTTACTGGCCAATAGAGAAAAGGCTGTTCAATGTAAAAACTAAAAAATCATGAATTAATAATTCAAATTTCAAGTTTTACTTACAATCTGTTTTTTATGATTCCACATTAAACACTGAATCTTAAAAAATTCACAGCAAATAAAATCTGTGATTCAATTTCCAAAAAGATGAAAAATTTGAGAAATTGATGTATATTTTCAAATAAAAGAAGATTAAAAGTTGTTACTCCTTTATTGCTTGACCACAAATATGTTGGTAGTCATGTATCATGACTTAATTAATCAATTATAATAATCTTACATGACAAAAGGTGATTTAGCTAATAAACTGAATAGAATTAATGGTTTCTCACTCATTTGTTTTTCTTCTTGATCCATGGAAATCCTCTGTGATCTGTTTTTGACTTAAGAGAGGCCTCCTCTTGCTGTTTTTTGCAAATCATCTTATTATTCAACCATATTGTTAGTAACAACAAGTAAGTATTAAGAAATTATTTTTTTAAGTTTTTTGAGTATTTTAAAATAAATCAGAGAGACTTGAAATCATAGAAATATAATCTTTCCAATTTTGCTTAACTATTATATTGTTGTATTACTGCTATAAAACAATTTTGATCCTTTGAGATCCACAAATAATCTGTCAAATCACTCTTACAATTCTTTTCAAGGTATCATTGCAGTATTAGCGGATTCTTTTCAATTAATCCTATAAGCTTTTTGCTGGTAATAGTTTTCTTCAAGAACTATCTTTATATTTATTCTTGCAAATGATAATTATACATGAACATGATTTTATATTATTTTAATAAGAGGTTTTATTATTAATACTTCTTGTAGTTGATTCTAGTAGACAATTATTTCTTACTGCTATAATCATTAGTAGTGTATAACAAGTGAAAGACATAATTAAGAAATGAATTAGTTTTTGTGGTTATAATAAATTTATTCATTATATTTAATAAGAACAGTAATAGTACTCTTGATTAATCGTAATATTATCCAGAGTTTAATAGACACATCTGACGAAGTGTGTGAGGGTGAGTCTATGATAGAGTAATAGATATAATATATACAGCTATAACTGCAACTGTGAAATGGATAAAAATTGATTATAAAGAGTTTTAAAGAGTATTTCAGGGCTTTAATAAAGAACTTTGGTGGGGGTGAGTGCTATTGAAAGCCCTGGTTGCAGTAATTATTTGTTGAGTTAAAATAATAACTACTACAATACTTCAGATTGGAAGTATACCTGATTATTTTACAAGAGTATAACTGTTTTGGACAGTTGTATTGCATAGGAATTCCTCTTTTGGGCAGAAAAAGAGCCCCTTTTATCCTGAAATTGGGTGGAAAGGTCCTCTGGAACACTTCACGTGGAGTAAGTGAAGATTTTTCACTTCAATGTACAGGCTTGTGGTTTCTACAAGGCCTGTATGCTATGTATTAGGCTCAAATGTGGTTTTGAAACCACATCTGGGAAGTTCTCCCCAATACAGGGTGAGAATTTTGAACTGGGGACCACACAACCCTCTTCTAACATGTATGATGCGTAGAATGCTGTACAGAACCTTGATGGCACCCCATTAGTGAATAAACTATAGGGTATTTAAGTATAAACAAGATTATTTGGCTGTTTAACACCTCATAATCATAGTTATGGGAAAGTATCCACAAGTAAAGGTGTATTGGCCAAACTGTGGAATTTTGACATTGAAACTGCTATAAACTTGTCAGTTTTCAAGATATTGAGCTCAGAGTTGGTTCATTGCTTATCCCTGAATGAGATATACACAATGGTACCTCATTTGGTATGGCCAAGATTAAATATGGCAAAGTTATTCCATGTTCAATTTTTGTTCTTCAGATGTATGATTTTCTCAAAATCTGTATGGAACTTTTTTGTCCGATAAATTCTGTTCTAAATGGGATTTGGGGAAATTGATGAAACCATCAGATAGCCCTAATTGTGCTCTTTTCAAAAAAGACCCCACTTGAAGTATCCCACACTAACACTTTAGAAGGTAGATAAGAGGTGAATATTTTATTCACCCTAATTTGACTTTGTTTTGGCCATAACTTCTATAATGCTTGTGCTAGCTTAGTTTGACTAGTACTATTGGATAGCCCTGATGTAGAGCTTCAATTTGAATACCAATTTTCTGGGTTCAAGCCTCTTCCCCTGGATCTCAGATGAGAGGTGATGTGAGCCTTAGAGGTATTTTCATATACCCAAAAGACCACAAATAACAAAATAAGATATAAATATAAATAAAATATATTTATTCATATTATCAAAATAAAATTTAAAATATAAATACAAATTTATATACAAAAATAAAAAGTTAATTCCAATTTAAAATAAAAATTAAATTAAATTTTAAAATTATGAAAATGCATTTTTACTTGAAAAAATTAAGTAAAAATGAATTTTTAATAAAATTAATGAAATTGAAATATTTTTGGTAAAAAGTTACATAAAATATATCTTAGCTTTTTATCCAATAAATAAACTTCAGAAAATCACTTCACCATTTGATTCCTCATAAAAAATAAGGTGGGGTCACCTCTGGGTAAAATTTGTGTAAATCAACTCTAAATAAGCTTAAATTAAGTTTTATTATTTTCTGTACGAAAGTTGAAAATCCTCGAATCCTTAATTTAATTCACAGCACATGTGGTTTAAACCATCAATTTTTGTGTTAAAATTGAGGTGTTGTGTGTGGTTTAGAAGTTATGAGGAATTGAAGTATTTTCAATTGAAATGTCAAAATGTGTGCAGGTATTACATAAGTGAACTGTAATTTACATACAAAGTATCAATTATCACAGTTGTGTACTGTAAAACTCAATTGAATTGTATGTGTAAACTACAAGTGTATTACATGATGAGGAATTGAAGAAAAAAGAAATTGGAAAGATTAATTCTGGGGGAGAAAAGGCACTCTAGCTCCAAGGGGAAGCCAGACCCCCAAAATCCTTGCTGACAGGCATGGGATGTCAAAATACATGCAAACATTCATCACTTTTGGCCTGGAATTGAGTCCAAGAGGGTAAAACTACCCTTAAGTTAAAAAATCCTAGTAAAAACAGCTTTAACTGGTTTCTACGTCTCTTAAAAACATTCTGACCTGTTTTGAAGGCTCTAGACCAGGTATTACTGTAGTAATGGCTGATTTAAGGGTCTAAAATGGCTAAAACCAGGGTTCAATGATGCCATAATTGGCTTTTCTGTTGTCAGAGTGTTTTCCACGACTGACAAGAGTAAATTTTACTTTTGGAGTAATAAAATTGATGGCTATAAAATAATGTCTTCTTTGCCCCACTTTTCTTGTCATGTTAGAATCTTTTCCTTTTATAATTAGTTTAAACACTGTTAAACCAATGAATAAAATATTCCAACCACCATTTAATATCATTTTAAACCTTTGAACCATGGGGAAATATCATTATAATCATTTTTTGTAAGTCTTATGATCCTTTTTACCCCTTGAACCACCCCATAAGTGAATTAATGCATCTTTGATCACTGTTAACTTTGTCACTTTGTTTCCAAATTCATTCTGGTCACTTTTGGGTGTGTTTTTTTTTTAAGTACCTTTTTAAATACCTTGTTCTTTAATTAATTGCTTGCAGTTCTTTTGCTCAATTAATTCCAATTGAAACTGCTCTTGAAGGAATTTCTTTTGTAGCCTTAAATAACTCTTGTAGAGTATTTGTGGATATATTTTATTGTTGGTAAAACAATAAATCTTTATAAGATTATTGTTTTATACTTAAAAAGCTAAAAAAAATAAAATTGGTGTGTTTTCTCTTAAAAATACTACTTCATACGATTTTTTAATTACATTTTACCTTATACAAATTTTGAGGACAGGAAAAGTACTTGATTTTCAGCCAAAGTTTCATATCCACACCTTACATTTGGGGGCCCAGCCGTGATATTTTACCTGTGAAATAATTTTTTACTCTTTTTTTAATCTTTTTCCTTATATTGAAAAATTTGAAAACATATAAAAAATACTTATAATTCAAAAAATCCATAAAAAATAATTTTTTTAAATATTATAAGTGAGGCTTTTTTTCAATTCACTATTGAAAAAATCTTTTTTTCCTTAATCAATTGGCTTTTTTATTAATTTTAGTTTCTGAAAACATGGTAAGACAAGAAAATATCAAAACAGCCTCAAAGGTAACAAGCATTATTCCTGCAAGTACTG
Source organism: Austropuccinia psidii (assembly GCA_023105745.1). Lineage (NCBI taxonomy): Eukaryota > Fungi > Basidiomycota > Pucciniomycetes > Pucciniales > Sphaerophragmiaceae > Austropuccinia > Austropuccinia psidii. Next base: position 67,008,313 of record JALGQZ010000006.1, read on the forward strand.
TGAATTCTGAACATAATAGTACAGTTACTATAACTCAGGATAATCACCTTGAACCAGATTCTTCTGCATTAATTAGCTTGGATACAAGTAATACCCTTCAGAAGGAAAAGGATTTGGCCAATGGGAAGTTTCTTGACATAAAAATACTATTTTTAAGACTTTGAATCATAAAATATGCCTTCAACCAGATCAGGAGCCAGCTATAACCCCTCAAGCAGCTCCCAAAAAGGTCATAGACGCGATTATGGCAGAAGCCAATCAGTTACAGAAGGACAAGGGTCAGTTTATGACCTCCAAATTAATAAATTATGTCATTCTGAAGCTGATAATACTATCTTACCTTCAAACAGAGGTGACAACACCACAAGAAGCCTCAGTAGACATATAAAAAGCCAGCCAGAAGTCTTACAACAATGCACTGCAGCACAAAGAGTACCAGATCCTTTCAGATCTGTGGAAAAACTGCATGAATTCTTACCTGACTGTGAGAAAATTCCTGTGCCATCCCAATACTTGAAAGTTACTCAATGGATGGTATCCATTGATGGAAAAGAAGAACATGATGGTTTTAAAAGCAGAATGGAGGAAAAACAACCCTCAAACACCCAAGCAAGTTCCAAAAACAGCCCAGTAGCCAGCAGCAGCAATTCCAACGTGGAAAAGCAACCACAAGCCCAAAACAAGGGCAAAGGAAAGGCACAATCCACAAAACCTTACAGCAAGAGCTACAGAATCCAAAACATCCAGCAGGATGTCATGGAGAATATATTTCAGATGGCCAGAACACTGATAGAATTACGGAAAAAGGAGGAAGCCAGATTAGAATATCAGAAATGATTTTTGAAATTTGTTAATTCTATTCCAGAGTTTTATGAAGCTATAAAAGCTGTAAAAACTCATGTTCATGATAAAAAATCATCCATTTGTAACAATCTGTAAGGTGTGTCTATGAAACTCTTGATAATAGTAACAATATCAAGAGTACTATGACTGTCCTCAGTAGAAAAATATAATATAATAAAATATAATAACCACAAATTTAAATATAATTATTAAAAATAATTATATAAGAAAATAAATTTAATCATTATTATATGAAATAATAATAAAAAAAATATAATAATTATAATAAATTATAATTATTCTATTATTGTTATAGTCACTGACAATTATAACAATAAGAAGTGTAAAGCTCTTAATGAGACAATTACATGTGGAAAATATAAATATTTAACCACTTATAAGTAATATATAAATATTATTTATAAAAGAAGAAACAATTCTTATAGAAAAATTCTATACAAAAGAAAGCTAATAATAGATAAAAAAGATACAGAATTTTAGAGAAAACCTACTTATTATATAAATTGAATACAACAATTCAAACAGAAACAGTAATTATATTAAATAATAATTAGAAGCTAAAAACACGCCAAAAATCAATATTTTCAAAGATAACCAGCTTTTTATGATAAATAATATGATTAAAGAGTTTTTGAGAGGAATTTGTGGATCTCAAAAGATATTTTAAAGACAATAATTTTATAAAATAAAATATATTATAGGTGATTACAGCAATAATCTGATTTCTATGATTTAAATTCTTTGATTTAAGACTTATAAAGAATAAAATACTTAGGAAATAATTTCATAATAATATTTTATATATAATAAAACTTTAACTGTTTAAATGTCTAATATGATTGGATTGATAATTGATTATGGATAAAAATAGTGATGAAAAGACTCTTTTTGTGTCTACAGAGAAGCTCTCATAATTCATAGTGAATATAGAGGGCGTGATAAGGTCAAAACTGAAAAACCATGATCAAAAGTAAGGTTCTTAACTTAAGTTAACTTATTTTTATTCCAACTTCAAGTTACCAGTGTTATTCTTAACTCCAGGTAGCTTTAATCCTCATTCAAGTTAATTATATTTAATTTAATCACATGAAAAACTTGAAAATAGAGTTTCAAGAAGAAATATTGTAAACTCAATTTTTCAATCAATTAATTTTTTTGAAAGAAATCTTAATTTTCTTTAAGTAAAATTAAAGGAGTAAATTTCCAGCCAAATTACCAAGGAAATCTGTTTATAAAAGATATCTAAAATTTCATTTAAAAATAGATAATATTAAGTTGTAAGCTGTGTGAAATTCTTAATCGAATCCATTAAGAATTGGATTTTTAATGAATTTTTGAAGTTATTGCTATTTTTCCACATAAAACAGCAATACACACTAAACCTTAAGTCTTGATAAAGTTTTAATGCTTGTAGCCTTAAATTCTTAATCTTATTTAAGCTTTTTAAGCTTATTTAAGAATTTAAAGGTCTCAAAATTTTAATTTCAAGCCTGCATATTGGGATTTACCCTTTGGAAGCTTGAAATTCATGTCCAAATTGGGTAAAAACCAGTTTAAACTTTAAGGTTGGATCAAATTCTAAACTTAAAATTTAAATCAGGTTGAAAATCCTCCAATACAGGTGGACAACCCTAATTGAATCATTGAAGATCCAAAAAAGTTGGGTACCCCAGCTCTGTTTGGTCTTTTTCCTTTGTCCCACCTTTTTGGGTGGATTTTGCCCTTTTCTTTATTTAAAGCTATACTATGGACTTCAAAACTTTTTAATTGAGCTCACACAGGATTTACATTCTGTATGGCAGATCCTCAGCCAATTCAGTAAATATACACAACACCTCAATTTTAACTAATATTTTGGTAAGTTTGCATAAACCTTATGAAAATTTAAATTTAAGCTTATTTAAGCTTAAACAATTCTTAAAAAAATGTTAAAAGAGTTACATTAGTATTGTGAGATCCTTAAATCCTCCAATAACATAAGAAATAAGCCTTTATGGGTATAACACCCTATGGGTGTACCCTAGGTCATTTTTGGTGTAGAATCTGGAAATGACATAATATTTATAATTTTGTTTATCCCAAAAAATTTATACTTATTTTTTATTATTTTTTATTTTAAATTCAATTGAAAAGTCTGTTGAAGACTGAATCAACTGTATATAAAGTCATTTGTGGCCTTATGGGTAAGCTATACATACCTCACAGGCTCACACAATCTTAAAACAAACAACTTAAGTCTGAGCCAAATGAATGAGACACTTATGTGTTTTGAAAAGGTTTTGGAACCATCAATGGGCCAAGCACTCCTGAAAGAAGTACCAAAACTTAAATAATGGCCTCAGTTAAGTGGTGAAGGAGAATATGACCATAGGGAATTGATCAGAGGCATTGACATGATTAAAGAAGATTTTAAATTACCAGAAAGATTGGTAACAGCAAGATTTAACACCTTGTTTACCAGATCAGCTCACAGATGGTATATCAAATTAAGACAAGCACATGGACACCAAAGTTGGACTTGGTGGAAAACCCAGATTATCAACAAATGGGCCAATGATGCTTGGAGGTTTAAAGTGGAAACAGCCTTTGAATCTGCCAAATTTAATTCTGATAAAGACAAAGCTGTACCATGGTTTTGCCAACAAAAAGAAAGATTGACAGCATTGTATCCTGACATGTCAGAATTTATGATCCACAGAAAGATTCTGAGACAATGTGGAGGTGACTTAGAGAATGCTGTCAAAAGCAGGCTACTGAACAATTTTCAGCAGAAGATATTATTCATATATTAGAAGAAGTAACCACCAGAACCAGGATTGGTTCTAGTAGGGTAAATCTCAAAACAAGGTTTAATACACCTTGGAAAGATTCTGTGGACAAAAATCCTAGAGAAAATTCTAATAATGTTAAGTATCAATCTGCAGATATAATCAGAAAGTGCCATATTTGCCAAAGCACCACCCACTTAGCCAATACATGTCCAAAGAGGGAAAAATCAATAAAATTCACATTGAAAAAGAACCTGATGTTGAAAAAGATGATAATATAATTGAAGAAAATTCAGATGATAAGTCATTAATATTTTCTGAATCTTCAAAAGATATAGAAAATATCAATTCCACTTTTTAAATCATGGAATCTTATTCCCACTTGCCACAATTAAGCAATGATCAACTTGATTTGTCAAAAATTCAAGATGCACAACTTATGAAAACAGAACCAAACAGGGGAAAATGTTATACAGCTGGTAACTCTTGTATAACAGAAGTGGTAAATGAAAACAAGCTGGCTAAGCTTTGACTTGACCCAGGAGCCTTCTTCTCTTGTGCTGGCAAATTTTTTCTTAAGACTTGTGCACCAAATTTTGAAGACAAAGTGTTACCAATTGATGGCATAAAATTCAATAGTACAAGTAATCCAATGAAAGCATTGGGAATCTTTGAGACCAATGTCATATTTCCACATATTAATGGAAATACAAGAATCACTGTTGAATTTATTGATATGGAAAATTTCTCTAGTACCCATTTTATATTGGTAATGACTTTTTTATCATTTATGGAATAGACTTACATAACAACAAGGACATATAATATACTATTGGAGACAATAAGCATCAAAAATTTACCTTTTTACCATTTAAAAGACAAATCACAGTAAATAAAGTAGCATGAGTCAACTTAGATTTGGAAACATTCAAATCTGAACGGTTAAATGAAGCTGAAATAAGCCTTCATCTGACTGATAGTCAGGAAAATGAACTTTCTGCCCTTTTATATGACCACAGAGAAGCATTTGCATCAGACAAAGAACCTTTGGGGGAAATTATTGGTCATGAAGCTGAAATCATCCTTAATATTGAGAGAGCTTATCCACCACCCTTGAGAAAACCTGCATATCCAGAAAGTCCTAAATCAAGAGAAGCTCTGGAAGTTCATATTAAAGAACTTCTAGACCTTTGTTTAATAAGAACGGTTGGCTATAATGAGGAAGTAGAAATAACTACACCAGTCATAGTGGCATGGCATAATGGAAAATCTAGAATGGTTGGGGACTTTAGAGCCCTGAAGTGTTACACTGTTCCAGACAGGTACCCAATACCAAATCACAAATTGACCTTACCCGGATATCTCAAGCAGTGTATATAACCACTATGGATTCCCTTAAAGGATTTCATCAGAATGTAGTGACACCAAGGGAAAGAAAATACTCAAGGATTATTTTTCATTGTGGAGTATATGAATATTTGAGGATGCCTTTTGGTATCTAGAATGCGCCTTCACACTTCCAAAGAATGATGAATGAAATCTTCCCTGAAGAACATTCAGAAGGATGGTTAATTGTTTACATTGATGACATTATTGTCTTTTCCAAAACTTGGGAAGAACATATGTACAGATTATCCAGAGTTTTGACAAAAATCCAATCTGTCATCATGAAAACTTCTTTAAAGAAATGCCATTTTGGATTTAAAGAACTTAAAGCACTGGGACATGTAGTATGTGATTTATCCCTTGGAATTGACAAAAGAAAGGTTGCAGCAGTATTGCTGAAACCCATTCCTCAGAACAAGAAAGAAATTAAGTCATCTTTGGGGTTTGCAGGATATTACAGGCAACATATTAAAGATTTTGCATCCATAGAAAGACCTCTTTATAAATTATGTGACAAAGACACAGTATTTGAAATCACTGTTGACAGAGTCAAGGACTTTGAATCTTTGAGACAAGCCTTGACCACTGCTCCACTCTTACTGATTCCAGACTTTAGGTTGCCTTTTAAGATTTATATTGATGCATCAGGAGATGGGCTTGGTGCTGCACTTCATCAAGTCCAAATTATCAATGATAAACTTTTGGAAGGACCCATATGCTTCATATCCAGGCAAATCAAAGCAGCTGAAGCCAGATATGGAGCCTGTCAAATACAGTGCTTATGACTTGTCTGGGCCTTGGAGAAGCCAAATTACTTTCTGGAAGGATGCGCTTTTGAAGTAATAACAGGTCTGACTGCTGTTGAGTCACTTTTGAACATGAAGACTCCTAACAGGCATATTCTCAGATGGCAAATAGCCATACAAGAGTATAGGGGCAATATAACAATTGTTCATAAAGATGGGAATATTCATAAAAATGCAGATGGACTGAGCAGATGGCCATTAACAAATAATATTGATAATCCTGCTTATGTTCCAGAGGAAGCTTCCCCACAAATCACCATAGAAGGAATCAGTGCTAAAGACCTGAATACCACTTTCTTTGATGAGGTAAGAGACAGTTATAATCAGGATAGAGATTGTAGCGTTTAATGCCAATTACTTACTAAGGACTGTAAAGAGAATTCTTTGATACATGCCTTAGATGAGATATGGAGAAAAGCATATGATGAAGGAAGATTCTACTTACTGGATGGTATAACTTACCACAGAACTAAGCATACATGTGTCATGACAGTTGTGGACAGGTCCTTAATCAATCTTTTACTTAAAGAATGCCATGACATCCCTTTCTCAGGACATCTGTCTGAGGACAAAACAAGAGAAAAAATAAAAACCTGCATATGGTGGCCAATGTGGCAGAAAGATGTTTCAGAGTATTGCAAAACCTTTGACATATGTCAAAAAGAAAATCAATCCACTGGCAAAAGACTTGGAAATATGATAAAGATCCAAGAACCCAGCAGACCTTGGGAAATTGTCCATATGGATTGGGTAACTGGCCTGCCACTAGGGGGTGACAGAAGTTATAATGCTTGCCTAGTGATTGTTGACAGATTTAATAAGACTCCAATATTTCTACCATGTCACAAAGATGATAAAGCCATGGATACAGCTCTTCTGATATGGAATAGAGTAGTATCATGGACTGGCATATTCACAAACATCATTAGTGACAGAGATCCCAAATTCACCTCAGCACTATGGACAAATCTTCAACAACTATTTGGGACAAAATTATCCTTCTTTACAGCCTACCACCCAAAAACTGATGGTGTGGCTGGAAGGATGATCCAAAACTTGGAGGATATAGTAGGAAGACTTTGTGCATATGGCCTTGACTTCAAAGATTGTGATGGATTTACCCATGATTGGTGTACTCTTTTTCAGGCACTAGAATTGGAATATAAGACATCCATTAATGCCAGTACCTATCAAACTCCTGCTATTCTAGAAAAAGGATGGAATCCCAAATTACCTCAAGATCTCTTGAGGAAAGAATTGATTGAAATACATCCTACAGCTGCTAGCTTGAAAGGAATGCTAGAAAAAGCTAGGAAGCATTCAGTGAGGTGCATGGAAGACTCTTTTGCATATGCTAAGGAAAAATAGGACAAGTCACACGCCACTCCAGATTTCAAACTGGGGGATTTAGTACTTGTATCCACCACTAACTTCAATAACATCAAAGGATGTAAAAAGCTCAAAGATTCCTTTTCAGGACCTTTTGTTATTAAGGCCCTCCATGGAGAAAATTCTGTTGAAGTAGAACTATCTTAAGAGCTTAGCAATAGGCATCCTACATTTCCAGTGAGCTTGATAAAGCCATTTAAATCTAGTGATGCTGAAAAATTTCCTTTTAAGAACAAAGTTCCCCAAGTTTTACCTCCTATTGAATCATCTGGTATTAAAAAGATTAGCAAATTTCTCAAAGAAAGAAAGTTGAGAACCAATAAAGTAAGGGAATACCTTGTTAGGTACAGTGACCAAACTTGTGAAGATGAATGGTTAGCAGAAAAGGACATACCTGAAGCTACTAAACTTCTCAGAAGGTTCAGAAACACTAGAAATAACAATATTACAAAGTAATATTCTTTTTTAGGGAAAGGAAATGTGAGCCTTAGCGGTATTTTCATATACCCAAAAGACCACAAATAACAAAATAAGATATAAATATAAATAAAATAAATTTATCTATATTATTGAAAGAAAAATTAAAATATAAATACAATTTTATATACAAAAATAAAAATTTATTCTAATTTAAAAGAAAAATTACATTAAATTTTGATGTTGTGAAACTGCATTTTTACTTGAACAAATGAAGTAAAAATTAATGAAATTAAAATATTTTTGGTGAAAATTTACATGAAATATAGTATAGCTTTTTAGCCAATAAATAAACTCAAGAAAATTCTTTCACCATTGGATTCCTCATAAAAATAAGCTTAAATTAGGTATTAGTATTTTCTGTACAAAAGTTGAAAATCCGCAAAACCTTAATGCAATTCACAGCAAATTTGGTGTTAACCATCAATTTTTGTGTTAAAATTGAGGTGTTGTGTGTGGTTTAGAAGCTATGAGGAATTGAAGTATTTTCAATTGAAATGTCAAGATGTGTTCCTGTATTATATAAGTGAACTGTAATTTACACATGAGGTATCAATTATTACAGCTGTGTACTGTAAAACTCAATTGAATCGTATGTGTAAATTCCAAGTGTATTACATGATGAGAAATTAAAGAAAAAATCAATTGGAAAGATTAATTCTAGGGGGGGAAAGGTACTCTAGCTCCAAGGGGGAGCCAGACCCCCAAAGTCCTTGCTGCCAGGCATGGGATGTCAAAGTCCATGCAAACGTTCATCACTTTTGGCCTGGAATTGAGTCACAGGGTCTGTGACTCAATTGATGATGAGGTTATGATACCAACCAGGGCAGTTTGAACTGTTTCCAAGAGGGTAAAACTACCCTTAAGCTAAAACAATCTTAAGGAAAAATACAGTTTTAGCTGGTTTCTACATATCCTACAAACATTCTGATGTGTTTTGAAGGCTCTAGACCAGGTATTACTATAGTAATGACTGATTTAAGGGTCTAAAATGGCTAAAACCAGGGTTCAATGATGCCATAATTGGCTTTTCTGTTGTCAGAGTGTTTTCAACGGCTGACAAGAGTAAATTATACTTTTGGAGTAGGAAAATTTATGGCTATAAAAGAATGTCTTCTTTGCCCCACATTTATCTTCATGTTAGAATCTTTTCCTTTCATAGTTAGTTTAAACACTGTTAAACCAATCAATAAAAGATTCCAACAACCCATGTCATATCATTTTAAAACTTTTAACCACATTAAAAAATCATTATAATCATTGTTTGTAACTCTTATGATCATTTTTACCCCTTGAACCACCCCATAAGTGAATTAAAGAATCTTTCATCACTGTTAACTTTGTCCCTTTGTTTCCAAATTCATTCTGGTCACCTTTGGGCGCATTTTTTCTTTAGATAACCTTTCAAAGACTTTGTTCTTTAATGAATTTCCTGCAATTATTTTGATCAATTAATTCCAATTGAAATTGCTCTTGAAGAAATTTCTTTTGTAGCCTTAAATACCTCTTGTAGAGCATTTTTGGATAAATCTTTATTGTTGGTAAAACAATAAATCTTTATAATATTATTTTTTTATACTTATATAGTTAAAAAAAATGAAATTAGTGTTTTTTCTCTTAAAAATAATATTTAATACTATTTTTTAATTAAATTTTACCTTATACAACTTTTGAGGACAGGAAAAGTACTTGATGTTTAATCAAAGCTTCATATAAACACCTTACAGGTGAAAATTAAGGTTTATTCTCAGAAACTTCTTTATGCAGGAATAACCTTGTTATTCTTTTTCCCATGGGGATGGGACTTGTATATTTGGAAACAGGTGAGTATCCCTTTTATTTTGATACCTTTTGAGCTGGTTTGGCTCAGCTCCATGTTTTGGTGGTATTTTTCCCTACCATTGGTTTATGGTGTTTGGATTTCATGCTTGCACTCTGGTTTTGAGTCACAGGCTGACAAAATAGACATAGCTTCAATCAAGCCATTCATTGATTTTTCTATACTATAATATTGGATACTTTCATTTTTTCTAAGCTTGAAGCTATAACAAGATTCTTTGTGCTATTTTCTCAACATCTATTTTATATATTTTATCTAACATATTTTGAGAATTAACTGAAACTGTCAGAACTAAATACCAATGGTACTTATTAAAAGTAGAATTGAAACAAAGGCCATACGGACACTAATGAAAATGAAAATCATATTACCACCAGATGGTACAGAATAATTGAAATTCAAACCCAAATTAAATCAACATTACAATACTTTAATTCCAGCATTCATTTCCCAAACTCCAGGATTTGTTATTCTCCAAATCAGATTATTATATTAGTATTATTCAATTTTCTTTATCTTTCATTTATCAATTAATATGTGTTTTTGGAAATATTCTTGTGTAATCATTCAAAGGAGGCATTAAGATGATTCTATGGAGAATATAATTTATCTGATGATATCATAATTTAGAATACTTATTTTTAAGACTTAATAATTAGAAAAAGAATTTTTTTTCCTCATAAATCAGTAAGCTTAGATTTGGAATATTCTTTACCTTAATACAGTTGATAAGCTAGGTCAAACACTGATGTAGCTCATGCAGAATCATTATCTACTTTTACTCCACGTATATTACTTTTCAATTGATTGGAATAATGAATAACATACGATAAATCTCTAATAAATAGAGATATATCCAAATATTGAATTAAAGAATGATTTAGAAAAAGTATCTTAAAGTTCAAAAAAGACAAAACTTTTGAAAGAAAATATCAATAGAGAGTGGTACTTATCACAAAATCCACTTCTGTAAAAAATTGGTGACAAATTTAAGCTCAGAAAGACACATATTTTCAGCAAATTACTGTTCCAAATATTCCCAATTGTAAAATATCAAACAGGATTTGTAGTTAACACAGTAAGCATTGAGCGTTTTCATAAAACATTAGATAAATCTACACTATAGTTCAATTGAAAGAATAAAAAAAGATTAATGATGACAAAAAATACACATAAATATAGCTCAAGAAGAAGATATTTTTTGAAATTAATTCATTAAATAGGAAAAACCATATGAGGCTCAATAAATTCAATTCATTTTCTATTCACTTTGTGATAGGAAATTTAATATATTACTTTGAGAAGGTAGATTAATGTGTAATGACTTGAGTGATATTTCTTCCTTAAAGAATAAATTCAGAAAACTTATTCAACTTAAAATGGTCTTTCTCAAAATATGAATAAAAATAGATTTTAATTGCAATTGTGGTTTTGATATATACTACTCTAGAGTGAGTCATAGTTAAATCAAGAATAATATGGTTGAAGGAACAGATTATTGTGGCCAAAAATAGGGATATGGAGTTTATTGGCATGAACAAAGTTATCTTTAATATATGCAATGTTATCCAGTATTAAACTGAAAAGGACAATAGGAGGTATAACCAATATAATAAAAATTATTTTTTGCATAATTTTCAATCATTATTTTTCAATTTACACAAATTTTCATATAGTTTTCAAAAACCTATTCTTGGACACATATTGCTTCAGTTAGTTTGGTGAAAAATAAATAAAATTTAATTTATGCATCCATAGCTACACATCATATCTTCAGAAAATCTGTCCTAGGTGTATTATAGTCATATTCACTTCATAAATTGGGTATACTTGAGTAATTCATTTGAAAAAAACTAGAATGAGAAAACATTTTATGGATCATGTGATTTTACTGCCCAACCAGTTACCAAATAGATTCCCTGGTGTTATAGCTTTGCTTATCAAAAATTGAGTTATACGTTTTCTTGGTAATTCTTTGCTATAAATTCATTTGATAATTCTGTTTTTTGTTAAATCAAATTTATAGAAAGTTATTTGTGGCCTTATGGGTATTTCATAAATACCTCACAGGCTCAAATTCCATACCACAAAGAAAATTGCACTACAATTTTTCATTCAATTGTATAACCCTAATTGGATTGGGGGGGGGGTATAATCCACTGTGCAACCTCTCTACTGATAATTTTTGGGTATGTAAAGCACACAATTAAAAATTTTATTGAGGAAGTGGTCTTCTCCAATTTCTGAATCTTCTAAGAAACTTCTGGGAATCAAGTATTTTATGTTCAGAAAGCCACTCAGATTCATGTTGTGGGTTTCTGTGCATGAATAAATATTCCCTTTCCTTTCTCCCAAACTCTTCTTTCTTTTAAAAATTTCAGTAAATTTTTTTCTTCAATTTGATCAATTGGTGCTACTTCTAAGGGTGCCCCATTTCTCAAAGGAAATAATTATTTATCACTTGAAGTATAATGCTTTACTAGACTAAAAGGGAAAGTTTGATGTTTATTTTCCAATTATTGTTTTAGTACTACTTGTAAAAAACATTTCCCATCAAGGGACCTTCAAAGAAATCTTTCAATTTCTTTGGAACTTTGATATAATTAAAGATCAAAATTGAAACTAAGGTTAAGTACCCTACTTTGAATTCTGGGTTCTTATGATTTTTGTACCATTTCTGTTTAAAATATTAAAAAAAATCAGTCATGATTTAGTTTGTATGATTCCTCACTTTATGAAGCAGTAATATTGAGCTGGATGTTTTTTGGTAAATATACACTAACATTTTCTTCAAATTATCAACTGGAATCTTGGGGTTCCATCCTTTTTCTAACATTTTGGGAGTTTTTCCTGTTGAAGAATGGATATAATTATTGTATTCTAATTACAATGCTGGTATAAGTGTACACCAGTTGCGGGTAAAACCACCAAAGTCCTTAAACTCCAGTACATAAGCAAAAAGTATTCTAATCATGTCCTCAAGGGTCTGAATCATTATTTCAGCTAATCCATTAGTTTGTGGATGATAAGATCTTGAAAATGATATTTTGGTTCCCAAAAGCTTATGTAAATCTGTCCATAAGGCTGAAGTAAATTTTGGGTCTCTATCACTAATGATATTTTTCAAGAGACAATTATGAGGTATAACACTATTCCAAATTAACACAAATTTATCCATAGCAGTGTCATCATTATGAAAGGGTAAAGATATTTGAGTTCTTTTGTACCTTTAAAGAATAAAAAAGACATGAACTGTAGCTTTTCTCACCACCTGGTGTTAAATAATCACCCAATCAACATGAACCACTTCCCATGGGGTACTTGGTTCTTGAATATGAATAATAAAGCCAACTATTTTCCCAGTAGCTTTATTAGTGGTTTAAAGCCAGGCAAAGTTATGAAAGTACTAAATAGCATCTTTTGTCCAGTATGGCCACCAAGCACATGTATTTATTATTTCCATTTTTCTGTCTTCAGAAAGATTTCAAGAATAAATTTTTTCATAAAACTCTAGTAATATTGTGTTAATTAACATTCTACTACATAAGACCATTACAAATTTGTGTTTAGAACTATGACATGAGATACCGTGAAATTAATTGAATATTCCATTATTGTATTATTTTTTCCATATATCATCCAAGGAATTCGCCAAGTCTTCCTCTTTGAAATATTTGTAAAGTAGAGAAGTAAGACTTGACAATTCCAATCTTTCTGGCAGCTTTCTCTAACTTCCTCAAAGAGTTCTTTTCCAACATCTGTGACATTGATTCCTTCATTTGGAATTTGAGGTTCTGATTTTGCAAGAACATAGGCAGGAATTTCAGGTGGATTGGGTAATGCCCATCTGCTCAAGCCATCAGCATTCTTATTAATATTTCCAGCTTTATGTACTACTTTCATATTGCCTCTATACTCCTGTATATTGATATTCCATCTTAACATGTTTCTTTTTGGATTTTTCAGCTTAAGGAGTGATTCATGGCAGTAAAATCAGTAATTACCTCAAACTAACTACCATCAAGATAATAATGAAGCTTTTCCAAAGCCCATACAAGGAAAAGGCAATATTCATCTTGCTTCATATCTAGCCTCAGTAGGTTTTATCTGTATTGAGATAAATTAAACTGGAAATTCATAATGCTTTTCATTGCGAATTTGAGCTTTATGAAGGGATTCACCTAAACCTTCACCACATGCATCAATTCATAACTATAAAGGAAGTTTCCAGTCTGGAATAAATAATAATGGTGCATTGGTTAAGGCATTTGTGATCTATTCATATTACTGAATCTTTTCTTGTGTCATTTCAAATACAATTTGTTGATCACAAATTGTGTACAGTGATCTGGAATGGATGGCAAAATATTTAAGGTGTTCCCTGTAATAACTAGCAGAACCTGAGACAGAAATAATTTATTTATTTATTCTTGGGCATTTGTTTCAGTAAGACTGCAGCCAATTTGCTCTTATCAACACTAACACTTTGTCCTCAACCTACATGTCCCAGAGTGTTTAACTCATCAAACCCAAAATTACATTTCTTAAGATATATCTTCATTTTCACTTGAAGAGTTTTATTAAGTACTGGTTAAAGTCCCTCTAAATGGAATTTTCAGGTTTCTGAATAAATGATAGTGGTGTGAATATATATGATTAACTATCCCTCTAATAATTCACATGGGAAAATGGTATTAATCATTCTTTGTTAATGGGAGGGTGAAATTTTTATTTCAAAAGGAATCCCCAAATATTCAAAAATAACACAGAGAAATTATTCAAAATAACTTCCTATCATTAGGTGTCAAAAAATTCACCATGAAAGAAAGTCTTTCCCTGTAGCTGGGGCAAGAAGGTGCAACCCAGATTTTATCCTGCTTCGTATGGGTTCTAACTTGCTATTATTATTTGGTCATATTTCAAGCTTTATTTTCAAAATTTAGAAATACTCCATCGGAATGGATTGAATTATGTAGATTTTAAACTTCCAGATTCATCCTCTTTTCCACAATATTATTTGAAACAAAAGCCAAAAATCATCAAATAAATATAAAGTCAAAATTTACAAAAAAATGTTTGTATTCTTCTCAAGATCAGATTATCCTGTCCTCTCATATTCTATCACATATGCTCTTTGATGGCTTTTTTATTTCATTTTCTTATATCAGAATTTGATATTTTGAATCTCAGAATCCTTTGATATCAGTATCTTTTGCCTTGAATACTAAATCATTATATGGTTCTCTCACTAAAAAAGCCAATTATGTATGTTTCAGTATCAATTTTTTCTGAAAGCTGATTTGATCTTCAATTAAGTAAATGGAAAAAGATTAATCTGTATAATTTCCTTTTTTAACCATTTTAAAACATATCCAAATATCCTGGTGAAATTCAAACTAAAAATAGATTTTGTCTAAAAAAACCTCTGGGTATGCTATTTTTTTAAAACTTCATTATTGAATTACTTTCATTAATTTACCAATTATTAAAGTAAACTCAGACTTTATAGTTCTCAAAAAATATTCCCCTCCCATATCAAGTATCATGTGATTACCCAGAAGTCTCAATATAAACTAATTGATACAAATTCATTTTGAAATCTTATTTCCTTCATAATAATTTTATTATTGGTAAGATGATTGATTATGTGATACTGTCACTAGAAAAGCAGAATTTAATCATCTGATCAAGATTTTCCTTTATCTTACAGATAAAAATTATAAATCCTATAGTAAAATTTCCCAATGAAAAAAGCTAAATTTGGAGTCCTTCCTCAAACTTGGGACTTCAAAACCAAATTTCAACTTTATATATTTTACTAATTTTTCATGAATAATAATATTATTTGAAGTGAAATTATGTACTAAGATCCACATAATAAAGAATATCAGGAATTAATTTTTGAGGTTTTGATATGGGAAAAATATTAATCATGAGAAGTCATAATTTCACTGAGAATTCTGAATTCATATCAGAGAAATCACTTTTTTATCGCATTTCTTATTAAATATAGCTTAATTAAAACAGTCTTATTTCAGGATTCTTAGTTGTAATTTTTTTTTTGAGGAGCATTTATCAAGTTTTAGAATTTATTGTAAAATATAGATTTAATTTCATATGGATATCAAGAGTAAATTTCTCGTTATAATAGTACAATAAATTTTCTCAATTTTAAGCACATTATCATGACCTTCAAAATAATATCTAAAAGGAAATTACTCATCAATTTGCCAAAAAAATGTTGCATTTGGAAAAGGAAACTCCAGAAAATAAATCTGGAATTAAAATCAATTCTTGAACCCCATTTTCAGGAGAAATATTACATGGTTATGTCAGCTATATAATGAATGACAAAAGGTACAGCTTCTTTAAAAAACGTCATTTAATTGATTAATAAGGAATATACAAGGAATAATATGTACTACTTAAGCCTGAAAGATTCATAATACTATCCTTTGAAGAATTGACCATCCAAATCTCCCAAAGGAGCCATAACCTTTAGTGTGGTGTACAAGTGTAAAGTTACAAATATATTTTTTCCTTGGAATATCCAAAGTGAATAATATATTGATGAAGATTTATTTAAAATGTGTTTAATTTAGTAGAATGGGAATTCTCTAGAGAAGATAACATTCAAGCTCTTAAGTCACAAAAACAAATTTTAATAAAATATTAAAATTACACAAATCTCATGGGTTTTTGAATTATTCCTTAAAAGCAGGGATTATCTTCAGAATTTTGAAATTGCACTTTCATATAAACTCACTCATATTGTAACAGTATAATATATCATGAACTTCTATTCAACATATTGATAAGGAATATAAATTGAGCCCGTATTTATCCAAGAGATATAAATACTAGGAGTAAATTCTTTTTCTCCGTTAATTAATAATTTTTGCGATTATTGTTTTCAAAAATGGACCACTTCAATTTAAACAGGTGGATTTTCACCTTATAAGATTGTTTTGCATCCAATTATGCTTTGATAAATTCAAGAGGCTCATTTCATCTTGAAAGCAGTTTTGTATTTTTTTCATTCTCTGTTCTTAATGAGATAAAATCACAAAAGAATTTCATGCTGAAGGAACTGGGGCATTAGGTATGATTTTTCATGAAGGAGAATGATTTTCAAAGGCATGTAAATCGGTTTTCAAACTTTTTTTTGGGTATCCATTTTCAAGAAGAAGCTTATCAACGTATAATAATTATACTTCCTAGCTTATGATATTTGGATAGAATTTATGTAAATAGCCTCTATATGATGGATGAATTGTTAAAATTTGAAAAAGAAAAATTTCCAGAAATTTATACAGGAAGTAACTAGTAACATGAACAAAGAATTTCATCTGCATAAAAACACTTAGTATGGATGACTCAGCAATCTGAGTCAGTAGACATCAGAATTTCCTTCATTACGTCATTAGGATGTCTTATATATGGCAATTAGTGGTCTACAATTCTGTTAATTTCAAAAATAATTTCTGAATTAAGAAATTATTTCTTTACAAAACACCTGATATGGGAATATTTATAAATGTTTGAAGTTTCTTCTGGGTTTTTGATGAAACTTAAGCTCATCATTATTAAAATTCTTCTTAACCTTTGGTCTAACTCACCAACAATCACTAGGTTAAACCCTTGTTGGAGTCCAGTTAGAAAAAGAGAGAATATGGGAAGATGGAATAATTGAATTTTGCTATAGATTCCTTTTTTATGAGATGACTAGGAGCATCATGGTTTATATTAATCTAATAGACTTAAATATAAACTGTATTCATTAAATAAAAAAATTATTTTTATCAGATTATCAATTTTTGTGAAAACAACAATTAATTAGACCTGCCAGCTTTTTGAAACATCTCTTAATTATTTTAACAAATTAACATGAATGTTTATATTAACTTTTGGCTTTCATGTCTATTTCAATTTAATTTTATTGATTAAAGTATAACATACGTTTCTCACAAATTCAACAATCACTAAACCAATATCCTTGTTTACCCTTCCCTGAAATTGTGATGCAGCTTGGATTTTATGTCCTATAGATTCTTTCCTCCCTTTCTTTTTATTTGAAATTTCGTGACATATTTCCCATACCATCTCAATTTAATTCCAAGAATATTTCTTTTATTTTCATTTTTTATTGTTTTTTATTGTTTTTTTGATTTCCTTATTTTATTCTTTGTTGGTTGTTTCCTTTATCATTTCCCTTCTTGGTCTCGTGTTTTCTTCTTTTGGATTTTGTTTATTTCTCCATTATTCTTTTTATTAATGTTTCAATTTTTAATTCTTCTCTTTTTCAAATCGATTTTTTTGATTTCAATTAATTTATTTTTTATTTTTGGAAAAGTTATTCATTATTTTGTTCTGCGTTGATTTTTTCAAGTTGTTGTAGTTTTCTTTCAAATTCTTTGTTTTTGTTTGAAATTTTGTTGATTAAATTTCTTAAAATGTTTTCAATTCCTTTTTTAATTTTTTCCAATTGTTTTTTGTAATATTTTGTTTTGATTCTTCTCTTTCAAATAATAAAGTTTTTTCAGAATTTTTACTTCTATGTTTTCATCTTCTTTGTTTACATTTTAAATTTTGAATATTTTTCAAATTTTAGTTTTTAATCATTTTTTATTTTATTTTATCTGATTTTCATTTTTTTTGGGAGGGGAGTGTGTGTGGAAACGTTTGAATCAGTGCATTATACTGATTCCAAGGAATATGTAATTATTTGTTTTTTACAAGCTTATTGCAAAGCAATGATTAAATAGACAGTGGAATCAGTGTAATTCATTTAATCCAGAGTTTGCATACCCCCCAAAATATATTGAAAATTAAAAATTAAGAAGGATTAAAAACTACAATCTTGAAAAGTATTCAAAAAAGAAGATAGAAAAATACCAGTAAAAGTTCTGAAAAAAACTTCATAATTTGAAAGAGAAGAATTGAAAAAAAAAAAATACAAAAAAAAAATAGGAAAAAATCAAAAAAGAAATTGGAAATATCATAAGAAATTCAATCAAAAAAATTTAAAACAAAAACAGAGAAGTTGAAAGAAAATTACAAAAATATTAAAAAAATTGATGCAGAAAAAAAGAATAAATAATTTTTCCAATAATAAAAGACAAATTAAGTAGAACCAAAAAAATAAATTTGAAAAAGAGAAGAATTAAAAATAAAATGAAAAGAATAATGGAGAAATAAACAAAATTCAAAAGAAGAAAACACAAGACCAAAAAGAAAATGATACAGGAAACAACCAACAAAGAAGAAAATAAGGAAATAAAAAAGACAAGCAAAAAGAAGAAAAATGAGAAGAAAAGAAATATTCTGGGAATGAAATTGAGATAATATGGAGATATTTCACAAAATTTCAAATAAAAAGAAAGGGAAAAAAGAATCTATAGGACATATAAGCCAAGCTGCCTCACAATTTCAGGGAAGGGTAAACAAGGATATTGGTTTAGTGATTGTTGGATTTGTGAAAAACATTAAGGTTTATTATAATAAATCACAGTAAATAAGCAATTAAAATACAAATTCAAGAAATATTAAAAAACAAAGACTATAGAAGATCAGGAAAATTGATGGAAAAAGAACTTAAAAATTACAAAGAAAATTATAAAAATTGAAACTCCAAATTTTAAAAACAAAAAAGAAAAATTCAAGAGATACAAAGATAGATAAAAAAAACATTAAAAAGATATGAAAATAAATTAGAATTAATTGAAAAAGTTAAAAAAATAAAATACAAAAAAGTCAAATGAAAAACAAATGAATTAAGAAAAATATACTTCAAATTTTTCAAAAAAATCAAGATTTGAAAACAAACAATGAAAATTTTGAAACAAAATTCTGCCTTTCATTAAAGTGACTTCTAATGGTTATTTGTGCTGTTTTCATTATTTTAAATATGAAAGATTTTCAATATTAAGAAAAATAAAATATGGTAAAAAAATATAAAGAGCCTCATAAATCAACCCAAAATTTAAGAGGTCAAAACACAACATGGGAGCTTTAACACTTGAATAACCTCAATCCTTTCCATGTTGGTGCATAAAAAGTAATTTAATCATTGATTAAATTTGAAAGTGTATGTTGAATTCTGGGCCTCATTCTAGAATTAAAAAAACTTTTAGCTTTTCTAAAGGTTGGATTGTGTCATTTTAAGAATGATGAGACTTGACTTTCAAGGCAATTTGTAATCGCAGCACCTATAGAAATGAAAGTATTTCATTTCATCTTGAGAAGCTTGAAAATATTTAATAGTATATTTGACCAAGAAAAAAAAATTCCTTTCAAATGAATAACCTGCATAATAAAGATTATAATGCATATATTTGGAAAAAGGGGAACCAAATACAATATACATAAATTCAAATCAAAAGGTCAATTTAAAAAGTATTGTTAAAAGAATTTTCTCAAAATGCTTGATATAAATGAGAAATAAATAAAATATTATATATGTATCAGAACAAGATTTAAACCTCTTGATCCTCCCTTTTATGGGTGTGAAAAGTATTCAATAACACAAAGAAACAAAATAAGTGGTGGATTATTAAGAAAGAAAAGAAAAAATCTTTTCTGGAATATCTTTTAGATTTTGAATTTATTCTGTTGAAAAAACATGAAGATGAGTTCTTTGCAGTTTTAGTAGCATGTGGAGTGGGTAAATGATTTTAAAGTGAAAATAAAACAAGATCCTTGTGAAGTTGCTTCACAGAATTTTGAGAAGACTTTTATTTTGGTGTCATAAGTAATTTTACTTCAATGATTTCTTTTATTAGTAAATATTGTATATTTAATGTAGTAGTAAACAAATAAATAACATGGGAAATCCATAATCTTCTATTTTAATTGAGTAAATTTCCGAATGGCCAAATATTTGACTCAAAGTATCTGAAAAAGAATTTCAAGGTTAGTGTCAGCCTGTGAGTCAAAACCAGAGCACAAGCATGACAGCCAAATACCATAAACCAATGGTAAAGTCAAGATACCACCAAAACAGGGATCTGAGCCAAACTAGCTCAGAATATATCAAAAGAAAGAGCAAATCCACCACTTTCCTAATACAAAAGTCTCACTATCATAGGACAAAGAATAAAAAAGTCATTCCTGCTCAAAGTTGTTGCTGAGCATAAAACTTAATTTTCACCTCTCATCTGAAATACAGAGGGAGAGACTTAACCCCATCAAATGGGTATTTGAATTAAAGCTCTAAGTCAGGGAGATCCAATGGTACTAGCCAAACTGAGCTAGCATAAAGATTACAGGAGCTATGGCCACAATAAGGTCAAATAAGGGTGAATAAAATATTCACCTCACATCAAACTTCTACAGTTATAGTGTGAGATACCTAACATGGGGTCTTTTTAGAAAGAGCACAATTAGGGCTATCTTACGGAACCTTTCATTTCTTCATATCCCATCTAGAACAAAGGTTACCAATAAAATAAGCTCCATACAGATATTAAGAATATCATAAGTATGAATAACAAAACCTGGACATAGCATACCTTTTCCATATTTCATGTTACCAATACCGTATGAGGTACCATTGTGTAGATCCCGTCTGAGGCTACACAATGAACCAACTTTGAGCTCAATATCTCAAAAACTGACAAAGTTATAGCAGTTTTAAGGTTAAAATACCACAATTGGGCTAAACACCTTTACTGTGGGATAATATCCCACAACCATGATTATGAGCTGTCAAATAGACAAATAAGCATGTTTATACTTTAATACGTCAAAGTTCATTCAATACTGGGGTCCCATACAGGTTCTCTACAGCATTCTACGTGTCATACATGTCAGAAGAGGGCTGTGTGGTCCCCAGATGAAAGTTTTCACCCTGTATTGGTCAAAACTGTCCAGATGTGGTTTCAAAGCCACTTTTGAGCCCAATAGAGGGAATAAAAGCATTGTGGAAACCACAAGCCAGTACCTTGAAGTGAAAAACTCTTCACTTCCTCTACGTGGATGGTCTAGAGGGCCATTCCACCCCATTTGAGGATAAAAGGAAACTTTTTCTCCACCAGAAAAGGTTTCCTCATACTGCTCTTGAATTACTACATAGTTCAACTGTCCAAAACAGTTATACTCTTGCAAAATAATCAGGTATACTTCTAATATTAAGTATTGTAGTAGTTATTATTGTGGCCCAAAATATAAGTATTACACCCAGGGCTTACAGAAGTGCTCACCACCACTAATATCCTTTAGTAAATCCTTGAAATACTATTCTAAAACCATTTTTAAATTAATTTTATCCATTTCAAAGTAGCAGTTAGAGTTGTATATACCATTTTATTTACTCTATCATAGACTCAGCCTGACAGTTAAAACCAAAGTTAGGACCCAGATTGGAAGCAGATTGGACATGGGTTGGACCTGCTACCCCTCCCAGTGGGAATAGCTTTTTCTTCATGGTGATTTTGATGGAAAATATCAAGTGGATACATAGATTCAATGAAGCTTGCTTTGGATAATTGATTCAAAGTCTCATGGATTTTAGGAATTGGATACCTGTTTGAAGTGTGAGAGGTATTTGATGCTCTCAAATCACAAACCTTTCTTGACTCATCATTCTTCCTAGTAATTATTACAGGGGTTGTGACTTATACTTCCTAATTATGTCTACCCTTTAGGAGAACTCCCATTTTCCTTATCTCATTAATATGAAACTCAAATGCTTTTCTAGCTGTAGGGATATATGGGTAAGCTGGTATTCTTAATAATGGAGGATAAGGTCTTTCCACGTGAAGCATAATGTCAACTTAATGGCCTTTAATAGCCCCCAGCGGTTCATTATAAGATGAAAAGCCTTCCCTATATTGAAGAAGAATTTCAATGAGGTCTTTTTCATCTCTTATTTCATCTCAGGAATAATTTATCCTCCAAATAATTTATCATTCAAAGAATTCTACTTATTAAATCTTTTGACTTGTCTTATGACAGTTATTTCTTCCTTTTCTAGAGGAAAAGCAAATTTCTGTCTTTATTTTCCCTTGTTGTTAAATATCTGTATTTATTATTATTGATATCAATACAATAAATATCAAGACAGTCATTCCCAAGTATTGGATGTTGAGAGGTGAAATTATTCATAACAACAAATTCTACTTTTAGTCTAATACTTCCTCCAGGGTGAGGGAATAATATTGCAGCTTCAAAAAATTCCCAAAGGATTCATATCTTGGCTAGAACTAGTGAGCTTTATACTATCAATTGAAAGAAATTTATCTCTCCAATTGGTATGAATTTTACCAACACTAGTGCAGAAGGCACCTGAGTCATGATGTCTCTTGGATTTCTTGTTTTTCATCACAATATGAGTGATACAAGATGATCCACCTGTATAACGCTTACCTCTGGAAGTTTTGGTTTCTGCATCTTGGCATCTTGCAAATGTATGAAATTCATCCATTAATTACTATATTGTGGTAGGTTAGTATGCGCCTCTGTGTAAATCTTCATCTTCAGAAGGTTCAGGATCACTTTACTGTATAGCAATTTCATTGTTTTCATTGTTTTCTTGAGTTTTTTCAAGTTCCATCTCATTAATACTTGTTTTACTAGGACAGGTATTAGGAAAATGATATGTAATTCCACATTTATGAAATTTTAAAGGAGCTCTCCCTTGTTTTTTATTTGGTTTTTCTCCAGAAATTGGTTTCCCACTTGTGTTATTGTATTTTGGGGATTTATACCAATTTCTACATAATTTTTCTCTGGTAGTGATGTCTTCCATGGAATTGATATAATATTCTGTAGAGAAAGGCTTAATACATCTTCTTCTTGAAGAATGCTCAAGGTCACCACCAAAATTCCTTAATATGGTTTTATGTACCATTGTTTCAGACATATCAGGATGAAGGGCAGTTAATCTGTCCTTTTGCTTAAGAAGCCAGGACATGGGCCTGTCCCTCTCAATATTAAAGATTGCTTCTTTGAAAGAATTTTCCATTCTGAATCTCCAGGAATCATTTGACCATTTGGAAATAATTTGTTCTTTCCACCAAGGCCAAGAGTGTTTACCATTGTCTTGTCTCATTTTATAATACCATGTCTTTGCTGATTTGGTAAACAATGATTGTAATCTGGCACTTCTGTATTCATCTGGTATGCTAAAGTCTTCTTTAAATATATCAATTGTTTTCATAAATTCCATGTGATCATATTCTCCTTCGTGACTGAAGGTTGGCCATTCCTCTAATCTGGGAATATCCTTAAAATTTCAGGTAGCCTCTACCTCTGCATTGCTTGAAATTGTATGAGGTAAGTCATTATTCAAGTTCAACACATTTCTATCAATAATTGGTGTGGAATTTCTTAGCAATTAATTCTTTAGTGATATATTATTAATCTGTTCTTTTTGTTAAGAAACAAGGAAATGGTCCTGATTCTCCCAATATCAAAAATGGATTCTTCAAAAGAGTTTTCCATTATACATCTCCAGGAGATTGGCCCTTTTGGAGGTAATCTGTTCTTTCCACCAATTCCAGGAGTGTTTATCATGGTCCTGTTGCATTTTATTATAGCATTTCTTGGCTGATTTGGTAAATAATGACTGGAATATGGCATTTATCTATTCAACTGGTATGTTAAGGTCTTCTGCAAACATATCAATTTCTTTCATAAACTGAATATGATTATATTCTCCCTCAAAACCAAAGGTAGGCCATTCCTCTAATCTTTGAATTTCTTCAAGATTGAAGGCATTTTTCACCTTTGAATTACTTGAAGATGTATGATGATGTAAGTTATTATTCAAGCTCAACAGATTTCTGTCTAGAATTAGTGTAGACTGTCTTGGTAGCTCATTTTTTAATGGGACATTGTAAATAATTTATTTAATATCTTCTGTGAGCCTTGAGGTATATTCTACATACCCAGATAGGCCACAATCATCTTAAACATAAATTCTGAATTATGCATAACTCATAAGTCATGCATATATCCAAAATCCATCATTTTTGATTTTATAAAAGATGAATACCTTTTTATTGAGTAAGTAAATCCATGGAAATAAGGCCACATTTGAATTCTACACAAAAATTCACCTAGGGTAGCTTCATAGATGGAATAAGCTCAAATTAACTTGTTGAGGTGGTAATATGGAAAATACTTCTATACCACATCATCAATACCACATAAAAGATCCGTGAAATGTTTGTTTTTCTTAATTTCATGCCAAAATAATGGGAATGTGAGAAATCCCATGTTACATATACACTACAAATAGTGTTATGCATGTTTTGGGAACTTAATATCATGGTATTTGTACATGGACCTTTGGTACACCCATTGTGGATATCTCACTTAAAGCTTAATTTTATATTTTGACACGAAAAATAGGCAAGGGGGACAAAAGACATCAAAGAGAGCCAGGGTACCCAGCTTCTGAGGCCTCAGAGGCATGGACAGCTCCAAATCTTGGATCAATGGCTGATATTGGCCCAATTAGTAAACTAAAGCCTTTTGGGAACTTGGTTACCATGTTACAACTACAGTAAATATTAAGAAAATAGCAAATAACCTGCTATTTTGACGTGCCAAGGAGGTAAAGAGCTACTTAGACTCCTGTAACCATGTGAATTCTTAATGAATTACCATGAATAAACCCCAAAAGAGTAATTAAAACCCTTTTTGGACTTGTATCCATTGATTTACCTCATAGAAACCAGTTAAACACTGATATTTGCAATTCTATGTAGAAATGAGGTAAAAACTTCAAAAATGATTAAAAATACAATTCTTAATGAATATCTCTGAAACTTTCAGGACCAATGGAGGACTGTATTTTCTATGATAAAAGGTAAAAGAATTATGGATTTACTAGTAAAATTAAAAGATTTACTTACAGTCAATTTTTTGACTATTCTACGTGAAACACTGAAACTTCAAAAATTCACAGTAATTACAAACTGGGATGAAATTGCCAATAACCTTGATATCTTTGAGAACTCAATGATCATTTTGGAATAAAAGAATATTTACACATGTTACTTCTTTTATTCTTAAACATATTGGGGTTGGTAGTCACATAAAAGCATCAATTAAGTAATTATGATAATCTTACGTGACAACAGATGATGCAATCAATAATGCAAAAGGGTTTATTGTTTTATCACTCACTGGGTTTACAGTTTGCTCCATGAAATGCCTCTGTGAGCTTTTGTTGACTTAAAAGAGGCCTCCTCTTGCTGTTTTCTCCACAAAAAATCATCTTATTATCCATTTATATGTTGTTACCAACAAGTAAGTATTAGTTAAACTATTCTTAAGTGTTTTAATTCTTTAAGAATCAATCAGAAAGACTTGAAATCATAGAATCCAACTATATATTTCTGTAATATTTCTTTAAATCATTTTTGATCCCTTAAATCCACAATTCTCCGTCAAATTTCTCTACTTATATCTTTCAATAAGCTCTTTGGAGTATAAGTGAGTCATTTATATTTAATTCTTAGAGTTTTTCTCTAAAATTAGTTTTATTCATGAATTATCTTTACAATTATTCTTGAAAAAGATAATTATATACCAAAAGAATTTTATTATTTTAATAAAAGAAGTTTTTATTATTAAATTCTTCTTGTAATTGATTCTTGTAGACAATTACTGCTCACTGTTAAAATCACTAGTAGTGTTTAACAAATGAAAGAAATAATTATTTAATTATTTAATTGTGGTTATAATAATATCTTATTATTATATTTCATAGGAACAGAAATAGTACTGTTGATTAATAGTAATATTATCATCAGTTTCATAGTCAAATCTTACATCTTCCTTACATGATTTACCAATTTTTTAAAATTGTTCCTGAAAAAGAGCTGCATTAAGACCAATCAAATTGTCAAATTTTTGAGCTTGCATTATGAATTCTTTTAATTTTTTAGTAATAAAAGAAATAGAACTATCATCTGGCTTATTAGGAAATGTAGTTTTGTATTTAATCCTCTCACAAACATACTTCAAAGACAAAATATTGTCTCTATTTACATTTTTCAGATCCATAATGGAGCTTTGTGACTCTTTCACTTGTAAAGCTTCTCTACCCAACTTCTATTGGATGAACTCAAGATTATTAAGCTTTGTAAAACTCACTGATGACAATATTCAAAGTAAGATACAAGATTTGAAAAATCTATCTCTTTGGGATTAATTGATTAATGATTTCCTCCTCCTTGTTTTTAAATTCCATTCAGATTCTTGTCATATTGAAAACATTGTCCATGGCTTTCCTTTCTTTCTTTAGAGTTCTGTAATTCACGGGGTAGGTTTTGCTTCATTTAGATTTTCCCTTTCCCTTTGCCTTTTTCTTGCCCTTCTGGTTGGTCTTTGAGGCTCAAGGAGCTTCCACAGGGGGTTTTATCTTTCTTTTGGGCCAACTTCTTCCTCTGATTCTCTGATAACATGTTTGGATTTTCGAAAAAAATCTTTATCTTTTGAGCTTTCCCTATGAACAAAATTTGAGTGCATCCTTTCAGAAGCTCCTGTGCCTTTTCTGGCCCAAAGAGCTCCTTTAGTTCGAGATATGGGTTAATTTTCCCTATCCAAAAGATTTTCAGAAGTTCCCACTTCTTCTGATTTGCCACCATAAACCAGTTCTTCTACTGATACTGATATATCTCTACTTATGCTTTTTCAAAACTGTTAAGATCATACAAATGGGAGAAGTTGCTTCAGCTTCTGAAATCTCAAGAAGAGCTACAAAGGCTCTGGCTACCCTTTAGGAATTTGTGGAAGCTCTGGCATCTTCCATTTGTGCCTCTCCTCTGAGGTGGAATTCATTCTTTTTGGATTTTTGCCTTGAATGTCATGGTTCAGATCTATTTGGTTGGATGGAGTAATTTCTTCCACTTCTAGTAGGGGTCGTTTCATATTATGGAACTAATTTTAGTGTGGGATTTTATTACCCAGTTCTTGAGGGGGAAATTACAAGAAAACAGTTTTGAATTTCTGAATGATCCTGTAACCAAGGGTTCTAATGTTTATTAGCTGCCCTCTGAATATACTGAGAAATATACCTGTAGACCTCACAAATAAATACTTCAAAATTTTGGTTAACACCTAGACAAGAATTTCAGCATTATCTATCAGACCTAATCAATGATTATATAGCTGATATTTGTGATTACTGTATATATAAAAACGGCTTAATACCACTGTTTTATAGGTTATAGCTAAGATTTAGGTATAAACTTAAATGTGGATAAGATATAATAATATAGAGCTAAGATATTTTATAACATATGTGTTGATTTATTTTTTTGAAGGTAATGATATTGGCTATAGGGTTATTCAATAATATAATATATAGGATCTACTGGAGATAAGCGTAAAATGGTTTTCTTTTACAATAAAAGGGTGTTTTTTCATTTTAATTGATTTTTTATAAGGTTTATTATGAAAAATATGGCTAATGATATTTGTTTAATAATAATATATATCCTTTAATGAATTAAGGATCTAATAATGATAAGGAGAAGATAGTTGCTAGTACTAATATAAATATTGATAACTTCTTTGAGTACCACTCTATGATTACCACTAATATTTCTGCTGATGATACGATTCATTCAATATTAGACTCTTTCATCAATACTGTGAATACCTTTTTTCATCACTAATTTAGGATTACTACTAACATTCCTATGATAATATTATTTATTCAATATTGAGCTCTTTAATGGATACTTTAAATACTTATTTTATTGATAATTTACAATTACTGCTAATATTTGCTTCTGAGCTTAAATATTTGTTTTACTAATTATCCTACTAGAACAGAAATGGATGGATCCTTTAGATTGAGGAATATATTTCCATTTAATGGGGAAACACTTCCATGAGCATTGGGGAAATTGGGGGAGAGATACGCTCTATTTATATTCTTTGGGCCTCCATAGAGGCACTCAAAAACAAGGTATTTGGATTTTTGAAAGTTTGAGTCATTCTAGCTGGTGAGCTCTTTTAGTGTAGTGATTGCTGACCAATCAGATTTATATATAATGTAAACTAATTTTTCTGACCCAACAGATTGATCTATCATGTCAATTGGTAATTCTGAATATGCAATTTGAATTATTTCCACTTCTGACCAATAAGCTTCTGAATTGGTGCCTTTAGGCTGATTTTAGTTCTGAAAAGTCATTGGCAAAGCTGAATATGAACTATGGTTAAGGTATGTAATTATGTGTTGACTTTTGGTCTTTTGTGTAAAGGTATGACTCTGCATATTAATAATGTTAGGTGTATACAAGTCCATAATTTGTTCAAATATATGGTGCTTCTGGTAATATGAATGGGGGGTAAGTATTACTGTAAGCGTATGGATTGTTATTGATTTATTCTGTAAATTTTCTTTGAATTTGAATAAATATGCAATTATGGTATGCATATCATAAGCATTCTATTATGGTGAGCTTAGTGAGTATCCCTCTGAGTATATCTATATTTTTTTACTAAATCCATGATATCTTGCTCAGATTTGTCACATGGCTTTGAGTAAATATATAGCCCTAGTTCAAACTTTATCCAGAGTCCAATGGTGTAAAGGTTTTAAGCTTTAATAACTAGCTATATCCTTTTGAAATTGATAATTTTATTCTTCTTTTTTTACTTTTTTATTACTATTTATTCATTTACTTATTTTTAAAGATTATTTTATACAAATTATCACTATCTATTAATTTTATTATTTTACCAAAGTGTACTTGAACATTTCAGAAATTTTATCTAATAGCAAAATTCCAATTTCAAGCAAATTTGACTAAAAAATGGGTTAAATTCACCTGCTGGAACCTTAAAGGGTTCTTTTGTAGATACGCCTGTTGGTCTTGGGCTGGTTTGAATTTCAACACTTGATTCCAAAATACTTGAGACAAAGATCTATTCGTGAAAGATAACACTAGAATCAAAATATGAGTTATTTTATTAAAAATAAATAATAATAATAAGAAATTAATTACCCAGCTTATTGAATAAAGTTGTCATACAGTAATTTATTGAAAATTACATCAAAAATAAAGAAAATTATCCATAGAGTAAAAAAATGTTTTTCAGTAAAGATTTTTTATTCTTTACTTTCTTGATTTTATTTTGTATTTTCTTTGGGAAATAATAATTATTCTATTCATTAGTTTATTAATCAAAATTTTATTCTTATCCACTTTATACTAGAATAAATAAAAGAATAAATTTTAAGTATGTGATGTGAAAAAGCCATTAGTTAGACAATAAATTTATTCCAAATCACTAAATAGTATATTTTTTCAAATAATACTTCTATGAAAAATAATTTAATTAAAATTATTGAAATTATTTATGAGGGATGAACATGAAAGAAACCAAAACTTCAGTAAATATGGAAATTCTACATCAAAATGGAGTAAATCAAGGTTTAGAACATGATTTATTTCCCAAACAATGATTAAAATCATGGCCAGGCTGCCAAGCCTAAGTTTTGTCTATGGGACCCTTGATAATTTTGATCAAAATCAAGATTGCTATGACTGTCCTCAGTAGAAAATATAATATAATAAATTATGATGACCACAAATTGATATGATTATTGAAAATTATTATACAAAGAAAGAGGAATTTCTTATTATTAAACAACTTAATAATAACAAATTTTTAATAATTCTAATAAATTATAATTGTTCAATTATTACTATAGTCACTTACAATTATGATAATAGGAAATATAAAATCCCTTAATGAGAAGATAATATGTGGGAAATAATAATATTAACAATTATAGATAATAAGAGTATTATTTATAAAAGAGATTATCAAATATACTGTGTAGAGAAATTCTACATATAAAACCTAATACTAGATAAGAAAAGATATAGAAATGGGTGTTGGTAAAAGCACATAGGCTTTTAGTAAAAACACATAAGCCCTTATGTGTTTTTACCATAAAATTATGTGTTTTTACCAAATTATGGCCAAAACACGTAATTTTATGGTAAAAACACATAAGTGACCTAATTTTTTAATAAAAATTCCTCAGGCTCAGTTTTGAGAATTTTTAACATTTTTTTTTGCCATATTTTTTCCAACATGGGATGTGAAGGTCCCCAAATTTTTTCAAATTATTTTTTTGCCCAATTTTTCTATTTTGGGCAATTTGGTAAAATGGCCCATTTTTTTGAAAAAATTCATTAAAGATTTTCCCACTTATGAATTTCAATATTTTTTTTGAAATGAAGGTGAGAATGTTGAGAATAATAAACCAGAAGCCCAACATATTGGTATTTTTTTTGCAAGAACATTTGTAGGCCCAAAAAGTCCATTTTTTTTATGTTTTTTTGTTTGTGTTTATAATTAAATTGAAAATGCCATTTATGACATAAATTGAATTCAAAATGTAATTTATGATGAATGGAAGTTAAAATTTGATTTTTGGCATTAACAGTGCCATTTATCACATCAAACGTGCAATAAATGGCATCACTAATGACATAATAATTCCATGAATGGCATCAAGAATGACATACAGATGCTATTTATGGCCAGAATATTGGCATAAATGGCATTACAGCAATGCCATAAATTTAATTTAATGGCCTTGACAATGCCATAAATGGCCTTAACATTGGCCTTAAAAATGGCATGAATGGCCTGAACATTGGCCTTAAAAATGGAATTAATGGCCTTAACTATAACATAAATGGCATCAAAAATTCCATTTGTGGCATTACATAAATGTAATTAGCAATGCCATTTATGGTGTTACATAGATGGCATTATGCCATTTATTGCATTGATAATGCCATTCATGGTATTAGTAATGCCATTAATGGCATTGTTAATGTGGCATTATTAATGCCATTTATAGAATTAATGGAATCAGAAATGTTGCATTTATAATGCCACAAATGGCATTGCTGATGTCATAAATGGCATTAATGGCATCAATAATATTTCATTGATAATGCCATAAATGGAATTGTTAATGCCATTTATGGCACTGTTAATGTCATTTATGGCACAGTTAATGCCATTTATGGCATTAATGGCATCAGAAATATTGCATTGATAATTCCATTAATGGCATGGTTAATGCCATAAATGGATTTTTAATGCCACAAATGGCATTAATGGCATCATAAATGCCATAAATAGCCATATTTCATTTAAAAACCATCCCTTACGTGTTTTTACCATTAAATTACGTGTTTTTACCAATACCCTATAGAAATTCAGGGAAAAATTACTTATAATGTTTATTTATCACAATAAGTCAAACAAAAACAGGTATAGTATTGAATAATGCTTATAAGTTAAAAAAATTCCAAAAAAACAACATTTCGAACAAAGAAAACAAATTCTTTATGATAAAATAAGATCTCGATAGTTTTTAGAGGAAATTTGTGTATTTAAAAGAAATTTTAAGACAAAAGTTTTATATGCCAAAAGAAATCATTGGTTATTATAACAATATACTCTAAGGAGTTACTTTAATAATATAAGATTTTAAATAGAATTGAATATTACTTGTTTTAAAGTGTCAGATTGATTGAATGATGATTATGGAAAAAAATAGTGATTTAAAGACTGGTTTTATGCCTTCAGAACAGCTTTGATTATCAATAATGCATCTCGAGGGCGTGCCTCCATCAAAACTGGAAAAACAACCTTCAAAAACAAGGTTATTAATTGAAGGTAACTTATTTTTTATTTTAATTTAAAGGTAGCAATGTTATGCTTAACTCCACGTAAATTTAATAAAAATTTAAGTTTTAATAGAAGACTGATTTATTTATATTAGTTTTAATAAAATGAAATATTTCAAAAAATAAACTTTCAAGATTTTTTTTAAATAATATTTTAAATTAATTTTTAAAGAAATATTAATTTTCTTCAAGAATGATCAAAAGTGGTATTTTCAAGGATAAATAACAAATAAATTTATTCATAAATTTTACTTGTATCTTAATGTATACACAGATAACATAAATCCCTAATATGGGTGAAACCTTTAAGAAAATTCATTGAAAATTGGATTTTCTATGAGGTTTGAAGTTGTATATTGTTATTTTTTTCATGTAAAAAGAGAAATACATACCAAAAATTAGATATTGATAAGTTTTAAATGCTTTTAAATGTAATTTTAAGCTTATTTAAGCTGATTTGAACTTAATTAAGCTTTGAAATTTCTTAAACCCTTGATCAGAAGCTTGCATATAGGGATTTAACCTTTTGCAGCTTTTAATTCTAGTCCAAAAGAGGAAGAAAGAAGTTTAAGCTTCAACTTTCAATTAAAGTCCAATCTTAAAGCTTAAATAAGGTTGAAAAACTTTCAATACAGGAGGACAAAATTTGGGTTCTCACAGATTCCAAAAGTTGGGTACCCTTCCTCTTTTTGCCATTTTTACTCTGTCCCCCTTTTTGCATGAATTTAGCCCTTTCATATATTCAAAGCCATACAATGCCTTTAATCCAATTCAAATTGAGTTCAAACATGATTTAAAGCTTGTTTTGAAACTCCTTAGCCAATTTATTGAATATACATCACACCCAAATTTTAACTGATTTTTTGCAAGTTGCTCTTAACATCATGAAAATTTCAAATTAAGATTAAAATGAAAAATTGAAAAAGGTCTTTGGTAAACACATTTAAGGAAATTGGTAGAAACTTTTAATGGGTTACCTGGGCTCATTCATCATTGAAATGAAACAAAAAACCTGTATGGGTCAAAAGCCTGCCAAAAACCCCCAAGAAAAGGTTTTTTCCCCAAAGAAAACCCTTCATCCACTTGTTTGACTCTTTTTTAACATCCCCCCAAAAAGGGACAAAACACCCAAATAATAAAAATTATCCCCCCAAAAAAACAAGTTTTTTTTTGAAAAATGGCATTACAAACCAAACTTTTCAAACCTTTCCTCAATATTTTCCTTTTTTCCCCAAAGACTGCATTTTCCTCCAAAACAAACTCCTTCAAATCCTCTGAACTTCTTATTCTTTTTAACTTCCCTCATCTATTAAGCCAACATTTCAACCACTTCATTGTAATTTACCCACTTTTTTTGGCTTTTCACACCTTTTATCTTCTCTTTTTCATATTTTAAAAAGTTCTTTCCTCATTCAAATACCCACATTCCCCTTTTTTATACTTATACACCTTTTTCACTAAATAATTCTTAAACTCACAATTGAAGGCAAATTTCAGAACCTTGAGCTTCTTTGAAAGTATGTGCACAATGTTTCCACGTAACAGGGGTATTCTGTGTCCAGTTAAGGTTTTACTATGAAACAATAAGTACATATTATTAATATTTTGGTTATTTAACCCCTAATGTCCTTATTAAAGTAATAAATAAGATAAAGAGCTATTATAATTGTGGTGTAAAAATATTTATATTATTTAATCAAATGAAATGATATAAGCTATATTATAAGGATAAATTTATTAATGCTCAATAATCAACATATTTATGGAAATTTATTATTGTTACAAACAAATAATAAATTCATAAATATTTTTATGAAATGATAAAAACAATTTATAACAATAATATTACCAATATTAAATTTATGTATTAATATAAATACTATTAATATTAATAAAAGAGTTATGAAAAATAGAAATAAAGTGAAATTATTATAAAAAGGGAAAATAACCTACTTTGAACACTTCATATCATAATTTTGAATACATTTACACGAAAATAATGTAAATACAACTTATTTAAACTGTATTTACAAGAAAAAATAATATATTACGGATATTCTTGATTTTATGGGGAATTGAAGATTTTGGAGAGAAATTCAACAAAAACAATTAAACAATGGTTGAATCATTTCAAGATTGATTATTATAATAATTGTGAACCTTAGGATTTGATATTATAATAGAATAATATATAAAGAATAAAGTTATTACCTTTTTATTTATTAATTTGATGTTTTTGATGCGTCTGAGGGGGAAATAGAGGTAAGAAACGCTCTGTTTATATTAAAATCTTCCTTCCTAGAGTTCAGAAGGCTTCTTGTAAGATGTGTCTATGAAATGGTTGATAATATTACTATTAATCAACAGTACTATGACTGTTCTTATGAAATATAATAATAAACAAGTATTATAACCACAATTAAATAATTAAAACATTATTTCTTTTACATGTTATAAACTAATAGTGGTAATAACAGTAAGCAGTAATTGTCTACAAGAATCAATTACAAGAAGAATTTAATAATAAAAACTTCTTTTATTAAAATAATCAAATTCTTTTAATATATAATTATCTTTTACAAGCATAATTATAAAGATAATTCTCAAAGAAAACTATTACTAGAGAAAAAATTTAAGAATTGAGATAAATTACTTACTATTAATCCAATGAGCCTTTTAGATGATAATAGTAGAGAAATTTGATGTGGAATTGTGGATTAAATGGATCAAAATTGATTTATAACAGTATTAAGACAAATGATAGTCGATATCCATGATCTCACATCTTTTGGATTGTTTTCTGAAAGAATAAAACACTTATGAAATAGTTTTAACTAATACTTACTTGTTTGGTAATAAAGGTATAATATAATAATGTGATGATCTGGAAAAAACAGCAAGAGGAGGCCTGTTTTAAGTCTAAGACAGCTCACAGATGCGTGCCATGGAGCAAACCAAAAAACCAGTGAGTCAGAAAACAATAAACCTTTTTGGATTATTGATTGCATCATTTGTTGTCACGTAAGATTATCATAATTACTTAATGGAGGCTTTTATGTGACTACCAACCCATTTATGGTTAAGAATAAAAGGAGCAACAACTGTAAATCTTCTTTTATTCCAAAATAATCATTGATTTCTCAAAGTTATAGATGTAATTGGAAATTTCATCACAGAATGTATTTTCTGTAAATTTTTAAAAATTCTGTGTTTCACATGGAATCATCAAAAAATGGACTGTAGGTAAAACTTTTAGTTTTAAATGTTAAAGTATAATTATTTTTGCTTTTTATATGAATTATACAGTTCTAAATTTGTCCTGAAAGTTGCAGAAATATTCATCAAGAATTGTATTTTTAAAGAATTTTTAAAGTTTTTACCTCAATTCTATGTAGAATTGCAAATAGCAGTGTCTGGCTGGTTGCTATGATGTAAATCAATGGATACTAGTCCAAAAAGGGTTTTAATCACTCTTTTGGGGTTTATCCATGGTAAGTCATTAACAATTGACATGGTTACAGGAGTCTAAGCCGTTCTTTACCTCATTGGCACATCAAAATAGCAGGTTATTTGCTATTTTCTTATAATTTATTGTAGTTGTAACATGGTAACCAAGTTCCCAAAAGGTTTTCATTTACTAATTGGGCCAATATAAACCACGGATCCAAGCTTTGGAGCTGTCCACGCCTCAGAGGCCTCAGAAGCTGGGTACCCTGGCTCTCTTTGATATCTTTTGTCCCCCCTGCCTATTTTTTACATCAAAATAGAATTTTAAGCTTCAAGTGAGATATCCACTATGGGTGTAGCAAAAGTGCAAGTAAGAATACCACAATATTAAGTACTCAAAACATGCATAACACCATTCTCAGTGTGTATGTAACATGGGATTTCTCACATTCCCATTATTTTGGCATGAAATAGAGAAAAGCATAAAATTTCACGGATCTTTTATGTGGTATTGAAGTATTTTCCATATTACCACCTCAAAGAGTTGATTTGAGCTTATTCACTCTATGGAGCAACCCTAGGGGAATTTTTGTGTAGAATCCAAATCTGGCCTTAAATACATGGATTTACTTACTCAATAAAAAGCCATTCATCTTTTCTGAAATAAAAAATGATGAATTTTGAATATATGCATGAGTTATGGGTTATGCATAGTTCAGAATTTATTTTTAAAATAATTGTGGCCTATTTGAGTATGTAAAATATACCTCAAGGCTCACACTTCTAGTAGATGTGTACTGATGGTTTTTTTTGGAATTGAGCAGTAGTTTAAGGCTTAGTGATGATTACATCATAATTTAACCATCTTATCTCATTATTACACCATCATTTAGAGTTAACACTATAACTCTAGGTTTTTTGACATCACAGGGTGGAGTGAAGACTAAAGTTTGTGCATTTTATTAGTTTTAATAATAATAAACTAGTGTTAACCACTTTTCTTACTTATATGAATATTAAGCTTAAATTAAGATTACAGTTAGTGGTCATAAATGATAAATTTTAAGTATAAAATTTGATCATTAATAACTTTGGATTTTTAAATGATAAAGACATTCAAAGAGCTAATTCCAATATATTGGAATGTTATTATGAAACTTCCAAGAGAGTTTCATTACATCATCAAAACTCTATTTGTGATGATTTTTCTTGCAGCTCATCTTTTCTGTCAAAACTTACTATGTTAAACTTCAAACCATGATTTCAAGGGGTTATTCCTTGAGTATAGTGATAAAAATCAAATATTTCTTCAAATAAGAACTAGAAGGTCTTCAATATCAACCTTTTTCTGAGTTTGGACCACTTTAACAACAAATTGGTCAACAGCTATAACAATTTTGTTCAATAAACCCTTACAGGTTATGAAATTCTTGATAACTTGTCAAATAAAGCTTATAGCTGTTTTTTTACATTAATTAAATGGTAAATTTATTTTTGGTTCAACTCTCCATCATTCATATTTCAACAAATATGAGCTCGAGATGATGAATATATGATCTTATCATAAAAGCTCATATATTCAGGTTATTTCCTTAAGTCTTGACTTTACAGATATGACATAAAAATATTATATGTGTAGTTATTCATGGGGGATCTAATGGTGCAATTAATTTCATGCGTTGTTTCATTGGTTTCTGAGATAAAAAAGAGCTTATGCCTTTTTATGGCATTCTTACTTATTACACAGTAAGTATTGTTTTTACAGATATGAAATAAAATTGTTATATGTGTAATTTAACATGAGGAATCTGATGGTGCAGTTTTTTCACATGTTAATTTGTAATATTCTGAGTTAATAAAGAATTTATGCCTATTTATGGCATTTTTACTTACTTTAGGATAATAATTTTATTTCTTATTATTAAAATAAGTAGTTTAGAGTTATTTTGTGACCTTTTTGGATATGTGACTTTATCTCAAAGGATCATATTCCCTACCACCAAAAATTATTGTGCTCCTACCTGGTATAGTTAATTGGGGTATCATCCACTGTCCTACGTCTTCAATAGACTTTTTTTAGTCTTGAAGCTCAAAAATACTTCAATTTTCTATTTTCTAGGTTTTCTTTAATGTCTTCCCCTTCTTAATAGGCTATTGGAATTAGTTATATACTTTTAAAGTAGCTATTCATCTTTTTCAGTTGGGTTTCAATACCTCATAAGGTATTCTCTTTCCTTTTTGTTTCTTGTCCTTCTTTCTTTAAGGATTTTCACAATTTCCTTTTCTTATCCTTCTTCTAGAGGTGGAACTTCAAGCAGTGGTTTATTTCTGAAGGGAAATAACACCTCATCATTTGATCTGTAATTTTTTATAAGACTTACTGAGAAATCTGGGTGTTTGTTCATTAATTCACCTGTCAATTCTAGTTGCACAGCATGAGGTCCATTTGCTGCTCTTATCATAAAGGTTCCCGCAAAGGAATCTTTTAGCTTCTTTGGGCCTTTAATCTTATTAAAGCTTAAAGTTGATACTAATACAAAGTCTCATACTATGATATGAGGTGTTTTATGAATTTTGTCCTATTTTTCTTTTGCATATTTTAAAGAATCTTGCATAACTCTGATGGCAAGATGTCTTGCTTTGTCAAGAACTATTTTAAAACTGCTTGCTGTTGGGTGTATATCCACTAAGTCCTTCTTGAGAGTATTATACGGAAGTCTAAGATACCAACCTTTTTTCTAACATTGCTGGTGTTTTGCCAGTTGAGGAATGAATTGATTTCTCATATGCCAGTTCAAGACCTGGTATTAAGGTACACCATTAATGGGTGAAACCATCAGAGTATCTCAATTCTAAGCCATAAGCACAGACTATTCTAATAACTTCTTCTAAGGTCTGTATCATTATTTCTTCTAGACCATCAATTTGAGGGTGGTAAGCTCTCTAGAATGATAACGTTGTTCCAAACAGTTTATGGAGGTTTGTTCATATTTCTGAAGTGAATTTAAGGTCTCTATCACTTATGATATTTTGGACTAAGCCTGCATGGCTAATAACTCTATTCAATATCATCATGGCTGTGTCCATAGATGTGTCATCTTTGTGACAAGTTAAGGAAATTGGGGTTTTTCTGTACTTGTCACCTAATACTATAGTTGCATTAGAACTCCTGTCTCCTCCTGGAGGTAAGGCTATTACTCAATCCATGGGAACTATTTCCCATGGGGATTGCATTCTTGTATTTGAATCATCATTCCAAATTTCTGTCCTATGGTTCTTTTTTCTTTTTGACATGTTCCACAGGTTTGAAAGTACTCTGCAACATCTTTTCTGCAATTTGGCCACCAAGAGCAGGTTTTCACCCTCTCTACTGTTGTATCTTCTGAGAGATCTCCAGGTACAACACTATCATGGCATTCATTTAGTATAGTGCTTATCAGAGTCTTATATGTCAAGTTAATAACCCATGGGTGTTTAGTTCTATGATAAATAATTCCATCAATGAGGTGGAATCTTCCTTCATCATATTTTTTCTTCCATATTTCATCTAGTTTGGATGATAGTGATGGGTAATTTTAATATTTCATCAACAGGTGGCAAAAGATATGACAATTTTTGTCCATCTTATAGCTTTCTTAAGCTATATTGAAGAGCTCTGTGCCAATGTCTGTAACACATATTCCTTTTATATGATTTTCTTCCTGTGGTACCCATGCTGGGTTTCCAGGTGTATTTTCAAAATCCTATCTGCTAAGACCATCTGCATTTTTATGAATATTTACTGCTTTATGAATAATAGTCATATTTCCTCTCTATTGTTGGATAGAAGTCCACCATCTTAGCATATGTCTATTTGGTGTCATCATGTTCAATAAAGATTTCACAGCATTACAGTCTGTGATTAAATCAAACGCTATTCCATCAAAAAAGTAGTGTAATTTTTCTAAAGCCCAAAATAAGAAAAGGCATTTCATTTGGCTTGCTCCATATCATTCTTCTGTTGGCTTAATTTGTCTTGCAATGAAGTAAATTAGTCCTTCAACAGGTTTATCATTGATTATTTGTGTCTGGTGTAATGCATCACCTAATCCTTCTCCACAAGCATCAATTTAAAGTTTAAAGGTAGTTTCCAATCTGGAATTTGAAGAAATGGGAAATTTGTGCGGGAATTTTTCAGTGCATCATATGCTTTAACTATTTATTAAGTCATTTTATAGAATTTCTGTTTGTCACAGGGTTTATACAAGGATCTGGGAATTCTTACGTATTATTTTATATTCTGTCTGTAATAACAAGAAAATCCTAGGAATGATTGCCTTTACTTTTTTGTTTGGGGGATTGGTTTCAGTAGTACTTATGCTACTTTATTTTTGTCTATGCCCAAACTTAGTCCAGATGCAACAGTTCCCAGTGCTTTCAGTTCACTATATGAAAAATGAAATTTTTTCAAGGAAATTGTAATATGTACTCAAACTATCTTTTTTGCAAGACTCTTTATAGTATTTTCAAGTAATTTTACCAAGTTTCTGGGAAAACTATGATATCATCAATGCATATAATTAGCCATCCTTCTGAAAGTTCTTCAGGAAATATTGTATTCAGCATTATTTAATAATGGGAAGGTTCATTTTTTATACCAAATGGCATCCTTAAATATTCATATATTCCAAAGTGGAATATTATCCTCAGTATTCTTTTGGCATTGTATTTTAAGAGGTTTTGAGGGAAACCTTTTAGAGAATCTGTGGCTGTAATGAGCTTAGCCTGTGACAATTGTGTTAATGTTTCATGGATTCTGGGTATTGGATATTTTACAGGGATAGTATAGGTATTTAAAGCTCTAAAGTCTCTTAAAATACTTTATTTTCTATTCTTCCAATCCATAATGAAAGGTGTAGTGACCTCTACCTGTTCATTCTTTCTCACATGTCTTGACACCCCAAGGTCCATTAATTATTTAATGTGTACCTCTAAGGCTTCTGTAGCACTTGGGCTATCTGGGTAAACTGGTCTCCTTAACAAAGGTGGATAATGTTTTTCTACATTAAGGATAATGTCTACTTCATTTCCAATAATGGCACCTAGTGGCTCTTTGTCAGTTGCAAAGGAATTTTTATATTTGAATAAGAGGTAAATCAATATTTCTTTCAATTTTTATTTTAGTTCTTGCTTGAATTTTGCCTCTTTAAGTTTTTCACTTATAAATAAGTGTCTTTCTGGGCTTGTCTCTTCATTATTTATGAAATTAATCTGTTTTTTGTTTAGAAAACCAAATTTCTGCCTTTTATTGTCTCCTATGGTAAAATATCTGTATTGTTGATTAGAGATATATATAACATAAATTGACTAGTAATAAATTCCAAGTATAAAATGATTACTATTACAGTTATCAATTACTACAAAATCTACTTTCACTCTTACAAACTAGGAAGGGTGAGGAAAAATTAGTGTTAAGTCAATTATCCCAAGGGACTTCATGTTCTCATATGCACTACTAAGTTTTACCCCTTGTATTGGTATAAGTCTTTCTTCCCAATCTGGTATAATTGCTTTTAAGTAACTTTTACCAACACAAGTGCAGTATGCGCCTGTTTCCAGGTTTACTTTTTCTTCTTGGTTTTATAGCATAAAAGTACTTTTACTAGACTTTCCAGCTGTATATCCCATTCCTTTTTCAGGTTTGGTTCTATGCAGTTTGGCATCTTGTATGTTTGTGAGGCTTGTATCAGATCTTCCAGCTGGTGGTAAGTTTGAGTTCACATCTAGTACTTCATGTGTTAAATAAATATTATTAATTTGTGCATTAATTATATTAATTTAATCGCTTTAAGGGGTTTCTGACTCTTCAGTATCTTTTTCAGAATAAGATTCATCCTTATCATTGTGGTCTTCTGTTTCCGCAACTTCATTGATGTTTGCCTTTTTGAGGCAATAATTGGCTAAGTGTCCAATACCACCACATTTATGGCATTTTCTTTGCTTATTAGTGTTTGGCCTATTAGGTTTGAAAGACTCTCTTTGTTTATCTTTCTTAATGAATGGATTATTTGGACTTTTAATATCCAATTTTTTCCATGTTCTGCCACTTTTGGTTCTTGTAACAATATCTTCTAGTTAATTAATGTACTCTTCTATGGAATATAGCTCTATGCACCTGCTTCTGAAGGAATGTTCCGATTCTCCTCTAATTTTTTAAAGTATTTTGTGAAATTTGTGGGTACAGTGTATTTAATATTTCAGCTTTTTTGAAGAACCAAGTTAAAGGTTTATCCTTATCTGTGTCAAAGAAGTGATTTTTGAATCCATTTTCTCTGTTTTACCTCCAGGCATCATTTTCCCACTTGGTAATTACTTCATTTTAGCACCAAGACCAGGGATTTTTACCAATTGTTTTTCTTATGCCATAATGAAATCTTTTTGAAGATTTTTCAAATAATAAATGTAATTTTGCAGTTATTAATTCCTCTGGTATGGCATAATCATCTTGTAAAATGTCAATTGTTTGAATAAATGAAATATGGTCATATTCACCTTCACCTGTGAATGTTGGCCATTATTTTAATTGAAGTGCTTCCTTCAATAAGACTTGATTATTTTCTTGATAACTCAAGTATGTTATGAATGGATTTGTTATTTCCTCTTTTGGTTTGACAGGACTTCTTATATGAGAGAATGGGGCTAAAAACTTTGGCATATTTGAGTTAGCCTCACTTATGTTATCCATTTTCGCAGTAATACGTCTTATTTCACTTTGAATGTCATCTTTAATATTCATTCTTGCTTCATAACTCTTTTCTAAATGGTGTAGAAGTGAATTTTTATGCTATGAAGTCTTTTCCTCAAATGTTCCAACAGAAATACTTAGTTTGTTTAATTTTCCTGTCGAATTTTCAATAATCATGTCATAACTGATTGTTAAAGTCCTTTCTTTGATATCTCCTATGTATTTATACAATTCTTGTTGTCCTTGTATAAATTTCTGCATATTGTCAATCAAGACTTTTGGTCCATTATTTTAAACCATAAATTCAATATTGTCCATTTCTTTTTTATTTTGTACATCAATTTGTGTTAAATATAATAAGCTACTATCTATTTCTTGTAAAGCTAATAAACCTTTTTTAATGTCCTTTAATGGTAAAATACTATTTTTGATTTATGTTAAAGTATTTACAACATTAGGAGACAAAATTATTTTTGTTAGTAAATGGGGTTTCCTCATTCTTTGTTATTATATTTTCTTGAATTCCATAAAGATTCTGGCCATGTTGAAGAAATTGTCCATGGGATCCTT
The DNA here is from genome assembly GCA_023105745.1 of Austropuccinia psidii. NCBI lineage: Eukaryota > Fungi > Basidiomycota > Pucciniomycetes > Pucciniales > Sphaerophragmiaceae > Austropuccinia > Austropuccinia psidii. The sequence goes on from JALGQZ010000006.1 coordinate 67,051,272, forward strand.
TTTGATTCTGTGAATAGTGAAGCTTGGGGAATATGGTTTCCTCCAGTCTTTTTGTTGTTTTTCTTCCCTGCTTGGGGCAGCTGGCTGGCTTGTGGCTTTTTGTTAGAAGCTACTGGGGCTTCTTCCTTGCTTGCCTCCCTTTTCTTGTTGTGCCAGTCCTTTATCTTTTTGATTTGAATTTTGGATGAAAGTGGATTCCATAAATTGTAGAATATCACTATTTCCTCCTATTTGATAAGATTTTTCAGGATATTGCAGGATCTCATCACTTGTTGGTGGATTTGTCACAGCATTTCCCAATCCTTGTCATTGTAAATGGTGTAATACTGCTTGTAAGGGCTCATGTATATGTACGTATTTTTGAGCCCTCTGAATGTGATTTTTATCTATTTGAGCTACTCATACTTAGTTCTAACTCTGGCTCAGATATTATGGGCATGTTTGGGACTTGCCTTTGGAATATGGCACTTCCTTGTGTGGATTCTGCTCCACTGGTTATTTTTCCCTTTCTTTTCCCTTTTGAGGACTAAATTATATTTCTTATTACAGCTGAATCTGATTTCATGGAGTATTGGGATCCTCTTCTGGTAGTCATTTTATAAAAATAAATAAATCAAACTCTTTTTAAAAAAAAATAAAAAAAATATTTTTATGGGAATTTTGAGAGAGGTACTCACCTTAAAAGTTCTCAATGGTTGGTCTTGGAAAAAATAATTTCTTAGCTTTTCTTTTCTCACTTAATATTGGTTTTGAAGAGATTTTAGGAGTTTCTTCCACCAACATTCCAGAATTGGTCTGGTTGTCCTCTGTTGGGTTGTCTTCAAACACTAAAAAAGAAAAATAAGTATAAGTATTTCTATAAAAGTGTTGTTATTGAGAATATATGAAAATTTCCACATAAAAATTGCTTTTATTTCTTTTAAAATAAGAGAAATGAATTAATTTTTTATTTTCAAAGAATAAAGTATAAATTAATATGATTATTTGAAATTATATTATAATATCTATTTGTTTCTAATTTATAAATATATATTCTCTCATCAATAGAGCCACTCAAAGAAAGTTCTTGCAAGTATAAGGATGTGAAAAACCACGTGTAAGACAGTACATTTGCTTTCAAAATGCCTCAATAGCTTTTAAAATCAATAAATAAGATTATTATATAATTTTATGATTATAAATAGTATTTCTTTATTTGATAAAAGAAATTTGAATCTTTTCAAAAGCTCTTTTAAGTAAATATCATTTCCAGGCCCTCAAATTTAAGGTTTGACTATCAAACAATAAGTAAATACTACTAATATTCTACTCATTGTACTCTGAACTTCCTTATTGAAGTCATAAATAAGATAAAAATAATTATAATAATAAAGAATTATTATAATTATGGCATAAAAATATTTATATTATTCAAACAAATTAAATAATATAAAAAAATGAATATATTAATATTTGATAATCAATAAATTTATGGCAATGTATCATTGTTACAAAAATATAGTAAATGTGTAAAAAGCTGTTACTTAATAATAATAAAAAATTTATAACAATAATATTACCAATAGGGGGTGTCAAAGTCACCAAATTATGCCTTAAAATAATGTGGGATTTGGAACCCAAATACCAACACTAGATTCCGGGGTTTTTATGTGTAAATCACATGGAATTTTAGCTGAGTGCCCTGGTAGTTTGACCAGAGCCCATGCATCTGGGATTTCAGTTTGAAAACTGACCCAAATGAGTATTCACAATTCATAACTGTACCACATATTCTTCTACACTCCATTTTGGACAATCTGACCAAACAGCTTACAGTACATTCATACTTCATCATCCATATAATAATGCCTAATTACAAAGAAATAAACATCAATTAAGATATGAAGATCACCTCTGGCCTGCCACATCCATCAGGTCACTTAATACATACAGATTATTTAACCATAATTAATTGGCTTTCAGTAAAATACAATTTTGAGTCATGTTTTGGTACTAGTGGTTCATTATCTATTTGAAAACCTCCTTCATCAAAGCAGCATGGATTTCAGATTATGACCATTGAGATCAATCAAAAATCACGAAATTCCCTAAGCTTTACCTCAAGCAGCATCTGAGATCAATGGAAAACATATAAAAAGAAGTATATGGCAGCAAAAAAATTCAAAAATTCAACTGGGGCTGGAATAATGGAAGAAGATGAGAGTGGGGTAATCAAATCAATGAGTGAAAAGCTTGAATGTATGTGTCCTTGCTATGCTGAAATGGATGTGCTCTTTGGCCACAAGCCAAATGTCACTCCCATTGAAAGCTATGATTTTCAAGAAAAAGACAGCTTAAATGGTGATGATGATGATGATGTTTTGCTTTATAAGGTAGCTTATCATCTCTTCCTTTTTTTACCTGATATAATTAAGCCTCATTTGCTTTTTAAAGGAGAATAATGGTTTGGAATCACCACTCAATCTGGTTCCTTTGCTTCATAATAGAGATGACTTGGGTAAAGCAGAAAACCTTCAAGATGAATCAGTAAGTATGCTTAAGCCTGATACTTATGAAATCCATTGTTGATTATTTCTCCTTTAACCAGAAAAGTAAATCCATAACACATTCAAGACAAAAGCTTAATCAAGCATTGACACCCAACATGAATGAGAAGAGTGGCTCTAGGAAAAGGCCAATGGATATGTTTGCACCGACATATGCAAACTTTCTTGAATCATGGAAACAGGGTATGATTTGGATTGATGGCTACTCTGATCAATCCTACTGACATAATGCATGATTTGTAGCCCGTGAAACCAGTGAAAATTCTTGTTTGGAGTGGGACAGGGAGAGGTGGAATTAAGAGAAAGCAAGAAACATTGAAAAGAAATGGTTTGAAGAAGTCAAGTTTCAAAAGGAAATGGAGTTTGAGGAGAAGCAAAAAACAAAGAAATATGAATTTGAAAAAGAAAAGTGGAATTTTGAATTGGAATTCAAGGAAAGGCAATGCCATATGGATCTCACTATAGCAGCATTGTCATAAAGCAGGCCAATTGTGGAGCTGAAACACATTCTGAAATTAATCAATAAACAATAAAATCTTAGGTATACATCATGTGATCATTTTATCTGCGGTGATTTATTAAATAAAACTAATGTTTATGTGTAATTATTGATCTTATGTTGTGAAATCTAACTGCAATTTATTACAAAATTGAAAATTTGATGGTTATGAATAATTGGGGCACCAACTTGCAATTGCTATTATGTTGTGAAATTTAATTGAAATTTATTACAAAATTGAAAATTTGGGAACGTTTTGCATCAAGATTTTATGCTGAGTCTGTTCCAATTGAAATTGAAGGCTCCCTCCATATTTCCTTTCTTTTAGATTTTTTGCCAAATAAAAGTTGATGGCCACTTTTTCCCTTTTTTGTGAAATTGTATTTTATGTCATTTTAATGTTTTTGACACTTTTTTAATTTTTTAATTTTTCTTGTTCTTCTATATGTTTCTTATTTTGTATTTTGTATTTTTTATTTTTTATTTCTTTTTAATTTTTATTTTTTATTTTGAATTTTTTCAACTTTCAATTTTGAATTTTTATTTTTTATTTTTTATTTTTAATTTTTAATTTTTTATCTTTTTTTTTAATTTTTAATTTTGTATTTTGTATTTTTCATTTTTTATTTTCACCTCTCACTCTCCAATTTTATTCAAAAAACTCACTCTTCTTTTTTAATTCAGGTAAGTAATTTTTTTGGGTTTTTTTCACAACTTTATTTTTTTACACAGATTATAATAATTTTATTTTAAAGCTTTCATCCACCTCCAATATACCCCACCCATCACCTTCCACCTCCAAAAACCCCCCACCCATCACCCTGGAATCTCCCAAAAAGGATTCTGTGAGGCTCCAGGGTTTGATTGTCTTAAAAGCTTCCAAATCAATTTGGAAGCTTTTTTCAATTTTTTGATTTTAATATCCTCCAGAGGGCATTAACATCATTTATTTAATTAATTTATTTTTTTATTTTTTTTATTGATCCTGTACTGATGTTGATTTTTGTTTTGATTTTATTTTTTAAATCATAATCATATTTATGATTATTTTTTTGAATTGCTGATTATTAATGAATCACTGATGATTTTTATTTTTATTTTTTATTTTGAATCATAATGATCTTTATGATTAATTTTTTGTGTTTTGTTATCATCATGATTACTGACCTCCTTTTTTTTCTTTTTATTTTATAATCATCATCATAAATCACTGATAATTATTTCTTTGATTTTTTTTAAATCATAATCATGTTTAACTTATGATTATTTTTTTCCTTTTTTTTGATGATTATGATTACTGACCGATCATTGTTTTTTATTTGAATTTTTGTTTAATCTTTCTATTCATATGTTAATATAGGGGTGGATTATTTATAAGGGTTTATTATGAAATGTCATTCTATTTCAGCCCCCTTCCATCTTCTTTGAAACCAAGAAAACCTCCTCCTCTGTATCACTCTTCAAATCATTCTGATAATGTCATGGTTAGGACTAAAGCAGACTCAGCACATCATCAGAATGATTTGAATGATGTTAAATGTACTATTCCACCTCTTTATGTCATGGTTAGGACTAAACCAAATATCAAACATCATGAGGATAATAATACCAAATCAAATCATAAAAGAGAACTCACCCAAAGCCAAAGACAACACATCCATGATTCAAAACAAATCATGTCTAACCTTGGCCATTTAAACACAGAATATAGGAACTTTTCAACCATTTCAATTGACAAGAAATAAGCGAATGAATCATGGTTAAAACTTCCATCACTCAACACTCTACCCCATTCTTATGTACTCATTAATAAAACCAAAACAACCTTTTTACCTGTCATCATATATGAAATATCCCCTTTTGATAATTCTTCTGGCCACTCTCAAATCCTCCAAAAGCTCATCATGAGATTAATGTCCCTATCAACAAATTGACAAGAAATAGAAACCAATAAGCCACTCCTAGGTGGAATTATGAAAGGTATTGGGTTTTTTCCTGGTTCAGATTCTGGCAAATATGCAGGTGTGTGATCTTTTTTGCTTGTTATTTTAATAATTAATAAGTAATTTCAATATTCTTAGGTGTTTACTCCAGAAACACTGGTTTGAATCCTCATCAAATTGAATTGGATAACATGCAATGTACCAAGCTTCATCAATATGACAAATTTGTTTACTCAAGAATCTCCCATTTTTAAAAATGAGCTGCAAATAGAAATCAGTGCTTAATGGAAGAAGCCAACTTCCCAAATTTCAGTCAACTTGAATGAACTTCTGCAAATCCAAAGCAAGAATTCAAATCATTCACCAATTTCATTGTCACTCAAGATGTATTTTTCAATAAACCACACCAAGATTTAAATGATCTCAATTCCTGGACTTATGGTATATTTTATTTTGTATCAAAAAAATCTTTCCATCCCCTTCAAACTGTCTTAACCCCCTCTGGCCATGGCTTGCATCTTCCTGAATTGAAAATGGATATCACTTTTTCAAAAAAACCTGGCATCATGGAGATTATTTGTAAGACATCAACAATGGTTCATCATACAACAAAACCTCCTCCAGAAATTATCAATAATGACAAAATAGCTCATTTTGGATGTTCTTTTAAACTCAACCATAACTTATTTAATGTAGGTGACAAATTCTTGAAAATGAACCCCACTGAAATTAACTCAAAAGTCAATGGGTACTTTGAAAGATATATGAAGGACCAAAAAAGAACTAAAAAATATTAATTGTGAATAGTTTTCTTTGATCAATAACATCTCCACTCCATTGTATGCTTTTAAATTTTGTACATAAATCAATAGTCCTGATGAAATTCACAATTGACTATCTTTCCATGCCAAAGTAATCAGTTTAGGTTTTTCATGCATATTTACCTCATCTTCCCCAATTTCATTATTGGAAACATTTTCTGCATGTGGTGGATCATCATCTTCATATAAATCAAACCATTCATCACCAATTTGTGCTAACATATTATGTAAAATTGTGCAAGAAACAACCCAACTAGTGAAATATTCAATTTCATGATTATCCCTCATTTGATTTCTCATTTCCCTTAGAGAAAACCACCTCCCTTTCAAAATTCCAATAGCATTCTTGATTCTGACCCTTGATTTTGCTAGATAGTAATTGAAAGAATGGTTGGCTTCATTCTGTACTACCACTCCCTTATATGCTGGAACAAACCAAGGAGAGCTTGCATATGCTGAATAGGGAAGTAAGTAATGATCCTTTTCATAAAATTCTTCAGGTGGTTGTGCTATTTTCATATGTTCATAGACATTTGAATCATGAAGTGACCCAGTAAAACCAACATGTAGAGAAGTGAACTGTTTGTTTAGATCACAAACCAATTGTATTGACATAGAATACCTTGATTTTAAGAAATAAGTAAAAATTGAATAAAGAATAAAGATTCAAAAGATTACCTATTTTTGCAATCTAAATAGGCTTCACCATCATTGGGGGGATGTTGTGATACTGGTATGAGACTCCCATCAATAAACCCAATGCACCCAGGGAAGCCTTCTGACTGCATTACTTGAGACATCTCTCTTTGTTGGTCTATTATTGGCCACAAAATCAATTTGCACTTTAACTTCATTAATATCTGGATCACTCTTTGAGTGTACAACACAATAGCCCCATGGCTAATTCCAAATAACATTCCAATCATTCCCAAAGCGGCCCAATTGCCATTTGATCCTCGCCTTGATAGTGCCACAGCCAATTGAATGGCAGGATTGCATTTTTTGTTTTGTGATGAGTTTCAAAAGGTTTTATCATCTTGAATTTGTGCAATCTATTTTTCAAATGATTCATGTGTAGTCCTACATAGCTGTCAAACCCTTTCAGATGATAAAGTTTGTAGATCATTCATTGTATACATGTAATGTGATGTATATCTTCTACAAGGATTGATGTATCATTGTGATGTTATCTTATCTAATAAGATTATATCTTCCTGGATATCAGAATCACTATCAGAGCTCAGAGCATTGATGAACTGCAATGAGTTTAACATCTGAAGTAAGGGTAGCCTTTGATATGCCTTTGGCATGTTAAATGAAGAAAAGATGTATAGAAAATGCAATTTGAAATCAAATAACTTAATAAATGACCAGTATAATCAGAATGTATGCAAGTTAACATTCCCTTACTGAGTTGTGGGTTGTAAAAATGTGCCTTTAAGTGAAGCTAAAGGTTGTATTTTAGTATCAAAACATGGGATTTGGTACCAAAAAACCTGTGTTTTTGTACCTCAAAATACCCCACATCTTGAGGTGTGCAATTTTTCAAATCCCAAAAAGTTAATGTGGGATTTGGAAAAAAGAACTCAGGATTTTGAGTATGGGATTAGGTATCTTGGCACCCCCTAATGTTAAAGTTATGTATTAATATAAATACTATCTATATTCATAAAAAAATTATGAAAAATAATAACAAACATAAAGTATTATAAGAAAGTAAAATAACCTACTTTTAACACTTCATCTAATAATCTTGAATACATTTACGCTAAAATAATGTAAATAAAACTTATTTAATCTGTATTTACAAGAAGAAATGAAGATATTACAAATATTCTTGATTTTATGTGGAATTAAAGATTTTAGAGAGAAATTCAACAAAAACAATTAAATAATCATTTAACCATGTCACAATTGATTATTATAATAAATATGAACCTGAGTATTTGATACTATAATATAATTATATATAAAGAATAAAGTTGTTACCTTTTTATTTATTAATTTAATGTTTTTGATACATCTGAGGGGGAAATAGAGGTAAAGAGAGCTCTATTTATATTAAATTATTCCTTCCTAGAGTTCAGAGGGCTTTTAGTATATTTTTACCGATTTTATCCACTGATATTGATCAGTAGTTTAACGTTTAGTGATTATTAAAACATGATTAAATCATCTTATCTGATTATTATGCTATGATTTAGAGTTATCAATATAGCTCTAAGTTTGTTGACATCATAAGGTTGGAAGAAGACTGAAATTTGCATATCTTATTAGTTTTAATAATAATCAACTAGTGTTAACCACCTTTATTACTTATATGAATGTTAAGATTAAATTAAGATTACAGTGAGTGATCATAAATGATCAATTTTAAACTTAAACATTGATGATTAATAACTTTTAGTTATACACACTATTCCAAGGATGAATTCTGATATCTTGGAATTTCATTACTAGAGTTCCAAGAGCATTTTTTACATCATCAAAGTTCTATTTTTGATAATTTTTCTTGTAACTCATCTTTTTTGTTGAAATTTACTATTTTAAACTTCAAACCATGATTTCAAGGTTTTATACGGTGAATATAATGATAAAAATTGCACCATTCTTTAAACATGACTTTTATAATTTGAATATAAACTTGGTCTTAATTTTGGACCACTTACAAAGCACAGTGGTCAACAGGTATAACAATTGGTTCAATAAACCCTTACAAGTTATAACCTTGTTTATAGCTTGTTAAATAATGTTGATATATGTATTTACACAGTAATTAAGTGGTAATTTGTCTCTTTTTAGCTCTATATCATGTATATTCCAATAGATATGAGCTTAAAAGCATGAATATATGCATGGATAATAAAAGTGCATATATTCAGGTTATTTCCTTAAGTATTGACTTTAAATATATGAAAGAAATGCTATATGTGTAGTTTTTTTATGGGGAATCCAATGGTGCAATTACTATTACATGTTGTTTCATTGGTGTCTGAGATCAACAAGAATTTATGCCTTTTATGCCATTTTCCTTTCTTACACAGTAAGTAATTTTTTTAAATAGAAGAAATAAAAGTTTTATATGTGTTATTTACCATGTGGAATCTAATGGTGCAATATATTTCACATTTGCATTCATTATATTATGAAGTAATCAAGAATTTATTCCTATTTAAGGCATTTCTACTTACTTTAGGATAATAATTTCATTTATTATTATTGGAATAAGTATTGTAAAGTTCTTTTGTTACCTTTTTGGATATTTAGTCATATCTCAAAGGCTCACAGTCCACCTTGAGGTCCAATATGACCCATAAGAAAATTTAAAAAGGTTGGCTCAGATCTGGGACCCCAAATTCCCACAAAATCCCCTCCAAAACATTCAATTCACCAAAACCTGACTGTTCATTTAGACTTTATGCATGAAAATATACCACAAGTATCACTTGAACTCTTAAAGTCAAAAATCCTGAGCACATCCATGATGCCACTCAAAATGTCATGGTATATCCTGCTTTAAGAAGATTCAATGCACAACAAAAATCCTAAATTGCACAGATGTCTGGATCACTTCTCATTCCAAAGCAGATTCAGGACGAATTATGCACCCAGACGAAGCCTGACAGGCCTGTGATCCTACAACACATTTTCAACCAAGTCAAGAAAATAAAGAAAGAAAAAAATGAAAGGAAGAAGGCCCATTTATTCTCTTATTTACACCCTCAAATAAGAACATTGTGTATGGTCCTCTTCAAGGGATACTGAGGGACACATTGACCACTTTCCATTAAACTCCTTCATGGATTTCCTCATGTGAATCTTATGAATTGTAATTATAAAACAAATAAGTATGAAATCCCCCCTTTTAATATTTTTGGATTCAGCTCAACATATAAGACCTTTTCTGGGGATCTTTGTTTTATGAAGGATGGAAATGAACCCCTATATACTTGGAAATTGAATCAATACATATAAAATGTTTGCAACAGCACCAATATTGTTCCCCTCCAGCTATTGGTATTGACAGGGATTTAACCTTGAGAAATTCTCTTAAGAAGCTCTTCCTGACTCCAAAGTCATTTTATCCATTTGAAAAATAAATAAAGATGTATCTGCCCATTGCATGAACGAAATTGGTCATGGCACTGATTTTGATATATTTATGGGCTTTTGGAATAAAATATCTCACTTATATTCTTATTATTATGTTGATTAATGACTTTGGGATTCATTTCTTGGGTGATGTATTCATCCACTCAAAGGTATTTCAAAGATAAATGGAAGAAGATTCAGAGGAAAGCTGAAAATTATGAAGTGTTGCAATATTTGGAAAATTCCTGGCTTCCTCTAAAGAAGTGTTATATTCCAGCCTGGAACAGCTACCATCGCCATCTGGGTGTGGCCTTCACCTCAACAGTTGAATTTGTCCATGCCATGATTAAGACTTGGTTTCAGAGGCTCACTGGTACTCTCCTGGAGGCTTGTAGGGCTGTTCACATGGTCTTCAAGCAACAATTTGTTGAAATAATCAATAGAATCTCCAAAGAAATTATTTTACATTTCAAGAAATTCCCTCCAAATATCTTTGCTCTTAATGGCAAGGTGACTCATTATGCCATTCAGATTGCCTTTGAGATTTTAAAACCCAGATTTACCCCCAATAAAGAATGCACCAACAAATAAAACAATTATCAAGGAATACCATGCAGGCACAATACCCAATAGTCATTTTACAAGCCCTAAAGGCTTCAAATATCAGACTTCCATCCTAAGTGGCATTTGAGCTTACCTGTGAGGACTTTTTAATCCTCAATTTCTTAGCCTTCTTTTAATATTAACTGATTTTACTTGGTATATTATTCTCAGACTGGCTATCAAGGTGATGATCAAGGTGTTGAGAAAGAGAGAAAGAATGAAAGCAAAAGAATCTTTGAAGATATTGGGAAAGACCTTTTTCAAAGGCCAATGGCAGAATTCACCCCAATTCTTCAGAATATTCAAGATGATTTGACTGAAAACATCCCTTGTGATCCAATTATCAACAATAAAGATGATTATAAATACTATAAATACCCCCTAGAATACAAAAATATCTGTGGAAGACCTCAAGGATCCCAAAGTAAAAGTAAAAGAGATCCCTAAAGATTTGAAATCATTGAAAGTAAATCCAAGAGAAGAGGAAGACCCCCATCAAAAGTGACCAGCACAAAAACTTCAAGATCACATTTGATTGCACCCTCTAAAATCATGGAAGTGTATATATCGGAAGATTCATAAGATTCTGAACACTCTGAAGCCTCACTATCCAAATAAATCACTTTGTAATATTCACTACCTTCAGAAACTGAATTGAGTTTGTATAGAAAGTAAGGAGTAATCCTTGAAAGGTCCAGGAGATTGGCTAAGAGTAGCAGAAACTCACAAAGAAATTCCCACAAGACTGAAACAACTTTGAACATATGTGATACAATTGATGTATTCTGTGAGAATTGCCAAAGCAATTATCAAACAGTTGATGAATTCTCAAAGCTCTTTGTGAGTTTTTGATTCATTTCAATGTGGAATATTTCTGTTTCTTTTGATATGTATTGATTTTTTACCCATTCTTATTAGGTACCTAGCTCAGAAGACTTGCCCAAATTTATATCAAAATACACCATCAAGCCCATCAATGTCCAGGGTGATTGAAACTGTGGCTACAGAATGGTATCCCATTACATTTACAAGACTAAAGATCAATTGAATGATGTCAGAGCTGACTTGGTTGAAGAAATTAAAACGTTCAAGACCTTTATGAAGCCATGAACACTTTGGTACTCTCAGTATCCTCTTATGTGGACAGAATCGAGTGGTATGAAGATGTTGGCCAGGCTCCAAAGAGAAAGTGGATGTCCATTCCCGATATGGAGGATCCAATTTCAAATAAGTATTGAAGAACAGTTTTCTTTTATTCCACAGTCCAATATTTCTCTTTTTTCCCTTATTTCTGCCCTCCAAACGACAATACACCAATTTTAATCTGTTGTTTGGATAGTTGTTCTTATCTTTTTCCATTTGATATAATCATTTCCAAATATTGCCCTGTCCTCAAATCACCATTAATTGTTAATTTCATTCCCAACCACAAGCCCTGGGGTGTGTAGATAATTTTACGAAACACAGGATGTTGTATTTGTCCAATCTTCCTTCCTTCTCAGAGAAAACACACTATTTTGGAGGTTGATTCAGATTGGTTTTTTTATATACATCTTACACCAATTTTACCTCTCCTCATTCCTATTTATTGCTTGAATCTCACCTCATCCCCCCTTTTTATCAAGCATGTGACATTTTTTACTTAAAAATAGTCATATTAGAAATATGAAAACCAATTCTGGAAAAAAACACAACTTTTCGTCCTTCACTTTTCCCGCCAAAAAAATACCAAAGTCTGGGCTTCTGGGTTTTGATTCTCAAGAATATCCCCTTCATATTTTTGAAAAGACATTGGAAATTCATAAGTGGGCAATTTTTTGATTATTTTTTCAGAAAATAGACCATTTTTCCAAACTGGTTAAATTGGAGAAATTTGGCAAAAAAAATTGGGGAAAGAATTGGGGATCTTGACATCCCATTTCAGAAGAAATATTGAAAAAATATATAAAAATCCTCAAAACTAAGCCTGAGGCATTTTTTTCAAAAAGAACAGGCCGCTAACATGTTTTGGCCATTAATTGGTAAAAAAACATAAGTACTTGTGTATTTTCACTAAAAGCGTACATGTGTTTATAAAAATCCTTTTAAGAATGTGTAACTTTAATGTGAGATTTTTAAACCTTCTAATAACACAGGAAATAACCATTTTTGGGTATAATAAGCCATGGTTATACCCTAAGTGGTTTTTGATGTATACTCCAAAACTGAGTCAAAATTTATAAATCTTTTTATGAAAACCAAATTTATACTTAATTTTCTTATTTTTTGTTTTACATCCCTTTGATAAGTCTGTTTATGGTTTAATAAAATTTATAAAGAGCTATTTGTGGCCTGATGCGCATGTCATACATAATTCACAGGGTCACACTCTATGAGACTAATATCTGATTGAGGCACTCATATCATAGCATTATTAAAGCCAGAACAATATTATTCCATCACAAGAATATTGGAGGTTACATTGCTTCATCTTATGTATATAATGAATTATTAAGATCCTCAATCACAAAAGAAGAGACTATTATTCAATAAGGGAGAGCTTCATTGAAATATTGTTAATTTAAATATGAAAAATTAAAAAATCATAATGCAATAAAAATAAGGTCCAAGAAAGGTTATGAATAATTCATTGAACTCCCATAATCCAAAGACAGTAATAACCAATTTTATATCACATAAATAAAATTAATGAAGCCTGAAATTCATAGCATATCAAATAAATTAATCATAAAATAAAATCAGAATATTTCTGAGAAATGTCACCACCACAAATAATCACCCCCCTCAATGGGTGTTGCGGCAATTCCAACCTGAACCCAAGCTATGGTCAATTGGCCATCTAATAAGTTTATGGCCAATTGTACCCTTTTGGTGCTCTATGGCCTCTTGGCCATAACACCCTTCCACTGGCCAAATATGGCTTCAGGCCATATCCTGCCTTCATTGGCCTCATTGGCCAATTCTCCACCTCACCAACCCCCAGGCCATTATCCTTGTTTTTGGGCCTGGGGGGTCTTTTCAGTCTTCCAGGGGCCTATGGCCCCTCTAGCCACCAGGGATCTTGGCCCAACCCTTTATATTAGGGGGGTTTGGGCCATTTAGGCCCTCTACGGCGCGTTGGCTGTAATCCACGGCCTGCGGTCCGTACAACATGGTCCGTGGGACTGTTAGGCCCCTTTTGGCCCAATTTAAATGAGGCCAAAAGGGGCCAAGGGGGCAGTACATTAGCCCCCAAACCACAAGTGGGCCCACCTGAGCCAGTTTTTGACCCCAAATGGCCAAAAACCACCTTAGGACCCAAGTTGGCCATAAAATCAGTCCATGGCCTCTGGCAACCATCAGAGGCCACCAGAGCAGCTCCAAGAAAGGATTCCCCTCCAGTTCAGGGGAAGACTTCCCTTTCTTAAATGCACTCCATACTCAGGGACCAGGAGTGGTGCATATATGGTATAATATACCATTATGCACCATTTTTGCTCAGAAATACAATGGTGACACTTTCAGGACCCAATTACGTGGTTCCAAATCAAGTTCCAAATCCATCACCAATTTCAAAGGAAGACTTTTCAGCTATTCAGTCTGGTAGTTCCCTGGCGGCTACTAGAAGACCATTCAAGGACCTCAACCACCTGGCCCTGCAGGAGTTGGGTTGTCAATTCTCACCAGGACTATTCTAAGGGAAATTCTCAAAGGTAATCAATAAAATTGAATAATTTTCAAGGCACCAACTACTCATAATTTCTTGGACAGCTCAATTGGTCCATACAGGTAGTAATCAAGCATCCTGTATGGCATTGGCCCAATTGGGCCAATTCATATTCCACTGTGGGTATCCAGTCACATAGCTCAATTCTCAAGCTGTCCAGAACTATATTGGCCCGATTCAGACAATACAGCCGGATGATTGACCTTCCAGGATCAGCTTTTCAGATTTTCACATATACTGGCCACCTTTCATCACCTGGAGACTTTTTCCCCAGTTAATTAATATATTGGATTTATTTTTATCCTTATTTTCTTTTACCTTATTGAAGTAAATACTGATAATATTAAAACAGTCATTTGAACCTTTTTCTTCTTTGCCTGTCAGTGGATATTGGTGGTCATATCCTGTACTAATTCCATTTCTCTTTCTGGCACGTTGAAACAGTGAATTGAGGATTTATTTGGTTGGCTCTTTGGCTTTTGCCTTCTTATTATCCTGGCCATTGGCTTCCTTTTCTTTTTATCTTTTGGAATACTTGTATTTACCTTTTATTCTTTTTGAAGAAATATATTCCTTTATTTCTTTCTTCTTTTGGAGCCCTCCAAGTGAGCTCTTGATTCCTGAGTGCCAGGCCATTCTTGCTTCCATAAGAGCCCCTGTGGCAAGAACTAAAGAAATTTCTATATAGATGGGCCTATCATTCATCAGTGGAACTGAAAATGTCACAAATGTCATTCATAGAACTAAAAAATGCCATAAATGTCATTCATAGCACTAACCAATTCCATAAATGTTATTTGTGTCACTGAAAAATGCCATAGATGTTATTCATGGCACTAAGCGAATGCCATAAATGTCATTTATGGCACTAAAAAGATGTGATAAATCTCATTTGTGGCATCAAAAATGAAATAAAGAACTGTTATGGCATCTACGATGACATAAATTACATTAATTCAATTGCCAATGCCATTTATGGAATTAGTGGCACTAATGAAATTAAGAATGCCACAAATGGAATTCACAGCGCCATTTATGGCATGAAAATTACATTAATTCCATCAAGAGCTCTATTCATGGCATCAACAAGGGCCCATGGAATTTATTACATTTTTTTACTAAAATGTTATATGTTATTACTAATTTATGGAAAAAAGACATAAGGGCTTACATTTTTTGACCAAATTTCTTAGGTAGGTTTACCAAAGCCCAAGCTCAGAGCATTTTTAATTATGGTAAATTATTTCTAGGTTAAAAAGCTGAATAAGTTTAAACTTGTTTTTTATGAAGAAAATTGGGATGAGTATAATACAGAATATTAAATATTGAAAAAAGTTCTGCAATAGTTTCTTTATATCCTTGCTTAACTAAAAAGCTCTTAGATGGACAATAAATAATTGTAAACATCACCAAATCATGAGGTAAAATTATTTATTATTTGCCAAATTTTGAGATTTCTTTTGATAAAAACAAAACCCAAAGTTAATTTCACTCCAAACTATAATCAGATTAACAATAATATAATTTAAATAATTAGATATCTGATAGTTCCTTTATTGCCTTTTTCTAAATACACAACCATTTTTTTAGAAAACTAAAAACTTTGTTGATTATTTACTCAATCTATATCAGAAGAAAGAAATGAATAGTAAAAATATTCTCATAAATATATCTAACCTATCAAGTGAGTGTTTTTATGTTATACAAGTGTAATTATAAAGGATCCAATTTTGTCACATTCTCATATTTGAAGCCAAGATTAAATGTTTATGAGAATTTTGTAAGCTTGGAGGGCCATCATCTTCAAAAAAAGAAACACTCAATTACATATGCAAGTAATATAATTATTCAGTATATAAAACGTAGGAAACCCATTAAGAAGTAATTTTCCTCATTTTTGGATTACTAATAAGATTGAATTGCCTTCATAGTGAGCTCCAATTCTCTTTGAAGATACCAATTCCATTCTATATAAAAGATCATTATTTGAGCGCGAGAGGTATCTTCAGTTCTCAAAAAAGCCAAAAATACAAGCAAAAGATCATTATCTGACATAAAGATAGTCAAAAAATTCATATAGTTAAAAATTAATATAAATAGAAATTTGAACTCATATTTTAACCAAAAATGCCAGAAATGGAGAAAATCAGAAAGATACAATTTGAAACAGAAAAAAACTGAAAGATTAAAATTTATCAAAGAAATTTATAAAATGTATTATAGTCTTATATCATAAAGGAAAAGCTAAAAGTTGAATTATGATTGAATTGTCAATATTAAATTACCCTTCCGAACCTCTCAGCAAGATGTCTATAGGTCAAGTGATTGCGCCTTAATTGTAGCTTGAATTAGTCTTGCTATTAAGATACAAAGACAAATAAATTTTATAATTTATTGAAATATAATTTGTTTTTGTTGAGCATTTAATGAGCTAAATATTAATCTTGAAATAGAAATTGGAATTTAATATAAGCTGAATTATATTCGATTGAATTTTGCATGAATTTTACAAATATAAACCTTACTTGATATACATGCCGTAGAATTGTGAGGTTGCACAATTATAAAATTCAATTAAATTATCATGTATTTATTACTGTCATATTGAAAAACGATAGCACAAAATAAAAATGCTAAATATCTATTTCGCTGAGGAAAAAAGAAAGGCTTTCAGAAGCCAATTATAGCCTCGGCCTCATTAATTAAGTATCAACATTTACCCAAAGCTTTAGAAATTTCGCCTTAATTTTCTCATCAATTTCTGTTACTCAATCTATTGATGTTGGCTTGATACTAAACAGGGAATTGTGCTTGGCTTCAAAGAGGGGTTAACTAATCTTTTAACCATTAGGAAAAGGAAGACCCTGGGGGAGGTTATGGAGTTCATACATGGTCTCAAAATGAAAAAATGGATCCAGCATGAGATCCACATGGATTTGCTTATGAAGATCTATTTTTGGATTTCTTTGTGTATTTTTAAACCTTGGTGAGGATAAAATTGAGTTTTTTGGAAGAGCTGGGAGTCCTATTTATACTCAATTCAGATTGAATAGCTCAAGTGACCAATTTCATGACTCCAAGATTTTTTTACAGAAGGATTGAAGGGTATATGAAATGTACCTGGATCTGAGAATTATAAATAGAACAATAGTACTGAAAAAATATGAGATCTCTCTTTTTGAAGGTTAATTCATATATGAAAGATTAAAGTATTCATTGAAACCCTATTGAAATACCACACTAACATTGTGGAAAAAAGTAGCTGATACTCATTAGGCTTCCAAAATGATGTTCAATGTACAAATTATTAATTTTAACCTCTTGAGGACTTGAACTTACTAATACAAGGCTTTATACTACACCATAAAGCTGACAAATAATATCTTTGATGGAAATTTAAATTTAGGATTCCTCAAACCTTTACATCAGAATGAATAGAAAATCGGATAAATATTGTCCCTTACTCCAAAAGGAGTGGTAAATTAACTGTAAAATAATTTTATTTTTCCCAGAAATTCTCTTTTACTCTGGCCAAACGGGGATCTTTATTCAAAACATCAAAAAGGCTTGACATTTTTGCTAGAAATTTAACACTACCAAAGAATTACGTAAACTGAGAATGTCCCTGATAATTACTGAAGTGACTTTTAAGAATATATAGAGATCTCACATCATTTAATAGAGCCCATCTCATAAGATTTATTACTCTACTTGAATCTTGATCTGAAAACACACTGAATTGAAAATATCTCACCACAAATCATCCATTTAAATATAGCTTCTGACAAACGTTGTTTGTGTACCATTTTAAGCAGGTGAAACCATTAAGGTATATCATAATGAACTGTTTTTTTAAGACTGGAGGTATATTTTAAACATCAAAGAAGCCCAAAATTAGCTCTAAATACCCTTTTTGAATATGAAAAACACATGGAACATGTGAATATTGAAAATTCATAATATTTTCACAGAAAAATATGAAAAGATTACTTATGAGAAAATAGCTTCATGGATTTGAAACCAGTTTTGGATTCCCCCCTGAAATTAATTAAGAAGAACTCCATCAGATGCATAAGCTTAGATAAGGTGGAAATCCATTTCAATAAAAATAAGGAGAAAATTGGTAAAATTTCAAAAATAACAAAAAAATAAAGAAAAATTAATTAGAAATTGCTAAGAATTGAATAATAATTAAGTAAGGAAAAATAAAAAATATCAACAAGAATAAGCTGTAATGAAATATCCAGAGAAACTCAAAATTAAAAGAATCGATAAAAAAATTCATCAATAAATACCTCCAAAACAAATTCAAAGAATAAAAAATATATAGGATATATCAAAAGGAAATCATTAGAAAGGCCCAAAAAAAAATGAAAGTGGAAAGAATTAATAAGGTTAACAAAAAATTCATGATACACAGAATAACATCAGAAAATAACAAATAAAATACATTAAAATAATGAAAAAATATATAAAAACAGATAAAAGAAATCTTTAAAATACAAAAATATAAGAATACAGAATCAAATAAAACAACAAAAATTTATAAAAACAGTTTCAAGTTGATAATTTAAAATAAATGAAAGAACAGTATCTTTGGATGTGTCTCAGTAACCAACAAGATGACTGACACAACAGGCTCCCTCTGGCTGAATTTTCCTATGATAATTCCAAACATTCATCAACAAAAACCTCACTGTTTTTCACCATTTATGGAATGTATCCAAGTTTTGACTCAATTCATACTTCTCAGGGGTTCTTGGGGAAAACAAGATAGGCCTGGCACTCAGGAATCAAGAACTCACTTGGAGGGCTCCAAAGGAGAAGAGATATAACAGAAGATTATATTTCTTTAAGTAAAATAAGAGTAAAGAGAAATATGCCAAAGATAAGAAAAGAAAATAAGCCAGAGGCCAGAGATAATAAAAGGAGACAAAAGCCAAAGATCCAACCAAATGAATTGTCAATTCATTGTTTCAACCTGCCAGAAAGAACAACATAATTAGTAAAATGATGTGACCACCAATATCCACCGACAGGCAAAAAAGAAGGTGCAAATGACTGACTTGTGAATATCAGTATTTTACTTTCAAGAATGAAAATTAAATAAGAATAAAAAGAATACCAATATACTTATCAACTGGGGAAAAGGTCCCCAGGGATGGAAAGGGGGCCAGTATATTGTAAAAGCTGAAAGACTGATCACAGAGGGTTGATCACCCAACTGTATTGACTGATTTGGGCTAATACATATCTGGCAATCTTGAGAATTAAAATGTGTGCCTCCAATTCTCACAGTGGAATATGAAATGGCCCCAAAGGCACAATGCCATAAACGTTTCCTGAATAAATCCTATATGGGCAAATTGAGTTTTCCAAGGAGTGCTGGAGCTCCTGATTCCTTGACAACTGTTTTGATGATTAAAAACCTCTTGAGAATACCCTTGAACAATCTTGAGCCAGTATTTCCTTGGGGGAATATTATTGAAATGAGATAACTAACACCCAAAGGGCCAGGTGATTTGTGTCCTCAAATGGTCTTCTGTTAGCCACCATGGATTGCAAGACTGAATTTCTGAAGTCTTCCTTCAAATGGTGTAATGTACTTGGGGACTTGATCTGAAAGGAGTTAATGGATTCCTGAAACCATCACCATTGGAACACTGAGTAACAATGGTGCATAACGGTATATAATACCATATATGCACCACTCCTGGTTTCTACATACCTGGGTCCATTTTTCTGGGAACAAGGCTTCCATGATCTTGAGAGGAAACCCTTTTGTAGGTGTCTGGTGGCCTCTGATGGCTTCCAGAGGCCATTAATTGAGTCATGAGAGCCTATGGCCATTTTTTGGCTTTTGGGTCCTATGGCCAATTTGTGTCCTTTGAGATTTTGGCCAAATTGCGCTCAGGTGAGCCCACTTATGGTTTGGGACCCATATGGAATTGGGGTCTAATCCTGGCCCAAATACCTCAAGAGTTTGATTTATTGTGCTTGGTGGCGATTTCATTTTATGAAAGTAAGTCCCACTAAAGGGAAGCACCTTTCAGAGGGTAATCTATCAAAATAAATGTAACAATCACCTTGGCCACTATTTGAGTAATTTTCAAATACTTTTGACAGATTCAGAAGGCCATGCAACAATAATACCCTCAGCTTGGACCTTTTGAATGAAGAGATAGCCAAAGTTCTTTCTTTCATTTTTTCTTATATTTTCATGCCAATAATAGTTTTTTCAAGTCATTATTTACATAAAGTGACCATTTCTGCCAAATGTATTCTCATGATGCTTGTGGGGAACAGAAGCTAGAGAGTAAGTTCCATATCCTGCTATGTATCTCTGAGGCTCTCTACCTCTTTTAAAACAAGGTCTTAGCTACTCTGTGAGCTACAAATGCTTTTTTTATTATATTGGGAAAATTATTTCCAAAATCAAGCAGATCAATCCAAGAAGGAAATCTCTCAGAAAGCTCTATTTTTATATTTTTCTTGCCTCTCTTTGTCTTATATGCTTTATTTTATTTACTTGTATAATTTCATGCTTTTTTTCTTTAAAAGAAGAAGAATCCCCTCCCTTATCATGTATTGGGAAGTTCCGTTCTCTTTCTTTTATCACTAAGGAGTAGGGATAAAGAACAAACCAAACAAAAAAACTCACCAAACTAGTTATCTCTACCTGAATAATAAAAGGTTTCATGGAAATTATTAATAAACTAATCCTCATACCACCCAAATTTAGAAACCATCTCTTCTGAGGCAGTCCCAGCAGTCATTATGTCATTTTCATAGAAAATCATCTTTTTAATTCTTTTTTCAACCCTACTGAACAGCCTGGCCACAGAATATTGACCCTCATCACCCACCTTTGGATCCTCTGTGTTAATTCTGACAGGCCAACACTCTCTTCTTTGAAACAACTGGGAAGCTGGGAATGGTAATGGCAATCTTTCAGCTCTACTATGATTGAATGTTCTGGACAGAGGTTTCAAGTTTGTGGGGTAGACATTGGTGATGTTCTGGATTGAAGAAATGAAGCTGGACTAGCTGGAGAAGTTAAGGAAGGTGTTTTAGTTGTGGATGGATTGAAGGTAGGTTGGGGAACAGAAGATGGGACAGTTGAAAGACTGGGTTGGAGGCTTCTGGGAGTACTTGGTATAATATGCCTATGGAATTTTCTGGAAGGCATTTGAGAAGGAGAGTACTTTTGAAGTTGGTCACTGGCTTGATTCACAAATTCAAATTATTAACCATATAGTTCATCACTACCTTCACCATCAGGATTAGTTGGACAATCAGGAATTCTTTCAATCCTCTTCATGACTACTTGGTTGTTAATAATGTAGATGGGAAAATCTGAGCTTTTTTGAATAGGCTTACAACCCACAGGAATAGAAAATTGGTTCATCTTTTGAGATCTTTATTCCTTGATCCAGTAACTAAATCAAGTCATGAGTAAAATTCAAGTCAAGAAATTGAGGGACTTAAAATTGAGATACCCAGAAGTAGAATCATGGGTGAGAGCCTCAGATACTGAGACCTCCACTCCATAAATCCCATCCTTTCTTCTAAAAAGAATCCTCTTTGTAAGATCCATCTATCAAACGTTTTATAATATTACTATTAATCAAAAGTACTATTACTGTTCTTATGAATGGTACTAATGATTATAACAGTAAGCAGTAATTTTCTACAAGAATTAATTACAAGAGGTATTTAATAATAAAACTACTTTAATATATAATTATCTTTTTCAACAATAATCATAAATATAATGCTTGGAGAGGCTAATAATTGAGAAAAAGTTAAAGAATTGATAAAGCCCACTCACAAATACCCAAATAAAACCTTGAAAAGAATTGGTAGAGAGATTTGACAGCTAAATTGTGGATTTAAACGTTCAAAATTGACTTATAACAGTGTTACAACAATTTTTAGTTTCTTTCTATGTTTCTACGCCTATCTGATTGATTCTGAAATATTAAAACACTTCAGAAAAGATTCAGCTAATACTTACTTGTTGATAATAAAGGCATAATTGGATAATAGAATGATGTGGGAAAGAAAAAGCAAGAGGAGGCCTCTTTTGAGTCAAAAATAGTGAAAAGGAGTGTGCCATGGATCAAATTAAGAGCAAAGTGAGTAATAAAGCAATTATCCTTTTGGAATACTGATTTCATCATCTGTTGTCATGTAAGATTATCATGATTCCTTAATTAAGGCTTTTACAGGACTACCAATGCATTTATGGTTAAGAATAAAAGAAGTAACAACTGTAAGTATTATTTCATTTCAAAATAAAAATTAATTTGTGAAAGTTATCAATTTTATTGAAAATTTCATCACAGGTTGTATTTTCTATGAGTTTTTTAAGATTCAGTGTTTCATGTGAAATCATCAAAAATGGACTGTAAGTAAAATATTTAATTGAAATTATGAATTAATAATTATTTTTCAGCTTATTAATGGATAAAACCATTCTCTGTTGGTACTGAAGGTTTAAGAAATATTCATTGATAATTGTATTTTGAATGAATTTTTGAATGTTTCCCCTTATTTCTACATAGAATTGCAAGAATCACACTATGGCTTGTTTCCATGACTTAAATGAATGGATAATAGTACAAAAGGGGTTTTTATTACCCTTTCAAGTTTTATAAATTGAAACCCACTAATACCTGACATGGTTACAGGTGTCATAGTTGCTCTTTACCTCCATGTCACATCAAAATAGCGGCTTATTTGCAATTTTCTTATGATTTAATGAGAGTTTAATTTGGTAACCAAGTTAACAAAGATTTCTAGTATACTCAATGGCTATTATCAGCCATGGATACAAGATTCAGACCTTTGCATGCCTAAGAGGCGTCAGAAGTTGGATACCCTGGCCCTCTTTGATGTCTTTTGTCCCCCTTAGCTATTTTCATGTCAAAAATAGTAATTCAGGCTGCAAAGCTGATATTCAGTATGAGTGTACCAAACCTATATTTAAAAATACTTTAGCTTTAAGTGCCACAAAAATGCATAACACTAATCTTAGTGTATATGTAACATGGGATTTCTCACACTTTGATTATTTTGGAATGAAATTGAGAAAAACAAATATTTTCAAAATCCTTTTATGTGGTATTGATGATGTGGTGTTGAAGTATTTTCCATATTAGCACCTCATAGAGTTAATTTAAGCTTATTCAATCGTTTCAGCTACCATAAGTGAATTTTTGTGTAGAAGCCAAACCTGACCCCAAATCCATTGATATACCTACTCACAAAAGAGTTACTCATCTTTTCTTAAAGAAAAATGATAAACCTTTCATATTTGCATGACTTATGGGTTATGAATAGTCCAGAATTTATTTTAATATTTATTATGGCATATTTGGTTATGAAAAATATACCTCAAGGTTCACACTCCTCACAATCAAAGTTGACATTCCTGGACGCTGGCAAGGCATTTTCCCAATATAGAAGTAGTGACACTTTGAAGATATTGGATGGAAATGTTGAAAATAAGTCTGGGTGTCCTTCAAGAAGTAAGTTAAAAGAGGTTCCAATACTTACACTGCCTTATAGCCATAATACATTTGGAAAGGATTAAACAATCCAGAAGAAGCCATTTACCAAGGTGATCACATTCAATTGTAGAAACCACAACCTCTAAGGACAAAAGGCAGAAGTACATAAGGGGAAGACTCAGTGGGTGGGGTCAATTTTAAGCTCATTTTTAGCATCAAGGAGGGGGGAAGTCATTTTAGCCAGAAACCATTCAAGAAATCCCCAGGAGGCATCAAATAGTGGGCCATAACAACCATTATTACCCCATCAAAGGCCTAAAAATAGGTGCCAAAAGGCTCTTGCGACCTCCCTCAGATCTTGGAAAGCTTCCTCTTTATTGGCCCTAGACAGGTCCAATAGGTCCAGGAGTATGGTGATTTTTTTAGGTTTTGAGTACTTGGATCCCCTTGAACCCCACCAGATTTTGGTCTAGGGGCCATTCTATGACCCCTATGAACCCCCAACTAGGGAATATAAGCCCTATAATTTAAAGACCCAAAATGGGCAGAAATGACCAATTTTGCCATGACCTCATGGGGGCCAGATAGAAACAAAATAGCCCAAAGATCTAACGACCCTAAATTGGCCATAAACACCCTTTGCCCCATTTTTTCAGGATTATGGGTACAAGACTCCTGGTCATCAAGACTTTAAAATAGGTCATAATTTCAAATTTTCTCAAACGTTGGCCACCCATTTAGGTATGATCAATTAAAGAAACATTACATTGATATAGTCACCTTGTATCAATTTTTCATCTGTAGACAATTGCAGCATCCTTTTATAGACTTGACCCAAAGAAAATTTGAAGAAGTCGGATTTTTGACAAGAAATAACAGAAGCCCAAGAAATTGACTCTGTCAGCCTGTGATTCCAAAAAAAGCACCAGCTTGAAATTCAAATACAGATAGGAATGGTATAGAAAGTATTGGAAAAATATAGCCAGTAAATGTATATATATAAAGAGGAAAATACCAGAATATAAACATACTAACCTTTTTGAAATAGGATAAGAAACAACAAATCCAAGATAAGACAAAATAAGTAAAAGCCCTTATTTTCACCTCTCATCTACATTATGCAAACTAAATGAAACCATCAGCAACATGGTATTTCATTGAATCTCTCAATGAGGGATATCCAATGGTATTATACATTTTTGTTTATGACTCCTACTTCAGGAAATACCATTATGACCCCTTTTTTACCAAAGAAACCCCTCAAAGATCCAATATAGTTTGTAAAAAACTATAAAAAAGTATAATCAAATTTCAAATATAAATCGGAGATTCCATTTGAGATACCTTAGACCTTTTTATCTTCAAAATTGGCAGAGAAATCTTGGCTCAAAGCTCTATTACTCAAAATACAGGATTTCTGAAAATGGCAATATAAATAGGCCCCTGTATCTCTGACAAATATTAATACAGATGTATTGTAATGTATACCAAGCTGTAAATATCATAAATACCTACAGATTTTTATCATTAGAATACTGATATCTCCTCATTGTATTATTCAAGATATGGGATTTCTGAAAAAAGGAATATAAAGAAACCCCTATATCTTTACCCTATATTCATACAGCTGTATTTTAAGGCATACCAAGCTGTAAGTCTCATAAACTCCTACAAATGCTTATCATTAGAATAATGATATCTAAAAATTAACCAAGATATCTGGCTTGGAAGTTTCTGAAGCCACATACGGATGTACAAAGCTACATCAAAAAGCTTTAAACCCTTATAGCCTCTGGTTTTTTGAGAATGGTGAATATGAATAATACCAAATTGAAGAGCTCATCAGGATCTTCAGCTCCATGCAGTTGGATTATTGATATCTCAAAAGATGACTGAAATATCTTGGTTGGACGTTTTGTGACCAATACTTCTCTGTACCCAACCTGTACCAACCAGTACTGGTCTCATATTTAAATTAATAGTAGTTTAGATCTTAAAGCCTTCCATAATGACTAATATTGGTCATTAAAACACGCTGGAGGCGTAATGACAGTGCTGAAGTGGCCTGTGAGAGGGGAATTCAGGCTTCATTGCTCCAGAATAATCATCCATGGACTCAAAACCACAATTCTGACAGTACCAATGTCAGAATTGATGATTATGATGGTACTAATTTCAGAATTGATGATTCTGACAGTCCTAATGTAACAATTGACAACTCTGAAAGTAATGATGTAAGAATTGATGATTCTGAGCCACAAAATGGCCACCAGAGTGAGAATTATTAGTCTTCAGACATGTGAGGGCCTTACCAGTCCTTCAAAATCCCCAAAAGGGATAAAAGCTGGTTTTTACTTACTTGAAAACCATCATCATTTTATTTTAATATTATTGGGTTGTAAAAATTTAATCCAACGGTATTATCCTCATAATATATCAGGTATAATTGTAGTTAATACTTGTTGTAGTTGTGATTACAGTAAATTGATAGTTGCCTTATGAAACAAAGACTCTCAGTAGCTTCACCACCACTGTTCTTAACAGTAGATTCCTTTAATCTTTTTTCATCAATTTTAACCTTGTAAAAGTAATATTACTAGTTCTATTTAAATTTATTTAACTAATACACACACTAAACCTGAGTATTTGGGGTGCTGGCCGTGGTTTAAAGCTTTATTCAACATATTTTGGAGTTAATTTGGAATATTTTCACAATTTTGAAAGGTATCTCACTATAAAAGTGAGTAAGTTTTGAATTTTATTTTTTTCTCTATAATCTTTATCATTATATATTATATAGTTCTCTTATACTATATATATATATATATATTAAGAAGTATTTTAATGGGTATTGTGTATATTAAAACATATTTTTACTGAAATATTGAAATCCCCAAGAAAACGGATAATAATACAATATTGTCATTCAATATTTTTTTATATTTTAATACACACACAGTATATTTAAATATTTAAATCATTGTCTTTTACCAAAGTGCGTTATTTTTAATAAAATACCATATTTTTGAATAAATTATTAATAAATATAACTAATAAAATAGGCTTCATTTTTGAAAGTAATATTTTGATCAAACATTTGTTTAAAACAAGCTATCACTCAAATTGATGTAGAAAATTATAGTAGCTTGATATCTTGATAAATAATTAAGTTTTAAAATAAAATATTGTTAATAGAGTATTTTTAAGCGTTAAATTTCTAAAAAAGAAGAATTTTATGTGTTTTCTATTTCAAAATAAAAACACAACAATATCCAAGTGAATCATTCACAAAACCCTTGGATATTGCTATTTTACTTATTAAATGATAAGTGAAAATCTCCAGGATATTGTTCTTTTCTGAAAAACCATATCAAAAGAATATAAATACTTGAAAACTCCAAAGAAACATCAGAACTAATGGAATAATTGAGTAAAAATATTTTTTTGATGAAAAACTGACATACATTTTTTTCTTTTTTCTGAGAAGTGGGAAATGACTACATTCCACTGCAGAACCAGACACAAGGAAATCCCTCTGTCAAAGAATCAGAAGAAAGCAAGGTGGTTCCAAAAGCCTGATACAAGTGGAAAAGACACAGTGAAGTGGCCCTAAACTCAAAAGAGTGGACAAACATAGCTGTACCAAGGGCAAATAAACCCAGAAAAGCTCCAACCGAGCAGTTTGGATCACCAAAACCTGTGAAAAAACAGAAAATAAATTTAATCAACCCAAATTTCAACACTAAAGGTGAATCGCCAAAGATTATAGAACATAAATCTGTACAAGGGCCTGGAAAAGGTAAATAAATCTTGAATAATACATCTTGTTTTGTGGTATGTACTCTTTTGAAATTTTTAACTTGAAAACTTCAGCTCTTAGAGATCTTTGATTCCCAATAAATCAACCACAAAACTGGCCAAGATGAAACAGAGGAGGAAGAAGACAAACAATTACTGGATAAAGATACCAGTAAAGGACTTGGAATCAGGAGACTTCTTCCCAAAGTCCCATTACAGATAAAATCAAACCCATACGTCCAAGCAGCAGATTGGAAATATGAAGAAAAAGTCATAAAAATCTACAGAATCATGAAATACCTTGTTTCATTGAGTATGTATAAACATATGTTCAGAATGGCAGTGTAACTGGAAGAAGTAGTAAAAACAACCCAGAAAATCTACCTCAAGACAATAACTTGGCTGTATCTCAAGGAAGAACTGAAAGGTTGAAATTCTAACATGAATTTCAGGCTCTCAGAAGAAAGAGAAAACAGAATCCAAAAAATCCAGGAAGCTATCAAGGCCATAGAGAATTCTTGACATATGGAAGAGCCCAGTCAGATTCAGGAACCCCAAGGCAGGGAAAAGGAAATTCCCTCTTCCTCACAACAGTCCAGAAGTTACAGACCTTACAAACCAAAATCAAGCTCAAAAAGGACTTGCCAGTTATCCCTGGTAGTTACCAGCAGAAGACAAGGAGCCCAATGGAGAAGTAAGACTTCCTTCAACCAGAGGAAGAAAGAAGAAGAGCCCTCAATGAAGGAAAGCATGGACTTAGTCCAAGAGGTGCACAAAAGAAAAAAATGCTGTACCTACACATATTATTCCTGGCTTAGAATGAAATTTATCTACAGCTTATGAATGAAGATACAACTCCCACTCACGACTTTGAAAATAAAGAACCTGTTACTGATAAGTTTACATGGGCCAAATTAGCCCAATTCATGCCTTGAACATGTGAGACCTCAAAAAATGTGAGGTCAGAAATAAATAAATTGAAAGAAGAAAATTTTTTACAAGAAAATTTCATTAAACACATAAGCTCAAATTTAGCCAAATTCTGGGAAGAATTCCAAAAAACCAATAAAAATTTGAACTCAATGGAAGAGGAACAACAGACTATGAAGAGGGGCTGAAGAGATTTCAAGAAGGAGAAGGGAAATCCTGGAAAATATATTTATTACCTCCAGGATAAAGTGGAACAAGAACAAAATATCTTCCCTCCAACAAACCAAGTAAATCAGCCCATCATAAACAACCCTCAAAAAGTAAAAGAGGAAGGGAAATCAGATACCCAGGAGCCTAAATACCATCTTCCAAGGTTAAGATCTTAATAAATTTACCAATATGGTTAAAACAGGCACTTAAACAATTTGCAGAAGTGGTAAGCTTGCCAAAATTATCAAGAGTTGGAGATTGTGATAATATGGAGCCCATTGATTATATCAATGGACTATTTTTGATGTCCCAAAGGTAACAGACTACTTGACCACAACAAGACTCAACACTTCATTCAGAGGGCATGCAAATATATATTACACTGGGATGAAAGAAATAAATTGCATAAAAATCTGGCCATGTTGCAGGAACCAGATGATACAGAAGTATAGCAATGGTACCTGGTTTTGGAAGGTGACCATTTCTTTTGAGAGTGATAAATACTCCACATAAAAGGACCCCTATGAATGGTGTCTTAAAAAACAAAAATACTCAAATCTATTGATTGAAATATGATAATAGAAATGAGGAACCACAAATTTCTGCAAAAAATTCCAGTAGAATTGGAAAATGCAGAAAAACCAGAAGCATTGATGACATATCAAATGCCATACAATATGTAATAAACAAGACAGCTATTGGGAGGTTTGCCTCCCATAAAAACAACTTCAAAGACAAAAACTCTTTAGTGAAAGAAGCCTATAGAGATAAGGGAAAGAAGCTCCCAAAAGGAAAGATTCATGCCACATCTGTGGATCACCAGAGAATTATGAAAATAATTTCACAAGAACAAAAAAGAAATATATGAAATTGATGAGGAATCAGAGGAAGAATCAACAGGTGAAAAATCTGACTCTGAAATCATTGGAAAAGGCCTCAGAGCAGTTTTCCAGAGTGAATCACGAAAAATAGAGGAATGAATGGTGTAATTAAATGAAGAAAATTCCCTATATATACAAGAAACTAAATTGGACTTTGGAATACCACAAGTAGCAACAGACAAAGGGATGTGTAAACACACACAGGATGAACACAAATTCCTGGGAACACCAAACAGGGGTATGGAGTCCATCCATTGTACACCCAAAAAATTGAAAGTGTAAATTGAAAGCTCCAACAACCCAATGATAATTGACACAGGAGCCAGTTGTTTCAAAGTATAAAAAGATTACCTGAATAATCACTTCCCCAAATGGGAGAAAGAATTAAGACCTACAAGGGCAAGGAACTTCAAGAATGAATCAGGAAGGAAGAACTCTCTTGGGAAAATTTTAAAAGAGATAATTCTCCACCACAAAAAAATAATATCCAACTAGAACCTCAGTTTGTAGTCTTTGATAATTCAAAATTACAAAGATTCCTTCTGGACACAAATTACCAAATAATGTATGGTATGGACCTCTTTGATAGTAATGGTAGAGATCTTACTATAGGACAAGAAAGTAAAAAAGGTTCTCTTTTGAAATAAATGAAATTCAAGATGATAACACCTTAAGGAGCTATTGCAAGACATCAAACAATTCCACTATGGGACACAACTAACCAGTAAGATGGAGCTCAAATTACTTATAATATGGAGAAAGAACAGAACAGATTTTTCAATTGGTGATAAAACCCTATGGAAAATAAGGGGACATGATATAGAGCTATATTGGAATGTGATCAGACCCTATGCACCTATGCTCAGACAACCACCATATCCAGAAATCCTGAAATCTAGGGAAGAAATTGAGAAGAATATAAATGAGCTCCTGGAGATGGGTATAATTAACAAAATAGGACATAAGGAGATAGTGGAAGTCACTACACCAGTCCTAATTACTTGGCATGATTTCAAATCTAGACTGTGTGGACATCCCAGAGCCCTGGAAACTACACCAAAGCAGATAGGTACCCCATTCCAAGGATACCCCATACCCTCAACAATATTGCAAAAGCAAAGTTAATAACAACAATGGAATTCTTGAAAGACTTCTATCAAAATGAATTGTCACCAAACTCCATCAAACTACCAAGCGTTATATGCCATATGGGCATATATTCATTCATTAGAATGCAATTTGGCATAAAGAATGCACCAGCCCACTTCCACAGAATTATTGTAAGGTGTGGATATGAAACTTTGATTAAAAATCAAGTTCTTTTCCTGTCCTCAAAATTTGTATAAGGTAAAAATCAATTAAAAATAGTAAGAAATATTATTTTTAAGAGAAAACACGCCAATTTTATTGTTTTTACCTTTTTTAGTATAAAAAAATAATATTATAAAGATTTATTGTTTTACAAACAATAAAAATTTATCCAAAAATACTCTACAAGAGATATTTAAGGCTACAAAAGTTATTTCTTCAAGAGCAATTTCAATTGGAATTAATTGAGCAATGAACTGCAAGCAATTAATTAAAGAAATAAGTCCTTAAAAAGAATATTAAAGAGAAAATATGCCCAAAAGTGACCAGAGTGAATTTGGAAACAAAGTGACAAAGCTTACAGTGATGAAAGATGCTTTAATTCACTTTTGGGGTGGTTCAGGGGTAAAAATGATTATAAGAGCTACAAACAATGATTATAATGATTTTTTCACGTGGTTAAAAAGGTTCAAAATGATTTGAGAAAGGTGGTTGGATTCTTTTATTGATTGGTTTAACAGTGTTTAAACTAATTATAAGAGGAAAAGATTCTAACATGGAGAGAAAAGTGGGGCAAAGAAGACATTCTTTTATAGCCATCAATTTTCCTACTCCAAAAGTACAACTTACTCTTGTCAGTCGTGAAAAACAGTCTGACAACAGAAAAGCCAATTATGGCATCATTGAACCCTGGTTTAGACCAAAAAAGGGTTGGTTTAAGCCATTTTCAGCCATTTTAGACCCTTAAATCAGCCATTACTATAGCAATACCTGGTGTAGAGCCTTCAAAACACGTCAGAAGGTGTGTAAGAGATGTAGAAACCATTTAAAACTGTTTTTACTATGATTGGTTTATCTTAAGGGTAGTTTTACCCTCTTGGAAACAGCTAAAACTACCCCAGTTGGTATCGAAACCTCATCATCAATTGAGTCCACAGACCCTGTAACTCAATTCTAGGCCAAAAGTGATGAACGTTTGCGTGAATTTTGACACCACATGCCTGTCAGCAAGGATCTTGGGGGTCTGGCTCCCCCTTAGAGCTAGAGTTCCTTTTCCCCCCCAATTTTAATCTTTCCAATTTATTTTTCCTTTAATTCCTCATCATGTATTATACTTGCAATTTACATATGTAATTTGATTGAATTATACAGTACAATACAGTAATAATTGATACCTCATATGTAAATCAAAGTTCACTTATGTAATACACATGCACATTTTGACATTTCAATTGAATTCAATTGAAAATACTTCAATGCCTCATAACTTCTAAACTAAACACAACACCTCAATTTTAACACAAAAATTGATGGTTAACACCACATGTGGTGTGAATTAAATTAAAGTTTTGAGGATTTTCAACTTTTGTATTGAAAATACTAAAAACTCAATTTAAGCTTATTTAGAGTTGAGTTACAAAATTTTCACTCGGAGGCAACCCCACCTGATTTTTTATGAGGAATCCAATGGTGAAAGAATTTTTATATGTTTATTTATTGGATAAAAAGTTATAATAAATTTTTTTTCACTTTTTCCAAATTTATTTATTTTTTTACAATTTTGTTAAAAATTCATTTTCGCTCGATTTTTACATGTAAAAATATAATTTCATAATTTTAAATTCTATTGTAATTTTATTTTTAAATTATAACTAAGTTTTGATTTTTCAATACAAATTTGTATTTATATTTCAATTTTTATTTTTATAATATAAATAAATTTATTTTATTTATATTTGTATCTTGATTTATCTTATGTGGTCTTTTGGGTATATGAAAATACCTCTAAGGCTCACATTCCCTCCCCCTGAAAAAAGAATATTACTTTGTAATATTGTTATTTCTAGTGTGCCTGAACCTTCTGAGAGGTTTAGTAGCTTCAGGTATGTCTTTTTCTCTTGTTCTGTCTTGAGACAGATGTCCTGAGAAGGGGCTGTCATGGCATTCTTTTTAGTACAAGATTGATTAATGACCTGTCCACAACTGTCATGACACATGTGTGCTTGGTCCTGTGATAAATCATACCATCCAGTAGGTGAAATCTTCCTTCATCATAAAATCCTTTCCATAATTTATCCAAGGCATGTATTAGAGAGTTGTCTTCATGATCTTTGTTTACTAATTGGAATAAGATGCTACAATTCTTATCTTTAATGTAACTATTCCTGACCTCTCCAAAGAAGGTGGTGTTCAAATATGTAACACTTATTCCTTCTATTGGGATTTGGCTTTAATAAGTTGTGCATCTTGAACTTTTGATAAATGAAGTTTATAATTGCTCAATTGTGGCAAGTGGGAATAAGATCCCATGATGTCAAAAGTGGCATTGATATTTTCTATATCTTTTGAAGATTCAGAAAATATGGATGACTTATCATCTGAATTGTCTTCAATTATGTCATCTTTTTCAACATCAAGTTCCTTTTTAATATTAATTTCATTGATTTTCCCCCTTTTTGAACATGTATTAGCTAAATGAGTGGTTCTTTGGCAAATATGGCACTTTCTGACTGTATCTGCAGATTTATACCTAACATTATTAGAATTTTCTTCAGGGCTTTTGTCCACAGAATCTTTCCAAGGTGTATTAAACTTTGTTTTGAGATTCACCATACTAGAACCAATTTTGGTTCTGGTGGTTACCATTCTAATATATTGATAATATCCTCTGCTGAAGATTGTTCAGTAGTCCTGCTTTTGACAGCATGCTCTAAGCCACCTCCACATTGTCTCAGAATTTTTCTATGGATCATAAATTATGACATGTCAGGATATAATGCTGTTAATCTGTCTTTTTTTTGGCAAAAACATGGTAAAGCTTTGTCTTTATCAGCATTAAATTTGGCAGATTAAAAGGCTGTTTCAACTTTAAACCTCCAAGCATCATTTGCCCATTTGTTAATGATTTGGGTTTTCCACCAAGTCCAACTCTGGTGTCCATGTGCTTGTCTTATTTTGATGTACCATCTGTGAGCTGATTTGGTAAACAAGGTGTCAAATCTGGCTGTTACCAATCTGTCTGGTAATTCAAAATCCTCTTTGATCATGTCAATACCTCTAATGAATTCCATATGATCATACTCTCCTTCACCACTGAAGTGAGGCCATTCTTTAAGTTTTGGAACTTCTTTAAAGAGTGCTTGGCCCCTTGCTGGTTCTAATTTATGAAAAGAAGTAGAAAATTCATTCTTTAACTGTGAATTTTTAATATCCAATACTTGTGTATTGGGAATTCTTGCATCTTCATTTTGATGCAGAGGTGTAGACATTCTTGGTAAAGTGTTTAGCAGTTGTTCAATATCATTCATTTTACTGTTGTTACACCTTTTTGAATTTCTTAATTCATGTTGGAAGTTTTGTATAGAGCTTATGACATTCTTTTTATGATCATCCTCTTTATATGTTAGCTCATTCCATAATTTGGTTTGTTTAGTATTATCAGATATAACTTCATTTAACTTCATTGTTAATTTTGATATTTCCTCTCTTGAGGTATCAAAATGCTTTTTCAGGGCAACTATATTTGTCTTTACTTCAGCAAATGATTTTGAAATATCCTCAAGAGCTTTTTTATTATCTCCTTTGATAGTTCTTATGGCTTGTTTTATTCTTGTTTCAATTATGTCATCAATATTGAATTTAGAATATTTGTCTGTTAATTCTTTGATAATGGCATATTGTTCATTTATCTTAATGCCAAAAGAATTATCATCATTGGAAGTTTTGATTGCTCTTAAAACTCTTTCAAAGCATTTAAGTGTATAATTTATTTGGCTCAGACTCAAGTTATTTGTTTTAAGATTGTCACAAATTGATGTATTTTTATCAGAAAGATGACTTTTTACGTCAGAAATAGCTTTATACAACTCTGGAATACAATTAAAAGTATCAGAAATCATTTTTGATATTTTAATCTGGCTTCCTCCTTCTTTTGTAATTCCATCATGGTTCTGGCCATCTGAAATACATTTTCCATGGCATCCTGTTGAATCTTTGGGATTCTGTAGCCCTGGCTGTAAGGTTTTGGGTCTGGTGCCTTCCCTTTGCCCTTTTTTGGAGTTTGTGGCTGCTTTTTCACGTTGAAATTGCTTCTGCTGGCCACTGGGGCTGTTTTTGGCACTGGTCTGGGTGGTGGAGGGTTGTTTTTCCTCCATCCTAGTGTTAAAAGCATCATGTTTTTCTTCTCCATCAATTGAGCAATTTGCAAGTATTGGGATGGCGCAGGAATTTTCTCACAGTCAGGTAAGAATTAATGCAATTCTTCCACAGGTCTGAAAGGATCTGGTACTCCTTGAACTGAAATGCATTGTTGTATGTACTGTGGCTGGCTTTCTTTATGTCCACTGAGGTGTGTTGTGGCAGTGTCAGCTCTTTTTGAAGGTAAAATGGTATTATCAGCTTTAGAATGACCAATTTTAGTTGTTTGGAAGTCATCAACTGACCCTTTTCCTTCTGTACCTGATTGACCTCTGCCATAATCACATCTATTACCTTTCTGGGAGCTGCTTGAGGGGTTATAGCTGGCTCCTGACCTGGTTGAAGGCATAATTATGGTTAAAAAGGCTTGCAATAGTTATTTTACATCAAAAAATTTACTATTGGCCAAATCTTTGGCTTTCTGAAGAGTATTACTTATTTCCAAGTTGACTAATTCAAACGAAATTGGCTCTGGTTGAATATTCTGAGTCACAATAATAGTACTATTATGATCAGAATTAACAGTACTGGCAGGAATAATGCTGGTTACTGTTGAGGCTGTTTCAACGTTTTCTTGTCTTACCACGTTTTCAGACACTAAAATTCATGAAAAACCCAATTAATTAAGTAAAAAAAGAATATTTCCAAAAAGAAATGAAAATATAAGCCTCACTTATAATAGGAAAAAAATTATTTTTTATGGATTTTTTTGTTTATAAGTATTTTTTATATGTTTTAATATTTTTCAATATAAGAAAAAAGATTTAAAAAGAGTTAAAAAAAAGTCACAGGTAAAATATCATGGCTGGGCCCCCAAATGTAAGGTGTGGATATGAAACTTTGATTAAAAATCAAGTACTTTTCCTGTCCTCAAAATTTGTATAAGGTAAAAATTAATTAAAAATAGTAAGAAATATTATTTTGAAGAGGAAAAACACCAGTCTTATTGTTTATAACTTTATTAGTATAAAACAATAATATTATAAAGATTTATTGTTTTACCAACAATAAACATTTATCCAAAAATACTCTACAAGAGATATTTAAGGCTACAAAAGAAATTTCTTCAAGAGCAATTTCAATTGGAATTAATTGAGCAATGAACTGCAAGAAATTAATGAAAAAGCAAAGTATTTAAAAAGAATATTAAAGAGAAAACATGCCCAAAAGTGACCAGAGTGAATTTGGAAACAAAGTGACAAAGTTTACAGTGATGAAAGATGCTTTAATTCACTTTTGGGGTGGTTCAGGGGTAAAAATGATTATAAGAGTTACAAACAATGATTATAATGATTTTTTAATGTGGTTAAAAGGTTTAAAATGATTTAACAAAGGTGGTTGGAATCTTCTATTGATTGGTTTAACAATGTTTAAACTAATTATAAAAGGAAAAGATTCTAACATGAAGAGAAAAGTGGGGCAAAGAAGACATTCTTTTATAGCCATCAATTTTCTTACTTGAAACGTAAAGTTTACTCTTGTCAGTCGTGAAAAACATACTGACAACAGAAAAGCCAATTATGGCATCATTGAACCCTGGTTTAGACCAAAAAAGGGCTGGTTTAAGCCATTTTTAGCCATTTTAGACCCTTAAATCAGCCATTACTATAGCAATACCTGGTGTAGAGCCTTCAAAACACATCAGAATGTGTGTAGGAGACGTAGAAACCAGTTAAAACTGTTTTTACTATGATTGGTTTATCTTAAGGGTAGTTTTACCCTCTTGGCAACAGCTAAAACTACCCCAGTTGGTATCAAAACCTCATCATCAATTGAGTCCACAGACCCTGTAACTCAATTCCAGGCCAAAAGTGATGAACGTTTGCGTGAATTTTGACACCACACGCCTGTCAGCAAGGATCTTGGGGGTCTGGCTCCCCCTTAGAGCTAGAGTTCCTTTTCCCCCCCAATTTTAATCTTTCCAATTTATTTTTCCTTTAATTCCTCATCATGTATTATACTTGCAATGTACATATTTAATTTGATTGAATTATACAGTACAATACAGTAATAATTGATACCTCATATGTAAATCAAAGTTCACTTATGTAATACACATGCACATTTTGACATTTCAATTGAATTCAATTGAAAATACTTCAATTCCTCAAAACTTCTAAACTAAACACAACACCTCAATTTTAACACAAAAATTGATGGTTAACACCACATGTGGTGTGAATTAAATTAAAGTTTTGAGGATTTTCAACTTTTGTATTGAAAATACTAAAAACTTAATTTAAGCTTATTCAGAGTTGAGTTACAAAATTTTCACTCAGAGGCGACCCCACCTGATTTTATATGAGGAATCCAATGGTGAAATAATTTTTATATGTTTATTTATTGGATAAAAAGTTATAATAATTTTTTTTCACTTTTTTCAAATTTATTTATTTTTTTACAATTTTGTTAAAAATTCATTTTTACTTGATTTTTACAAGTAAAAATATAATTTCATAATTTTAAATTTTATTGTAATTTTATTTTTAAATTATCATTGAATTTTGACTTTAAAATATTAATTTGTGTTTATATTCCAATTTTTATTTTTATAATATAAATAAATTTGTTTTATTTATATCTGTATCTTAATTTATTGTTTGTGGTCTTTTGGGTATATGAAAATACTTCTGAGGCTCACAATTATGCACAC
This sequence comes from Austropuccinia psidii, assembly GCA_023105745.1. Lineage (NCBI taxonomy): Eukaryota > Fungi > Basidiomycota > Pucciniomycetes > Pucciniales > Sphaerophragmiaceae > Austropuccinia > Austropuccinia psidii. Next base: position 67,088,974 of record JALGQZ010000006.1, read on the forward strand.
CATATTTCGAGATGAAATAATGGAAGAATGGATGGTAGTTTAAATTGATTAAATAATTTTATACTCATAAGCATGGGAAGACCATGTGAAAAAAATTAATATAATATTGAGCAAATTAAAAACAATACATATTAATATTTCTCTTGAGAAGTGCAAATTAGGCCAACAGGAACTATTACAGCTAGGAAATAAGGTCTCAGGCTTAGCTTTAGCCATAGATCAAAAGAAAGTAGCTGAATTAGTGAAAAAACCCAGTACCCAAAGACATCAAAGAAATGAAATAATTTTTGAAGCTTGCCAGTTACTACAGAAGCCACATTAAAAACTTTGCACATATCAGCAGCAGTCTATACAAAATATGTTCAAAATATTTAGTTTTTAAGATTCCCAAAGCAAAGAGATATGCATTTGAAAATATCAAATATGAACTGACTCATTCACCTTTCCAAATGATTCCTGACTTTGAGTTACCCTTCAAGTCCTATATAGAAGCAGCATGTAGCTAAGGAATATGAGAAGCACTCTTCAAAAGACAATTAGTGGATACAATACCCAAAAAAAGGCATAATATTCTACATATCCATCAAGCTTGAATATTCAGAAGCCAGATATGGAGCCACCCAAATAGAATTCATATTCCTAGTATGGGCACTAGAGAACCTTCACTACCAACTAGAGGGAGAATTATTTGAATTGCTCACTGATTTCACAGAATTAAACTCTTTGTTCAACATGAAAACAACAAACAAAAAAATGCTAAGGGGGAAAATATCAATGCAGGAGTATAGAGAAAATATGACCATTATCTACAAAGAGGATAAATTCCATTTTAAATGCATATGTCCTGGGTAGATGAATATGATGCAGAAAATGCGACCAAATTCCCATTGAATATATGAATATATATAGGAAAAGGAATTTTAAACTGCAAAATTGGGAATTATATATTAATCCAAAAAATCCAGAAAAAAGCTTTGAGAGAGAAAACAAGTTTCCCATACTAGGAATTAGATATTTGAATCTGAATACATAATTCTACAAAGTAGTACATTCATCATACAACAAACACAAGTAGTGGATTATATTGAAACAAAACTTGCAAAAAAAGTGCAGAAGCCCAGAAATGGAAAGCAAACTGGAAAAAGCATGGCAAATAGCTTTAAAGAATACTAATTTCTTCTTATAGTAGAGATTTTATATTATGGAAAAAGAACACAAGTGCCCTAGTAATACTAGACAGAACACATATCTCTCTGGTACTAAAACAATTCCATTACTATCCATATGAGGAACACATTAGTTAACAAAGAACTAAATAGCAAATATTTAGTACAGTCTGCTGGCCAGAGTGGGGCAATATTTAAAGAGCACTAACTTCTGCTTATAGATGAGCTTCTATATCACAGGGAAAAAACACAAGTGCCCTATTAATAGTAGACAGAAAACATATCTCTCTGGTATTAAAAAAATGCCATTACTGTCCATATGTGGAACACATGAGTGAAGAAAGAACTAAATAACAGATCTTTAGTACAGTCTGCTGTCAAAAGTGGGGAAATACTTGAGTGAAGATATCAAAATTGAACCAGATGCCAGAAGGCCAAAAAACTCCATTGGAGAAGATATGGGCTACTCAAAAATATAGAGGAAACCAAACACCCTTCAAAAATCATAGATACGGATTGAGTGACAGAAATTGTCCCAGGAGGAAAAGACAGTTTTAATTCTTTCCTAGTAATAATGGAAAGGTATAGAAAAACTGTCAAATGCCTTCCCTGCCACAAAAAATATACAGAAATGGACACTTCTATCATGTTTTAAACAATATCATAGCCAATTGTGGTGCTTCAAGAATAATAATAAGTGAAAGGGACCCAATATCCACATCAGAAATTTGGATCCACCTATATGGGATCTTAAGAACCAAACTAGCATTTTCAATGACCTACCATACACAAACAGATAGCCTGGCAGAGAGGATGATCCAAACTATGGAAGAAATTATAAGAAGGTTCTTTGCTTAAGAATTGGAATATAAAGAAAATGAAGGATACATCCATGACTGGGTAAAACCTCTAACAGCAGTATAGCCTGAATATAACACCAGCCTACACTCAGTAACCAGAAAGACAACTACTATCTTGAAGAAAGGATGGAATCCATTTTCACCATTAGATGACCAGAAAAATTGCCCTTCTCTCAGTAAATTTCACAGCCAAATATTTCCAAACAATGTGGAAAAAGGCATGTGAAAATGCAGAAAAATGTACAGTAGAAGGTATACTATAAAATATACAGAGGCATGAAAAAAGTTACCCAGAACCTGAATTTAAAGAAGGAGGTCAATTCCTTATCTCAACATTAAACTTAAATATCTTGGAAGGTCCAAATAATATGTGAAACTCATTTTTAGGGCCATTAGCAATAATAAGTCTAATAGGGATGAATGCTGTGGAGGTCCAAATGACATAGGAATTCTCCAGGAAAAATTCAGCTTTTACAGTCACCCTGATCAAACCATATCATTGGACAGATGATAGCAGATGCCCTCAAAGGAAAGAGATTTTCACTAAGGAGAAATAAGTGGAATAAGAGGACTTACCAGAGCCAGTGAGAAAGATCATCAAAGCCAGAAAAAGAAGAATCAATGGGAAAGACAAAAGAAAATACCTGGTCATATTTGAAAATAAAAAAAAGAGGATAAGAATAAATGGCTATCTGAGAAAGTCATACCTTATGGAAAAAATCACCTCAGAAATGTAAGGTCTGGATATGAAGTTTTGATTAAAACCCAAGTACTTTTCCCATCCTAAAAATTTGTATAAGGTGAAATTTAATTAAAAATAGTAGTTTTTAAGAGTTTTGACATTCAAAATTATAAATTTATTGCTTTTAATTTTTTTAGTATCAATAAATATTATTAGAAAGATTCATTGTTCTACCAAAAAAAAAACTTATCGAAAAATACTCTGCAAGAGATATTTATGGCTACAAAAGAGATTTCTTCAAGAGAAATATAAATTGGAATTGACTGAGAAAAGGACTGCAGAAATTAGTATGAGAAAAGAGTTTCTAAAAAATTCTTAAATGGACATCCCACAGAAAAGGGATGAGAGTGAATTTGGAACCAAAATGACATATCTAACAGTCATGAAAGATGCTTTAATTCACTTCTGGCCTTGTTCAAGGGTAAAAATGATAATAATAATTTTTTCAGGTGGTTAACAGATTTTAAAAAAATTAAATTGGATTTTCAATCTTTTATTGATTGGTTTAACAGTGTTTAAACTGATTATAAAAGCAAGAGATTCTAACATGAAGAGAAAAGTGGGGCAAAGAAGACATATTTTATAGCCACAAATTCTCTTACAGCAAAATTAAAATTTACTCTAATACGTCATGAGAAAAACACTGAAAATAGGAAACCCAATAATGGCATCATTGAATCCAGGTTTGCAATGAAAAAGGCCTGGTTTCAGCCATTTTTGATGATTTTAGTCCCTTAAATCAGCAATTTCTGTGGTAATAAAAGCCTTTAAAACATTTCAGAATTTGTGCAAAAGACCATAATAAAGGTAAAAAAGAATTTACTAATATTTTTTAAATTAACTGCAGTTTTACCCTCTTGGAAACAGTTACAACTGCCCTGGTTGGTATTGAAGCCTCGTCATGAATTAAGTCCTAGACCCTGTGACTCAATTCCAGGTCAAGAGTGATGAAAATTTGCACAAATTTTGACATCTCACACAGGTCAGAAAGGAATTTTGGGGAGTCTGGCACCCTTGGAGCCAAGAACCCTTTCCCCCCTCAAATTAATCTTTCCATTTTCATTCTTATTTAATTCCTCATCATGTACTATACTTAGATTTTACACATGTTATTTTTTTGAAGAATTACATTACGCAACTGTAATTATTGATTCCTCATATGTAAATTTAACCCCACTTAGGGTGATATATGCACACATTTTGACATTCAAATTTAAAATACTCCAATTCCTCATAGCTTATACACTACACACTACACCTCAATTTAAACAAAAAAAATTGATGGTTAACACAACATGTGTATTAAATAAAATTAAAGTTTTGATGAATTTCAGATATTCATACAGAACATACTATAACCTTAATTTAGGCTTATTTAGAGTTTAGTTACAAAGTTTTTGCTCAGAGGTAACCCCACCTGAGATTTTATGAGGAATCCAATGGTGAAATCATTTTCATGTTTTTATTTATTGGAAAAAAATTATAATAGTTTTCTCAACAGTTATTCAAAAAATATCTCAATTTGGAAATTTTTGATAAAAATATATTTTTACTTCAATCTTTCACATAAAAATCTAATGCAAATTTTTAAATTTTAATGTAATTTAAGTGTTAAATTATGAATATAAATCTCATATTTATATTTCAATTTTGTTTTTATATACAAAATAAATTTATCACTTTCAATTATAGCTTATTTTTACTCCTTGTGGTATTTTTGGGTGTATTAAAATACCTCTAAGGCTCACATAAAGGGTAATGTCTTCCAGAAGGACTAAAGATTCTCTTCAATGTTGATCCCCTAAGTAGCTGTATAGCAAGTATTGGACAAAAAGAGCAAATACAAGTATTAATATAAAGAGGAAAATTGTGAGCCCTAAAGGTCTTTTCATATACCCAAAAGATCACAAATGATAAATTAAGATACAAATAGGGTGTTGGTAAAAACACATAAGCAAATTGGTAAAAACGTACGTGTTTTGGCCATAAATTGGTAAAAGTACGTAGTGTTTTATTAAAAACATGTAAGGGGTGCCCTGGGCCCAATTTTAATCAAAAATGAAACACAATTGGGCCTGTATTGGGCCAAAACATGCCCAAAAGAGGTTTTTCCCCCACAAAACCTCTCTAACTCCAAATTGTTTCAGACTTTTTTTCCCACCCCCCTCAAAAAAACAAGCCCAAACACCCCAATAATCCACATTATCCCCACCCCAAACCATTGTTTTTTTTTGGAAAAACATCATTAACAAAGCCATTTTGCAAAGCTTTTCACACTTTTTTTTCTTTTTTTCCCCCAAAGACTGCATTTTCCACCACAACAACATGCTTTCAAGCCTCTCAATTTTCAATTTTTTTCCCCTTATTTCTGTCCTCTAAATGATAATCCCCCCATTTTCATCTGCTTCTTGAATAATTGTTCTCATTTTGTTCCTTTGGACATCATCATTTCTAAGGCTTATCCAGTCCCCCTCATTACTGTGAACTGGGAGATGCATGCCCAAACACAAGCCCTGGGATGGGCTGATAAATTTAAGAAACACAGAATGTTGTATTTGTCCAATCTTCCTCCCCCCTCTCAGAAAAAACCCACTATTTTGGAGGTTGATTCTGATTGAATGATTTTTGTATATACAATTTATTCCAATTATCCCCCTCCTCAGTCATATTTATTGCTTAAATCCAACCTCAGTCTCCTTTTTTATTAAACATGCGGAACTTTTGTACTTGAAAATAGTCATATTACACACAAGAAAAAAAACAGTTGAAAAAAAACACTCATTGTGCCTTCACTTGTTGCCCCACCAAAAAAAAATTCCCAATTCATGAGCTTCTGGTTCTTTATTGTCCAGATTGAACCCTTCAATTTAGAAAAAAACATTCAGGAAATTCATAAGTGGGAAGTTATTAAATTCACTTTTGAAAAATAGGCATATTAAAATGATGGGAAAAAAAATTTGAAAAAAAAAACCTTTTTGTGCCTTCACTTGTCCCACCAAAAAAAATTGCCAAAGTTATGGCATTCTGGTTCTTTATTCTTAACATTGAACCCTTCATTTTCAAAAAAAATGAAGCAAATTCATAAGTGGGAAGATTTTAAATGAATTTTTCAAAAGAATATGCCATTTTGGCATATTGGCCAAATTGGTGAAATTTGGAAAAAAAAAAAATTTGGAAAAATTTGTGCTTATTAACATGCCAAGTCGGGGAAAATATGGCAAAAAAAATTAAAAAAATCCTCAAAACTGAGCCTCAGGAATTTTTTTTGAAAAATAAGGTCACTTACGTGTTTTTACTAAAAGCTTACGTGTGTTTACCAACACCTTACAAATATAAATAAAATAAATTTATTTATATTATCAAAATAAAAATTTAAATATAAACACAAATTCCTATTTAGAAATCAAAATTTAATTATAATTTAAAAATAAAATTACAATAAAATTTAAAATTATGAAATTACATCTTTACTTGTAAAAATTAAGTAAAAGTGAATTTTTAATAAAAATTGTGAAATCAATATATTTTTGGTAAAAGTTAATATAAAATATATCATAACTTTTTATCCATCCAATAAATAAACATAGAGAAATTATCATACCATTGGATTCCTCATAAAAAATAAAGTGGGGTTACCTCTGGATGAAATTTCTGTAACTCAACTCTAAATAAGCTTAAATTAAATTTTTAGTATTTGTTGTAAAAAAGTATGAAAATACTCAAAACCTTAATTTAATTCACACCACATGTGGTGTTAACCATCAATTTTTGTGTTAAAACTGAGGTGTTGTGTTTTGTTTAGAAGTTATGAGGAATTGAAGTATTTTCAATTGAATTCAATTGAAATGTCAAAATGTGCCCATGTATTACATAAGTGAACTTTGATTTACATATGAGGTATCAAGTATTACAGATGTGTAACTAAAACTCAATTGAATTACATGTGGAAATTATAATTGTATTACATGATGAGGAATTAAAGAAAAAATAAATTTGAAAGATTAATTCTGGGGGGGGAAGACACTCTAGCTCTAAGGGGGAGCTAGACCCCCAAGATCCTTGCTGAATGGCATGAGATGTCAAAATCCACGCAAAAGTCCATTAATTTTGGCCTGGAATCAAGTCACAGGGTCTGTGACTCAATTGATGATGAGGTTTTGATACCAACCAGGGTATTTTTAACTGCTGCCAAGAGGGTAAAACTACCCTTAAGTTAAAACAATGTTAGTAAAAACAGTTTTAACTGGTTTCTAAGCCTCTTACACACATTCCTACGTGATTCAAAGGCTCTAGACCAGGTATTGCTATAGTAATGGCTGATTTAAGGGTCCGAATTGGCTAAAAATAGCAAAAAATGGCTTAAACCAGCCCTTTTTTGGTCTAAACCAGGGTTCAATGATGCCATAATTAGCTTTTCTGTTGTCAGACTGTTTTTCACGACTGACAAGAGTAAATGCTACTTTTGGAGTAAGGATATTGATGCCTATAAAATAATGTCTTCTTTGCCCCACTTTTCTCTTCATGTTAGAATCTTTTCCTTTTATAATTAGTTCAAACACTGTTAAACCAATCAATAAAAGATTCCAACCACTATTTTCAAAAAATATTTAACCTTCTAACCAGGTTGAAGAATCATTATAATCATTTTTACCCCTTGAACCACCCCATAAGTGAATTAACGCATCTTTTATCGCTATTGACTTTGTCACTTTTTTTCCAAATTCACTCTGGTCACTTTTGGTTGTGTTTTCTCTTTAAATATCTTTTTAAAGACTTTTTTCTTTAACTAATTGCTTGCAGTTCTTTGCTCAACTAATTCAAATTGAAATTGCTATTGAAGAAATTTCTTTTGTAGCCTTAAATATCTCTTGTAAAGTATTTTTAGAAATTCTTTATTGTTGGTAAAGCAATAAATGTTTATTATATTTTTGTTTCATACTTAAAAAGTTAAAAACAATAAAATTTGTGTGTTTCCTCTTTAAAAATACTATTTCATACTATTTTTAAATAATTTTACCTTATACAAATTTTTGAGGACAGGAAAAGTACTTTATATTTTATCAAATTCTCATATCCACGCCTAAGATTTCGGGGCCCAGCCATGATATCTTACCTGTGACATAATTCTGTACTTTTTTTTTTAATTTTTTTTATATTAAAAAATTTAAGAATATATAAAAAATACTCATAATTCAAAAAAATCCTTAAAAAATAATTTCTTTTTATAAGTATAAGTGAGGCTTTATTTTTTATTTCTCTGTTGAAAAACCTTTTATTACTTAATTAATTGGCTTTTTTCATTAATTTTAGTGTCTGACAATGTGGTGAGACAAGAAAATATTGAAACAGCCTCCACAGTTACTAGCATTATTCCTGCAAGCACTGTGATTTCTCACCATAATAGCACTGTTATTATAACTCAGAATAACCAACAAGAGCCAATTTCTTCCAAATTGATCAGCTTGGATATCAGTAATACTCTTCAGAAAGCTAAAAATTTGGCAAATAGTAAGTTTTTGACGTAAAATTACTATTTTAAACTTTTTAATCATAAAAAATGCCTTCAACCAGATAAGGGGCCAGCTATAAGCCCTCAAGCAGCTCCCAAAAAGGTCATAGACGTGATTATGGCAGAAACTAATCAGATACATAAGGACAGCGGTCAGTACAAGACATCCAAAACAATAAATTGTCCAATTTGGAAGCTGATGACACTATTTTCCATTCAAAAAGAGCTGACACCGCCTCAAGAGGCCTCAGTGGACATTTACAAAGACAGCCAGAAGTCTTACAACAATGCACTGCAGCACAAAGAGTACCAGATCCTTGCAGATCTGTGGGAAAACTGCATGAACTCATACCTGACTTTAAGAAAACTCATAGGTCATCACAACACTTGAAATTTACTCAATGGATGGCATTAATTGATGGAAAAGAAGAATATGATGCTTTTGACAGCAGTATGGAGGAAAAACAACCCTCCACCACCAAAGCAAGTGCCAAGACCAGCCCCAGTGGCCAGCAGCAGCAATTCCAACGTGAAAAAGCAGCCACAAGCTCAAAACAAGGGCAAAGGGAAGGCACCATCCCCAAAGCCTTACAGCCAGGGATACAGGATTCCAAAGATTCAGCAGGATGCCATGGAAAATGTATTTCAGATGGCCAGAACCAGGGTGGAATTACAGAAGAAGGAGGAAGCCAGATTAAGATTCCAGAAATGATTTCTGACATATTTGATTCCATCCCAGAGTTGTATGAAGCTATAAATGACGTGAAAAAACATCTTTCTGATAAAAATGAAACCATTTGTAACAACATTAAAACAAACAACTTGAGTCTGTGCCAAATTAATGAAACACTTATGGGTTTTGAAAAAGCTTTAAGAACAATCAAACCTTCCAATAATGATAATTCTTTTGGAAATAAAATAAATGAACAATCTGCCATTATTAAAGAGTTAACAGACAAATATTCTAAATTCAATATTGATGACATAATTGAAACAAGAATTAAACAAGCCATAAATATTATCAAGACAGATAACAAGAAAGTCCTTGATGACATTTCAAATTCATTTACTGAAGTAAAGACATATACCATTGCCTTGAAAAAGTACTTTGATGCTTCACAAGAAGAAGTATCAAAATTATCAATGAAATTAAATCAAGTCACTACTGATAATACAAGACAGACAGAATTATGGCAAGAACTGACACATAAAGAAGACATGTATAAAATTGAAGTAACAAATGTAATACAAGCCTTCCAACATGAATATAGGAATTCCCAAAGGTGTAGCAACAGTAAAATGAATGATATTGAACAAATACTGAACACCTTACCAAGAATGTCTAAACCTCTGAATCAAAATGAGGGCAGAAGGATTCCAAATCCACAAGTATTGGATCCTGATAATTCACAGTTCAAAAATGAATTATCCACTTCTTTTCATAGCTTGGAATCATCAATGTGCCAAGCACCTTTGAAAGAAGTACCAAAACTTAAAGAATGGCCTCACTTCAGTGGTGAAGGAGAATATGACCATATGGAATTCATCAGAGGAATTGACATGATTAAAGAAGAGTTTGAATTACCAGACAGATTGGTAAGAGCAAGATTTAACACCTTGCTTACCAGATCAGCTCACAGATGGTATATTGAATTAAGACAAGCACATGGACACCAAAGTTGGACTTGGTGGAAAACCCAAATTATCAACAAATGGGCCAATGATTCTTGGATATTTAAAGTAGAGACAGCCTTTGAATCTTCCAAATTTAATGCTGATAAAGACAAAGCTTTACCATGGTTTTGCCAACAAAAAGACAGACTAACAGCATTATACCCTGACATGTCAGAATTTATGATCCACAGAAAGATTCTGAGACAATGTGGAGGTGACTTAGAGCATGCTGTCAAAAGCAGGACTACTGAACAATCTTCAGCAAAGGATATTATCAATATATTATAAGAAGTAACCACCAGAACCAAAATTGGTTCTAGTAGGGTGAATCCCAAAACAAGGTTTAATAATCCTTGGAAAGATTCTGTGGACAAGAACCCCAAAGAAAATTCTAATACTAAGTATAAATCTGCAGATACATTCAGAAAGGGCCATATTTGCCAAAGCACCACCCATCTAGCCAATACATGTCCAAAAAGGGGGAAAATCAATGAGATTGATATTGAAAAGGAACCTGATGTTGAAAAATATGACATGATTGAAGACAATTCAGATGATAAGTCATCAATATTTTCTGAATCTTCAAAAGATATAGAAAGTATTAATGCCACTTTTGGCATCATGGAATCTTATTTCCACTTTCCACAATTGAGAAATGGCTAATATGATTTATCAAAAGTTCAAGATGCACAGCTTATGAAAACAAAACAAAACATGGGAAATGTTATACAGCTGGTAACCCCTGTATAACAGAAGTGTGGATTGACAATAAGCCCACTAAACCTTTGCTTGACCCAGGAGCCTTCTGCTCTTGTGTTGGTAAATTGTTTCTTAAAACTTGTGTACCAAATTTTGAAGACCAACTGTTACCAAGTGATGGCAGAAAATTCAATATTGCAAATAATCCAATGAAAAAAATTAGATATTTTTGAGACCAATGTCATATTCCCACACATTAATGGTAATTTAAGAATCACAGTTGAATTTGTTGTTATGGAAAACTTCTCTAATACCCATTTTATATTGGGAAATGACTATTTAATCATGTATGGGATAGATTTGCATAACAATAAAGACAGATACTTTACTATTGGAGACAATAAGCGTCAGAAATTTTCCTTTTTACCATTTAAAAGACAAATTACAGTAAATAAAGTATCACCAGTCAGCTTAAAATTGGAAAAATTCAAATCTAAACAGTTGAGGGAGCCTGAAATAAGCCTTCATCTGACTGATAAACCAGAAAATGAACTTTCTTCCCTTTTGAATGAACACAAAGGAGCATTTGCTTCATACAAAGAGCCTCTAGAAGCAATTATTGGTCATGAAGTTGACATCATTCTTAATATTGAAAGACCTTATCCACCACTCCTGAGAAGACCTGCATACCCAGAAAGTCCCTAGTCAAAAGAAGCTCTGGAAACTCATATCAAATAACTTCTGGAGCTTGGCGTAACAAGAAACGTTGGCAACAATGAAGAGGTAGAAATAACTACACCAGTCATAGTGGCATGGCATAATGAAAAATCCAGAATGGTTGGAGGCTTTAGAGCTCTGATTACTTACACTGTTCCAGATAGGTACCCAATACCAAAAATCCAAATTGCCCTTACTCAAATATCTCAAGCAGTGTATATAACCACTATGGATGCCATTAAAGGATTCCATCAAAATGTGGTGACACCAAGAGCAAGAAAATATTTGAGAATGATTGTTCATTGCGGATTGTATTAATATTTAAGAATGCCCTTTGGTATCAAAAATGCACCTTCACACTTCCAAAGAATAATGAATGAAATCTTCCCTGAAGAAGTTTCAGAGGGATGGTTAATCATTTACATTGATGACATTATTGTCTGTTCCAAAACTGGGGAAGAGCACATGTACAGATTGTCCAGAGTTTTGAAAAACATTCAATCAGTGAACATGAAAATCTCTTTGAAGAAATTGCATTTTGGATTTAAAGAACTTAAAGCACTAGGACATTTTGTATCTGGTTTGCCCCTTGTAATTGACAAAAACAAATTTGCAGCAGTATTTCTAAAACCCATTCCACAGAACAAGAAGGAAATTCAGTCATTTTTAGGTTTTGCGGGATATTACAGGCAACACATTAAAGATTTGGAATCCATACCAAGACCACTTTATAAATTTTGTGACAAAGACACAGTATTTGAAATGACTGTTGACAGAGTCAAAGCTTTTGAGTCTCTAAGAGATGCCTTGACCACTGATCCACTCTTACTGATTCCAGACTTTGAATTGCCTTTGAAATTGTATATTGAGGCATCAGGAGATGGGCTGGGTGCTGCATTTCACCAAGTCCAGATCATAAATGATAAACCTGTGGAAGGACCCATATGTTTCATATCCAGGAAAATAAAACCAACTGAAGCCAGATATGAAGCAAGTCAAATGGAATGTCTATGCCTTTTCTGGGCCTTGGAAAAACTGAACTACTTCTTAGAGGGATGTGTTTTTGAAGTGATAACAGATTGTACAGCTGTCAAATCACTTTTCAACATGAAAACACCTAACAGACATATGCTCAGATGACAAATAGCCATACAGGAATACAGGGGCAATATGACTATTGTTCATAAAGATGGGAATGTTCACAAAAATTCAGATGGACTAAGCAGATGGCCATTACCAAATGATACTGATAATCCTGCTTATGTGCCAGAAGAATCTTCACCACAGATCCCAATAGAAGGAATGAGTGTTCCAGACTTGAATACCACCTTCTCTGAAGAAGTAAGAAACAGTTACACTCAAGATACAAATTGTAGCATCTTATGCCAATTACTTAACAAAGACTGTAAAGAAAACTCTCTGATACATGCCTTGGTTGAAGTATGGAAAAAATCTTATGATGAGGGAAGATTTCACCTACTGGATGGTATAATTTACCACAGAACCAAGCACACATGTGTCATGAGAGTTGTGGACAGGTCATTAATCAATATTGTAACAAACAAATTTCATGACAGCCCCTTTTCAGGACATCTGTCTGAAGACAGAACAAGAGGGTCAGATTGAGTTTATGTAGAAGTAGTAATTAGGCTATTTACAGCTTTAACTGTGACTGTGAAATTTAATAAAAGATTAAAAATAAAGGTATTGATTTATAATAAGGATTGATGATAAGATTTAAAGGGCTTTACTATTATATAATAGTGTTCGTGAGCACTGTTGAAATCCCTGGGTGCAGCTTTACCTGTTGGATGAAAATAATAAAGACTACAATAATTAATATTAAAATAATACCTGTTTTTTTCCAAGAGTATAACTGTTTTTTACAGTTGTACTATGTAGGAACTTCATAGCAAGATGTGGAAAGCTTACCTGGCTGTGAAAATCCCTCCTTTTATCCTGAAATGGGGTGGAAAGGCTGCTAGACCTTTCCACATAGAGGAAGTGAATATTTTTTCACTCTCTTAGACAGGATTGTAGTTTGCAAAGTCCTTTAAACCCTGTATTGGGCTCAGATATGGTTTTGAAACCACATCTGGGCAGTTTTCACCAATAAAGGGTGAAAATTTCCATCTGGGGACCACATAGCCTTCTTCTGACGTGTATGACGCGTAGAATTCTGTACAGAAACTGTATGGGACCCCAGTATTGACTGACCTATAAGGTATTGACTTAAAAACATTCTTCTTTGTCTTTTTGACACCTCATTAACATGGTTATGGGATATTATCCATGATAAAGCTGTATTGGCCAGAATGTGGGATTATGACCCTAAAACAGCGATAACTTTGTCAGTTCTTGAGATATCAACCTCAAAATTGGTTCATTGTGTATTCATGTGTGTGTTCTACACAATGGTACCTTATTTAATATGGCTATCATGAAATATGGCAAAGTTATCCATGTACAAGATATTTTGTGCATATGGGTGTTTTAGGCAAAAGCTGTATTGGGCTTGTTTGCCCCATAACGTTTGTTCTAGTTGAGATATGAGGAAATGGATGACACCATCAGATATTCCTGATTGTGCTCTTTCCAAAAAGATCACAATCTAGGTATCTCACACTAAAACTGTAGAAGTTAGATGGGAGGTGAATGTTTTGTTCAACCTTATTTGGCCTGAATTTGACCATAACTTCTGTAATACTGGTGGTAGCTCAGTTTTGCTGGTACCATTGGATAGCCCCGCTATAGAGCTTTATTTTGCATACCAATTCTATGGGGTTAAGCCTCTTACTCTGTATCTCAGATGAGAGGTGAAAATTAATGTTTATTCTCAGCAACAACTTTGAGCAGAAATAACTTTGTTATTCTTTGTCCTATGATGATGGAACTTGTATATTTGCAAAGGGGTGAGTTTCCCTTTTATTTTGATACCTTTTGAGCTAATTTGGCTCAGGTCCATGTTTTGGTGGTGTCTTGGCTATACCATTGGTTTATCGTATTTTGGCTATCATGCTTGTGCTCTTGTTTTGAGTCACAGGCTGACAGAGAAAAAGTGAGGACCTGCATATGGTGGCCAATGTGGCAGAAAGACGTTGCAGAGTATTTAAAAACCTGTGACAGATGTCAAAAGGCAAAGAAATCCACTGGCAAGAGACTTGGAAATATGTTGAAAATCCAAGAACCCAGCAGACCTTGGGAAATTGTCCATATGGATTAGGTAACTGGCCTACCACCAGGAGGTGACATAGTTTATAATGCTTGCCTAGTGATTGTAGACAGATTCAGTAAAACTCAAATTCTTTTACCATGTCACAAAGATGATACAGCAATGGATACAGCCCTTCTGATATGAAATAGAGTAGTTTCATGGACTGGCATATTTACAAATATCATTAGTGACAGGGATCCCCAATTCACTTCAGCACTATGGACAGATCTTCATCAATTATGTGGCACTAAGTTGTCCTTCTCTACAGCCCACCACCCACAAACTGATGGTCTAGCTGAAAGAATGATCCAGACCTGAGAGGACATGGTAAGAAGGTTCTGTGCATATGGCCTTCAATTCAAAGATTGTGATGGATTTACCCATGATTGGTGCACTCTGTTGGCAGCACTGGAATTAGCATATAAAACATCAATCCATGCCAGTACCAATCAAACTACTGCTATCCTAGAAAAGGGATGGAACCCCAAATTACCCCAAGATTTCTTGAGGAAAGATTTGATTGAAATACACCCCACAGCTGCTAGCTTCAAGGGAATGCTACACAAAGCTAGAAATCATGCAGTAAGGTGCATGGAAGACTCTTTTGCATATGCTAAGGACAAATGGGATAAATCACATGCAGCTCCAGATTTCAAAGTGGGTGATTTACTTCTTGTATCCACCACTAACTTCAATAACATCACAGGATGTAAAAATCTGAAAGACTCCTTTGAAGGAAATTTTGTTGTTAAGGCCCTCAATGGGGAAAACTCTGCTGAAGTAGAGTTATCTGAAGAACTTTGCAATACAAATACTACATTTCCAGTGAACTTGATAAAGCCATATAAAGCTAGTGATGCTGAAAAATTTCCCTTGAGGAAACAATTTCCCCAAGTTATACCTCCTATTGAGTCATCTGGAAGCAAGAATATTACAAAAATTCTCAAAGAAAGAAATTTGAGAACCAACAGAGTAAGGGAATCCCTTGTTAGGTACAGTGACCCAACTTGTGAAAATAAATGGTTTCCAGAAAAAGACATACCTGAAGCTACTAAAATTCTCAGAAGGTTCAGGTGCACTAGAAATAACAATATTACAAAGTAATATTCTTTTTTTAGGGGGAGGGAATGTGAGCCTTAGAGCTATTTTCATATACCCAAAAGACCACAAATGATAAATTAAGATACAAATATTAATAAACTAAATTTATTTATATTTTAAAAAAAAAATTTGTAATATAAATAGAAATTTATATTTAAAAATAAAAATTTATTTATAATTTAAAATTACAAAAAAAAATTCAAATTATGAAATAAAATTTCTACTTGTAAAAATTAAGTAAAAATGAATTTTTAATAAAAATTGTGAAATTAAAATATTTTTGGTAAAAAGTTATAAAAAATATACTGAAACTTTTTATCCAATAAATAAACATAAAGAAATTATTACACAATTGCATTCCTCATAAAAAATAAAGGGGGGTCACCTCTGGATGAAATTTCTGTAACTCAACTCTAAATAGGCTTAAATTAAATTTGTAGTATTTTTTGTACAAAAGTATGAAAATACTCAAAACCTTAATTTAATTCACACCACACGTGGTGTTAACCATAAATTTTTGTGTTAAAATTGAGGTGTTGTGTTTAGTTTAGACGTTATGAGGAATTGAAGTATTTTCAATTGAATTCAATTGTAATGTCAAAATGTGCCCATGTATTACATAAGTGAACTTTCATTTACATACGAGGTATCAATTATTACATATGTGTAATTAAAAACTCAATTGAATCACATGCAGAAATTATAATTGTATTACATGATGATGAATTAAAGAAAAAATACATTGGAAAGATTAATTCTGGGGGGGAAAAGATACTCTAGCTCTAAGGGGGAGCTAGACCCCCAAGATCCTTGCTGACTGGCATGAGATGTCAAAATCCACGCAAAAGCTCATTAATTTTGGCCTGGAATTGAGTCACAAGGTCTGTGACTCAATTGATGATGAGGTTTTCATACCAACCAGGGTATTTTTAACTGGTGCCAAGAGGGTAAAACTACCCTTAAGTTAAAGAAATGTTAGTAAAGACATATTTAACTGGTTTCTACGCCTCTTACACACATTCTGACTTGATTTGAAAGCTCTATACCAGGTATTGCTATAGTAATGGCTCATTTAAGGGTCTAAAATGGCTAAAAATAGCAAAAAATGGCTTAAACCAGCCCTTTTTTGGTCTAAACCAGGGCTCAATGATGCCATAACTCGCTTTTCTGGTGTCAAATTTTTTTTCACGACTGACAAGAGTAAATGTAACTTTTGGAGTAGGAAAATTGATGGCTATAAAAGAATGTCTTCTTTGTCCCACTTTTCTCTTCATGTTAGAATCTTTTTGTTTTATGATTAGTTTAAACACTGTTAAACCAATCAATAAAAGATTCCAACCACCTGTTTTATATCATTTTAAACCATTTAGCCACGTGAAAAAATCATTATAATCATTGTTTGTAGCTCTTATTATCATTTTTACCCCTGAACCACCCCAAAAGTGAATTAAAGCAACTTTCATCACTGTTAGCTTTGTCACTTTGTTTCCAAATTCACTCTGGTCATTTTGGGAGTTTTTTCTCTTTAAATATCTTTTTTAACACTTTGTTCTTTAATTAATTGCTTGCATTTCTTTGCTCAACTAATCCCAATTGAAATTGCTATTGAAGAAATTTCTTTTGTAGCCTTAAATATCTCTTGTAAAGTATTTTTAGGATAAATATTTATTGTTGGTAAAACAATAAATTTTTATTATTTTATTGTTTTATACTTAAAAAGTTCAAAACAATAAAATTGGCGTGTTTTCTCTTTAAAAATACTATTTCATACTATTTTTAAATAATTTTACCTTATACAAATTTTGAGCACAGGAAAAGTACTTGATATTTTATCAACATTTCATATCCACACCTTACAATCTCCATCAAAAATGACCACCAGGATTGGAAAAGGCCCATTTTTAAGTAGAGCTGCAATATTTTTGCAAATTTAGTGTTTTTTTTTTTGAAAGATGAGAATTAATATTAATATGGTATTGTGCTATGATTTTGCTGCTTATGAAACATTTCAGGGAGTTTTTCACTGGGAATCCAGGTGATCCAAACTCCAAAAAAGTTTATTTTTGAGAGGATCACCACTGGCCTAATAAATGGGAAATATCAAAAGAAGAGCTATGGTAAACAGGCTTTTCCATTTATTGGCTTCGAGGAAACCACAAGAAGTTTTTCATAGACCTGAAAATTTCTTCTTGATACAAATTGAAAATTTGAATTTTTGAAATGAATTTATTGATATATTACAAGATCTCAAAGTATTCCATAAGATTGCAACTGTTTCAAACATCCCATTGTCTGTGCCATCCATAATCAGACAAAGAGGTACTAGAAGTATTTTTTTCAGTTGAATTTTTTGTTGAATTCAATGGAATATCTACACAGGGAATACCATATTGAGCAAGTTATTGTGAAGGGTAGTTCAAAGATCTTGTATTTCTACTAGAACTGGTACTCCTTCGAAGGCTCATAGGATCTCACATTGAGACTTTTGGTCACTCAATTTCATCAGCTATGTCTTTGTCGTTCCAAAAAGGTGGAAATTTTATTTGAGAATTTTGAAAAATAAGTTCTTATTTAATCAATTACATTACATAAGAAAATTACCCAATATTTTACTTCCAGAAGAATTTAATCACAGCATCCATGACCATAAGGAATTCAGTCACAGAACCTCTTCCACAATAAATCATGTGATTCCATAGGACAGTATTTATGTTCTTGTAAAGTGTGATTTGGCCATTTATTTTTATTCATTTCAGTGATTTTTGTTATTCCTTATGAAAGAATAGGAGAACATTCATGGGGAAGTAGGAGCAGAAAATCCCAGAGATAGGTCAAGTGCTGGTAGATTAGCAGTAATGTGGTGCCAATTTGAATGTTTCAAGGTTTGCAAGGGAAAAAGGCCAGTATTTAATAGCTGTTTAATCTTTTCCGCAACAGGTTTCATTATACAGCTTACCTGTGTTAGAAATGGTTCACTGGGGCCAGGAGCAATACCATGGAATAAAATGTTTTGTGGAAGATACTCAATTGATACACGGAAGCTTATAAAGACTATTATGATAAATGTGAAACTTCCTGTTTGCCAGAATTTCAATTCCTATATGTGCTTATTCCATCAAGCAAATGTCCAAAGTCTACATTCCCAGATTTGTATGAAATTATTGTCAATCCCACCATGAAAAAACCCTATCCCCTGCCAGCCAGGGTAGCAGGGTCAACCATCCTTACAACTGGCTTAATACTGGATTCTAACTTGATATTACTATTTGAGCATCTTTCAATCTTGATTTGAAAGATTGAGAAATAAATCACATAAAATTGATAGTATTATGTAGCTTCAGTAAATCCTAAATAATCCTTCATTACACAAATTTCTTTAAGAACAATATTAAGAATGAAGGATATTATTGAAACAATAATTAACTATATCCACCATTGTGATGAAATGAATTTAAATGATGTTTTTAATTTCTTTTTATATGTTTGAGAGAGAAATAAGTAAGCTTATGATAATTTTTCCAAATAAAAACAAGTTAATATTTTACAACTGCTTCATCAAAATAAAAATTTTAAGTTTTTAAAATTATGAATTTCAACTCCTCATAGGAAGAAGAATCCTATTTGGAACGGAAATTTCCACTACTCTCTGAAAAATATAAAAATCAGGAATAAATTTGCAAGGTTTTTTTAGCCTTAAATCAAAATTGGGGGATGTCATTATTTAAATGAGAATTAACTTTAATGATATGTATTTTGAATTTTCTCATAATTATTTTTCCAAAGAAGATGATTTTACTCAAGAGTATCTTTGTAATTTATTTCAAAATTCATTTTTGATTTTTGATTTTTCTAATAACTATATCTTAAGTAAAACTTTAAAAGGTTATGATGAATAATTTTAATTTTGAATTTACTAATAATATTTATCATGTGAGGATATATCTTTCAAAACATAAATACACTTGGGTATGTATATTAGGATCTAATTGAAAATGGAAACATCAACACACTTCAAAGTTCAATTAATCATCACATCAATTTACTTGCTTTTATGACTATTTATCACTGTATCAAGGAATTCATAATAATGCTCAAACACAAATATCTTCTTTGGGAGTGAGGATAATATAATTAATTTGAAACCCTTACTCAAGTAGCTTTATGAAAACTCTACTAATTATGATTGCTTTGGGAAGCCTGCACATATAATATTCATATATGTCTTATTATCTCAAACTGGTGGTAAAGCTGATCTCTTTTAATAAGCTCATTTAATTCCTGAGTTTTGAATATCCCTGAAATGATATGTATATCTTTAACCTGGAAGGGCCAAAATAATATTCTTCCAAGAATTCTTCTTCCAGTAATCTATCAAAGGGGCTCTTGAGGAAAAAAGAGTGGGTTGGAACTCAGTAATCAGGGAACCTACTTTGAAGACTTCAAAGGAATAAAGAAATGAATTAAAAGAATTCAATTTCTCTAAGAAGATATGCAAGTAAAAGATGAGATGAAATAAGAGAAAGAGGCTAAATGGTCAAATAGCAAACCAAGTAAGTACTTAATCAATGTTTCAACCTGAAATAAAGAGGAATTTATTTAGTAAACTATAGGAGCAACAATATCCACTAAAAGGTGAAGAAACAAACAGGGATAAATTACTTACTTGATAATATCAGTATCAACTCAACAAAATTAAAGAAAATAAAGATAATATAAAATCAAAATATAATAATTAAAATGGGGAAAGGCCCCCAGGGTTGACAGGAGGCTGGTATATGTGAAAGGTTGAGAGGTTGAATCCTTCAGGCTGACAGATGGTCTGTATTGAATCATTGACACTGTATGAATTGCTTGATTAAGTTTATACCTTGCCAATTTGGTAAATGAACTAAGTTGAATGATCTTCCCAGGGTCTAATCAAAAATAAAGGTCTTTATGAAAGATGACGGTATTGAAATGAATTTGGATTCCAAGGTGGATTGATGGAGCATTGACACTTGACAATTGTTTTGGAACTGGCTTGTGAATATCCCTTTTTAATTAAATTCCAGCATTTCCTTGGAGGAATACTGTGAAATTTAAAATATCCAATGACTGATTGATGGTTTGATTGGTATCTGAGAAGAGCACTTGCACTTGAGCCTTGATGCACATTCCGGGTGACATTATGCCTTTATTATGTGATGGAACATTGAGATAACCTTCCGATATTGCAAACATTGAATTCACAGTGGAAAAAGGTGCATAATGGTGTATAACACCATTTACAGCACTTTTGGTTATTTAAGGGAGAAAGTTGCCAAAGATCTTTTTAAAGAATGCCATGAGGATAATAGAGAAAATGAATTTTGGGTGGCTTCAGGGCTTGTAGAGGTGTTTTGGCCAAAACAAGCCTATACAGGCTTAAAACTGTAGGTGCAGAAAGTGGGAAAAAAATGCACAAAGTGTGCAAATCTGGAAATGAATCCCCAAATGGCCTAATATTAACATTTGGGCATATTCTCCATATTGCATGGGAAAATGTCATATTAAGGATAAATGCACCAAAATATGAAAACCTGTATTTAAAGCTTAAAAAGCATAATACAATATTTTGGGATTTATTTCCCCTGTTGACTGGAAAATGCCCAAAAGTTGCCAAAGGCAGAAATGGGCCTTATGTTTTTGAAGGGGCCAGGTTGGCCCCAGATGATGGAATGGCCATAAAAGGCCCATAACCTGAAAGTGGCCAATGTGGCCAAGAGATGATGGATATGGCCCAATTGATATAACATATAAAGGTCCAAGAAGGTGATTTTCCATGGTTGCAACAGTACCCCCCACCTTGAAATAGTTAGCTCCTGATCACCAAAACAAGGTATAGTCTTTTAAGGCTCTTTTTGAAGAGTTTAAGGTATGGATTCAAGAGGATTGATGAAAAGAAAGAATTGAAAGTGATATTAGAATTTGGCCTATGACTTTTTGCTTGATCTTCTTTTGACATTGGCTTCATGATTGGTGGTGAATTTTGGAATTGTTAATTATTTTTGGTGAAATGAAATACAATGGAAAGGAATGAAATGAAATGGGAAGAAAAAAAGAGTGGAAAATAAAAAAGTGTGCATTGAAAACATGGTTTGAGGACACTTGAATCTTCATCACAGAATTGATACTTGAATTGGAATCCGCCAAGGCACCTGAAAGAGAAAATTGATTCCAGGTGCTCACAAAGTGGCCAATTCAATTTTTTGAAAGATTTTAGACCCCTCATGGAAGTGCACAGCAGGAGGGGAACTTACTTTTGATAATTACCTGTAGGGTTCTGATATGGAACTTTGATTAAAAATAATGTACTTTTCCTGTCCTCAAAATTTTTTTAATGTAAAAATTGTTTAAAAAAGTATGAAATAAGATTCTTAAGAGAAAACACACCAATTTCATTGAGTTTAAATTTATTAGTATAAAACAATAATATTATAAAGATTTATTGTTTTACCAATGATGAAAATTTATCCAAAAATACTCTACAAGAGATATTTAAGGCTAAAAAATAAATTTCTTCAAGAGCAATTTCAATTGGAATTAATTGAGCAAAGGACTGAAGGAAATTAATATAGGAACAGAGTCTTCAAAAATATTATTAAAGAGAAAACACGCCCAAAAGTGACCAGAGTGAATTTGGAAACAAAGTGACAAAGTTAACAATGATAAAAGATGATTTAATTAACTTATGGGGTGGTTCAAGGGGTAAAACTGATTATAAGAGTCACAGAAAAACATTATAATGCTTCTTTCATGTGATTAAAAGGTTACAAATGATTTTAAAAGGGTGGTTGGAATCTTTTATTGATTTATTTACCAGTGTTTACACTCATTATATAAGGAGAAGATTCTAACATGAAGAGAAAAGAGGGGCAAAGGAGACATTCTTTTAGAGCCATCAATTCTCTTACTCAAAAAGTGAAATTTGCTCTTGTCAGTCGTGTAAAACACCCTTACAAAAGAAAAGCCAATTATGGCATCATTGAACCCTGGTTTAGACCCAAGAAGGGCTGGCTTTAGCCATTTCAGACCCTCAAATCAGCTATTGCTATAGTAATACCTGGGTTTAAGCCTTCAAAACATGTCAGAATGTGTGTAAGAGATTTCAAATCCATTTAAGACTGTTTTTACAATTTTTTTTGATCTTAAGGGTAGTTTTACCCTCTTGGAAACAGCTATAACTGCCCTGGTAGGTATCAAAACCTCATCATCAATTGAGACACAGACCCTGTGACTCAATTCCAGGCCAAAAGTGATGCACATTTGCGTGAGGTTTGACATTTCACACCTGTCAGCAAGGAATTTGAGGGTCTGGCTCCCCTTGGAGCCAAGATTCCTTCTCCCCCCAGAATAAATCTTTCCAATTTATTTTTTCTTTGACTCCTCATCATGTATTATACTTACAATTTACATATGTAATTCAATTGAGTTTTTACATTACAGAACTGTAATAATTGACATCTAATATCTAAATTAAAGTTCAATTATATAATACACAGGCACATTTCAACATTTCAATTGAAAATACTTCAATTCCTCACAGCTTCTAAACTACACACAACACCTCAATTTTAACACAACAATTGATGGTTAACACCACATTTTAGGTGAATTAAATTAAGGTTTTGAGTATTTTCAACTTTTGTACAGAAAATACTAAAAACTTAATTTAAGCTTATTTTAGAGTTGAGTTACAGAAATGTTACCCAGAGGTGACCCCACCTTATTTTTTATGAGGAGTCCAATGGTGAAATAATCCTCATATTTTTATTTATAGGATAACAATTTATGGTAATTTTTATTTAACGTTTTTCCAAAAATATTTTAATTTGGGTATTTTTGTTGAAAATTCCATTTTACTTAAGTTTTCAGGTAAAAATGTGTTTTCACAAATTTAAAATTCAATGTAATTTTATTTTTAAATTATAATTAAATTTCAACTTTTGTGTATAAATTTACATTTATACTTTAATATTTCTCTTGATAATATAAATAAATTTTTTTATTTATAATTGTATATTGTTTCATTATTTGGGGTCTTTTGGGTAGGTGAAAATACCTCTAAGGCTCACATTCCCTCTCCCTAAAAAAAGAATATTACTTTTGAATATTGTCATTTCTAGTGTGTCTGAATCTTCTGAGAAGCTTAGTAGTCTCAGGTATTTCCTTTTCTACTAATCATTCATCTTCAAAAGTTGGTTCACTGTACCTAAAAAGGTATTCCCTTACTTTCTTGGTTCTTAACTTTTTTTCTTTGAGAAATTTGGTTATTTTCTTAGTACCAGAAGGTTCAATAGGAGGTTTATTCTGGGGAACTTTATTTCTCAAAGGAAAATTCTCAGCATCACTAGAGTTATATGGTTTTACCAAGCTTACTGGAAATGTAGGATGCTTATTGCTAAGTTCCTCAGATAATTCTACTTCAATTGCATTTTCCCCATGGAGGGCTTTAATAACAAAAGGTCCTGAAAAGGAGTATTTGAGCTTTTCACATCCCTTGATTTTATTGAAGTTAGTGGTGGATACAAGAACTAAATATCCTACTTTGAAATCTGGAGTGGCATCTGAGTTGTCCCATTTTTATTTCGCATATGAAAATGAGTCCTCCATGCACCTTATTGCATGCTTTCTAGATTTGTATAGCATTCCCTTGAAGCTACCAGTGGTGGGATGTATTTCAACCAAATCCTTCCTTAATGAATCTTGGGGTAATTTAAAATTCCATCCCTTCTCTAGAGTAGCAGGAGTTTGATTGGTACTGGAATGAATGGATGTTTTGCATTCCAATTCCAGTGCTGGTAGGAGAGTACACCAATCATGGGTGAACCCATCACAATCTTTAAATTCAAGGCCATATGCACAAAATTTTCTTACCGTATCTTCCAAGGTTTGGATCATTCTTTCAGCCAGTCCATCAGTTTTTGGGTGGTAGACTGTAGATCAGGACAACTTTGTTCAAAATAATTGATGAATATTCTTCCATAGTGCTGAGGTGAATTTGTGATCTCTGTCACTAATGATATTTTTCAATATTCCAGTCCATGATATTACTCTATTCAATATTAGAAGAGCTGTCTCCATGGCTTTATTATCCTTGTGACATGGTAGAATGATTGGAGTCTTACTAAATCTGTCAACAATTACTAGGCATGAATTATAGCTTCTATCACCCCCTGGTGGTGGGTCAGTTACCCAATCCATATGGACAATTTCCCAAGGTTTTCTGGGCTCTTTGATTTTGATCATATTTCCAAGTCTTTTTGCAGTGGATTTATTAGCCTTTTGACATCTGTCACAGGTTTTGCAATACTCTGCCACATCCTTCTGCCACATTGGCCACCATATACAGGTCTTTATCTTTTCTCTTGTCCTGTCCTCAGAAAGATGTCCTGAGAAGGGGCTGTCATGGCATTCTTTCACTACTATATTTATTAAAGACCTGTCCACAACTTTAATTACACATTTATGCTTAGTTCTTTGGTAAATTATACCATCCAGTAAGTGGAATCTTCCTTCATCATATTATTTCTTCCATATTTCATCCAAGGCATGTATTAAAGAGTTTTTGTTACAGTCTTTAGTAAACAATTGGCATAGGATTCTACAATTCCTATCTTGAGTATAGCTGTTTCTTACTTCCTCAAAGAATTTTGTGTTCAGATCTGTAACACCAATTCCTTCTATTGGGATATGTGGGGAAGCTTTCTTTGGAACATAAGAAGTATTATCAATATTATTTGGTAATGGGCATCTGATCAGTCCATCCACATTTTTATGAGCATTTCCATCTTTGTGCACAATAGTCATATTACCTCTATACTCCTGTATTGCTTTTTGCCATGTGAGCATATGCCTGTTGGGTGTTTTCATGTTTAAAAGTTTTGTAAAAGTGGCATAATATGTTCTTATTTCAAAAACAAATCCTTCTAGGAAGTAATTGAGTTTTTCTAAGTCCCAGACAAGGCATAAACACTCCATCTGATTTTCCCCATACCTAGCTTCAGTTGGTTTTATGTGCCTGGTTATGAAACCTATTGGTCCTTCCACAGGTTTATCCTTTATAATATGTACTTGATCAAGTGCAGAACCTAATCCATCTCCTGATGCATCAATATTAAGCTTAAAGGGAAGCATGAATTCTGGCATCAGTAATAGTGGAGCAGTGGTCAAGGCTTTTCTTAAATGTTCAAAGGCTTTGACACTGTCAACAGTCATTTCAAATACTTTGTCCTTGTCACATAAGCTATAAAGAGGTATTTCTATGGATTCAAAATATTATGCTGCCTGTAATATCCTGCAAGCCCCAAAAATGACTGCATTTCCTTTTTTTCTGAGGCATAGGTTTCAATAGCACTTCTGCAACTTTTTTTTGTCAATTCCAAAGGATAAGCCAGATACTACATGTCCCAGTTCTTTGAGTTCTTTAAATCCAAAATGACATTTATTTAAAGAAATTTTCATTTTTACAGAGTTAATTTTGTTCAAAACTCTGGATAATCTGTATATATGTTCTTCCCAGGTCAGGGAACAGACAATAATATCATCAATGTAAATGATTAATGATTCTTCTGAAAGTTCTTCAGGTAAGATCTCATTCATCATTTTTTGGAAGTGTGAAGGTGAATTCTTGATACCAAAAGGCATCCGTAAATATTCATACACTCCACAATGAACAATAATCCTCAATTATTTTTTTTCCTTGGTGTCACCAAATTTTGATGAAATCCTTTAAGGGAATCCATAGTGCTTATATATACTGCTTGAGATATTTGGGTAAGGGCAATTTGAAGTTTTGGTATTGGGTACCTGTCTGGAACATTGTAAGTATTCAGTGATGTAAAGTCCCCAACCATTCTAGATCTTCCATTATGCCATGCCACTTTGACTGATGTAGTTATTTCTACCTCCTCATTGTGGCAAACCTTTCTTATTACCCCAAGGTGTAGAATTTCCTTAATATGGATTTTCAGAGCATCTCTTGATTTAGGAATTTCTGGATATGCAGGTCTTCTGAAGAGCTGTGGGTAAGGTCTTTCAATATTAAGAATAATGTCAACCTCATGACCAACAATTGCTCCCAGGGGTTCTGTATCTGATGCAAAGGCTTTTTTGTGGTCATATAAAAGGGAATAAAGTTAATTTTCTTGTTTATCAGTGAGACTAAGACTGATTTCATCTTCATTTAACTGTTCATAATTGAACCTTTCTAACTTTAAGCTGACTGGCGATAGTTTTTTACTTTAGTTTAGATGGTAAAAAGGAGATATTTTTAATGCTTATTGTCCCCAATAGTAAAGTATTTGTCTTTTTTGTTATGTAGGTCTATGCCATACATGATCAAATAGTCATTTCCCAATATAAAATGGGTACTAGAGAAATTTTACATAACAACAAATTCAACAGTTATTGTTAGATTTCCCTTTATGTGTGGAAAAATGACAGTAGTCTCAAATATTCCCAATTCTTTCTTTTGACTACTTGCACTATTAAATTTTATGCCATAAACTGGCACTAATTGATCTCCAAAATTTGGTACACAAGTCTTAAGAAAAGATTTTCCAACACAAGAGCAGAAAGCTCCTGGGTCAAGTAAAATCTTAGTGGGTTTGATTTCAATTACCACTTCTGTTATACAGGAGCTACCAGCTGTGTATCATTTTCCCCTTTTTGGTTTTGTTTTCATTAGTTGTGCATCTTGAATTCTTGATAAAGAAAGTTGACCATTGCTTAATTGTAGCAAGTGTGAATACAATTCCATGATATCAAAAGTGGAATTGATATTTTCTATATCTTTTGAATATTCATAAAATATTGATTATTTATCATCTCAATCATCTTCATTTACGTCATCCTTTTCAACATCAGATTCCTTATCAATGTCAATTTCATTGATTTTCCCCTTCTTGGGACATTTTTTAGCTAAATGTGTGGTGTTTTGGCAAATGTGGCACTTTCTCATTAAATCTGCATATTTATACTTAATATTATTAGAATTTTCTTTGGGATTTTCGTCCACAGAATCTTTCCAAAGTGTATTAAACCTTTTTTGTGAGATTCAACTTACTAGAACCAATTCTGGTTCTGGTGGTTACTTCTTCCAATATATTAATGATATCTCCTGCTGAAGATTGTTCAGTAGTCCTGCCTTTGGCTACATTGTCTTAGAATTTTTCTGTGAATCATAAATTCTGACATTTTGGGATATAATACTGTTAATCTATCTTTTTTTTTGCAAAACCATGGTAAAGCTTTGATCTTGTCAAAATTAAATTTAGAAGATTCAAACGCTTTTTCAACCTTAAATCTCCAAGCATCAATGGCCCATTTGTTGATAATTTGGGTTTTCCACCAAGTCCAACTATGGTGTCCATGTGCCTGTCTCAATTCTATATAACATCTGTGGGCTGATCTGGTAAACAAGGTGTTAAATCTTTCTGTTACCAATCTTTCAGGTAATTCAAAATCTTCTTTAATCATGTCAATACCTCTGGTGAACTCCATATGTTCATATTATCCTTCACCACTGAAGTGAGGCCATTCTTTAAATTTTGGTACTTCTTTCAAGAGTGCTTCGCCCATTGATGGTCTCAAGTTATGAAAAGAAGTGGAAAATTCATTTTTTAACTGTGTATTTTCAACATTCAATACTTTTGGATTGGGAATTCTTGCTGTAAGGTTTGTCTATGAAACTCTTGATAATAGTAACAATATCAAGAGTACTATGACTGTCCTCAGTAGAAAAATATATTAAATAAAATATTATAGCCACAAATTTAAACATAATTATTAAAAATAATTATATATAAAAAAAAATTAATTATTATTATATGAAATGATAATAAAAAAATATTATAATTATTCTACTATTGTTATAGTTACTGACAATTAAAACAATAAGAAGTGTAAATCTCTTGCTGAGACAACTACACATGTAAAATATATATATTTGACCACTTATAAATAATGAACAAATATTATTTATAAAAGAATTAAGACCCACACTGTGCATAAATAATTCTTATAGAAAAATTCTATATAAAAAAAACTAATAATAAATAAAAAAGATATAGAATTTTAGAGAAAGCTTACTTATAATATAAATTTGATACAAGTCAAATACAACATTTATTATATTAAATGATAACTATAAGCTAAAAACACGCCAAAAATCAATATTTTAAATGATAAAACAACTTTTTATGATAAAAAATATGATTCAAGAGTTTTTGAGAGGAATTTGTGGATTTGAAAGATAGTTTAAAGACAATAATTTTATAAAATAAAATATATTATAGGTGGTTACAACAATAATCTAATTTCTATGATTTCAATTCTTTAATTCAAGATTTATAAAGAATCAAATGCTTAAGAAATACTTTAATAATAAGATTTTATATATAATAAACGTTTAACGGTTTAAATGTTGAATATAATTTGATTGATAAGTGATTATTGCCAAAAACAGTTATGAAAAGACTCTTTTTATCTCTACAAAGCAGCTCTCATGATTCATAATGGATATATAGGGTGTGCCCATGTAAAAACTGAAAAAACATGCTTGAAAAAAGTTTCTCAACTTAAGGTAACATATTTTTAATTCAAATTTAAAGTTCCCAGTGTTATTCCCAGCTCCAAGTAACTTTAATCCTCATTTAAGTTAATTATTTTCAGTTTTAATATAAAATAAGTTTATTTATTGTAATGTTCATCACATGAAAAATTTAAAAATAGAGTTTCAAGCAGAAATCTCTTAAACTCAATCTTTAATTAATTTTTAAAGAAATCATAATTTTATTTGAATATAATTCAAAGAGTAACTTTCCAGGCTAATTACCCAGAAAATCTGTTTATGAAAGTACCTGAAAATTTACTTTATATATAGATAATATTAAATTATAAGCTGTGTGAAATATTCAAGCAAATCTATTAAAAATTGGATGTTTAATGAATTTTTGAAGTTATTGCTATTTCTCCACGTAAAATAGAAATACCGTGAGCCTTTGAGATATGACCACATATCCAAAAAGGTCATAATAAAATTTCTGTGATAATTATACTTATGATGATTATCTCAAAAATTAGTAAAATACCATAAATAAGCACAAGATCTAGATTAAGTAAGAATCTAATGAATAAACATGTGAAACACATTAAACCATTAGATTTCTCATGGTAAAATACACATATGTCAATTTATGGCATATCTGAAAAGTCAATAATTACTGAACTAAAAGTAAAAATACCTTAAAAAAGGTATAAAACCTTATTTAACTCAGAAACCAATGAAACAACATGTAAAATAAATTGTACCATTGGATTCTACATAAAGCTCCACATATAAAAAAAGTATAAAGCTATTATCTAAAGTCAATACCTAAGGAATTAAGCTGAATATATGCACTTTTTTGGTCAATGCATATATTCATGGTTTTTAGCTAAT
Organism: Austropuccinia psidii; assembly: GCA_023105745.1. Taxonomy (NCBI): domain Eukaryota; kingdom Fungi; phylum Basidiomycota; class Pucciniomycetes; order Pucciniales; family Sphaerophragmiaceae; genus Austropuccinia; species Austropuccinia psidii. The sequence continues at coordinate 67,119,117 of JALGQZ010000006.1, forward strand.
ATTTCTTGAAATATACAAGATAGAGAGATGAACAAAAGATAAAATCACCATATAATTACTGTAGGAATACATATATGAACTTCATTTTACAAGTTATAAACAAGATTAAAACTGTAATGGATTATTGAATAAAAATCAATAGAGCTGTTGACCACTTTGTTGTAAAAGTGGTCCAAACTTGAAAATAAGTAGACAGCTGGATTATACTAGCTCGTTCGTGAATAATGACATATTTTGTATTACAATATTCAAGGTATAACCCGTTGAAATCATGGCTGGAAGTTTAAAATACTAGATTTTGACAGAAAGGATGAGTTATAAGAAAAATCATCAAAAAGAGATTTTTGATGATGTAATGAAATGCTTTTGGCAGGGAAAGAAGGACATGCTAAGCTATCAGAAAACACTCTCAGAATAGCTTTAGCATGTATAACTCAAAAGTTATTAATGATCAAAGCTTAAGCTTAAATTTGATAATTTATGATCACTCACTGTAATCTTATTTTGAGTTTAACATACATATAAGTGATACAATTGATGAATGGTATTATATTATTATTAATACTAATAAAATCCACGAATTTTAGGCTTCTGCCAAGCCTATTACATCATCAAACTTAAAGTTACAGTGATAACTCTAAATAATGGTGTAATAATGAGGTAAGATGGTTTGATCATGATGTAATAATCACTAAACCTTAAACCTTTGATCAATTCTAGTACAACGCATCAGTACACGTCTACTTGAAGCCTGATGGACTCTAGAAGGGAGGTATTTACTATGAATAGACCTCTTTTTACTCCATTTTCCCCTCAGACACTTACAAAACACTAAATAATTAAAACAAAAAGGTAATTTCTTTATTCTTTATATATAAGACTCTTACATTATTAAAGACCAAAGATCAGCCTTATTTTAGTCATCATTCTTGAGGTGATTACTTCAATTATTTAGTTTTTTTGTTTAAATTTCTCTTGAAAACCTCAAATCCATGTAAAATCAAGATAAATTGTAATTTCTCTTAATTTTTATTGTCAATGTCAGGGTGAGTCTATGTAGTAGCTAAAAAATAGTAAATACAAGCTAGTACTATGACTGTGACACGTCAAAATTAATAAAAAATGGAATCTTCAGGTCCTACTGCTACGTGGTAACAGTGGTGATGAGTCTATTGAGGACCTGGGTTGCAATGCTCTAATATCTTTGACTGTAAAGAAACACTACAATAATTAAGTTCTAATTATATCTTTATTTATTCTAAGGACACTACTGATGAATAACAGTCTTGTCACGTAAGAATATTGGTAAGGTAAGATAAGATAAGGGGTTTTCAAGGGAAAAACCCTTCTTTTTATACCTTTCAAAACTGTCAAGAGTTATTAACTCTTCACACGTCAGAGGAGTGAAAATTTTCACTCCAGTGGTCAGTCTGTGGTTCTGGATCCTCAATTCTGACGTCAATATAGACAGAATTGTGGTTTTGGAACCACAAATGATCATTCTGGATCAATACAGGGTGAAAAACTTTTCACCTGCCACGTCAGCACTTGGATGACGTTGTTCTGGTGTCTGTATGATCAATATTAGTCATTCTGGGCGGGTTTAAGCTTTAAATAACCATTATTTTAAGTATCAAGACTGTACTGGTTGGTACAGGTTTGGTACAGGCCAGTATTGGTCAAAATACTTCCAACCAAGATATCTCAGTCAGTTTTTGAGATATCAAGAAACCAAGAGCACAGAATTGAAGGGCTTAATGGGCTCTTCAATTTGGTATGCTTCATGTTTACCCTTCTTGCAAATAGCAAAAGTTATAAGGGTTTTAAGTTTTGGGATGTATTTTTGTACATCAGTATGAGGCTGCAAAAACTTCCATACCAGATATCTTCTTCAATTTGGAAGATATCTGTATTCTAATGATACAGTTTTGTAGGGCTTGATTAGCTCTACAGTTTGGTATATTACACTGTACAGTTGTATGAGTGTATGCCAAAGATACAGGGGTTTGTTTATTTTCTTATTTTCAGAATATCTGTATTTTGGGTATTAAACCTTTGAACCAAGATCCCTCAGTCAATTTATGAGATACAGAGGTCTAAGGTGTCTCAAATTAAAGCTCTTGTTGAGATCTTTAATTTGGTTATACTTTTGTACAGTTTTGTACAAGCCCTCTCTAACTTTCAGGGGGACTTGGTTCTGAAAATGAGGTTATATGGTATCTCCAGTTGTAGTGGTGTTACAACAACATGGATGATATCATTGTGTAGCTCTCTATGTGAGCTTTAAGAAAAATACCATTTTGGTATAGGATAACTTAAATATGCATAAGTTAGATGAGAGGTAAAAATAAGGGTTTTGACTTGTTTATTCTCCTCTAGGTTTCCTTATTCTGTTTGGATAAGGTTGGTGTTTAATGTAAGAGTATTGTTTTCTCTTAATTGTTACCTGTATTGACTATGTTTGTTCAATACTTGTCATACCATTATTTATGGTATGTTGGATGTCATGCTAGTGCTCTGTTTTGAGTCACAGGCTGACATACCCTCCCTCAAAAGAAGGCTCATCATTGATGAGACTCTTCAGCCCTCCTGGAGGCTCTGAATCTTCTGAGGTGTATTTGTCCATCTGGGATTTCTTTCTCAGTTAACCATTTGTCTTTATCTGCTGGTTGATTCTTAAATCTAACCAGGTATTGCCTGTTGTCTTTCCCATTAATTCTTATCTTTCTGGCTTTAATGATCCTTTTCACTGGTCCAGGTGAGTCATCTTCCTCTACCAATCTTTCATGGGTGACTGTTTTCTTTCTGTCAGGGAATTTCTCCTCATCTGTCTGGTGATAAGGTTTGACCAGGCTCACAGGGAAAACTGGGTGTTTCCTAGAGAACTCTTTGGTCAGGTTGACTTCTACTGCATTCTTTCCTATTAATTTAATAATGGTGAATGGTCCTATGAATGAGTCTCTCATCTTCTTAGGTCCTCTTAGGTTGTTGAAGTTAAGAGTTGAGATTAGAACTTGGTCTCCTTCTTTGAAATCAGGTTCTTGGTGACTTTTATCATATCTCTGTTTGTTATATAATTTGGCTTCAGCCACACATTGCTCTGCTTTTTCACAGGCAGTCTTCCACATTGTGTGGAAGTCCTTAGCTGTGGGGTGTACTGAGAGGAGGTTCTTCTTCAAGTAGTCTACTGGAAGTAGTGGATTCCATCCTTTCTCTAATGTGGCAGGGGTTTTTCCTGTCACTGAGTGTATACTTGTGTTGTATGCCAATTGTACAGCTGGTAGGAGGGTTACCCAGTCATGGGTATATCCCTCATTGTCTTTATATTCCATGCCATATGCACAAAACCTTCTAATGATGTCCTCTAATGTTTGGATCATTCTTTCTGCTAGACCATCTGTTTGTGGATGGTAAGCTGTGGAGAATGCTAGTTTGGTTCCCAGCATCTCATATAGATTAGTCCAAAATTCTGATGTGAATTTAGGGTCTCTATCACTAATTATAATTCTTGGGACTCCACAGTTAGCTATCACATTGTTCCAGAACAATATGGCTGTGTCCATTGCTGTGTCCTCTTTGTGACAGGGGAGACATCTGACACTCTTGCTGTACCTGTCTACTACCACTAGGCATGCATTAAAGCTGTCTTTCCCTCCAGGGACCAGGCCTGTTACCCAATCCATGTTTATTATTTCCCAGGGGTGTTTGGGCTCCTCTATACTCTGGAGTAATCCATATCTTTTGCCATGACTTCTGTTGGCTTTCTGGCATCTGGTACAAGTGTTGATGTATTCACTCAAGTCTTGTTCCCACTTTGGCCACCAAGCTGTGCTAAAGACTCTTTCTTTAGTCCTCTCTTCACTCATATGTCCCATATATGGGCAATCATGGCATTCCTGTAGTATCAGGGAAATATGTTCTCTATTTATTATTACCAGGGCACTTGTGTGTTTTTCCCTATGGTATAGTAGATCATCTATTAGGAAAAATCTATTCTCTCTGAAGTTTTTGAGCCATGGCTCTTCCAATTGGCTTTCTAGTTCAGGGCTCCTGTACTTTTGTTGTAATAGTTGTATCAATATACTACACTGTTTGTGTTTATTGTATGATGATTGTACTATGCTAAAGAACTCTGTGTTCAGATTGGAGGAGCTGATTCCCAGTATGGGTATCTCTTTGCTCTCTCCAAAGCTCTGTGCTGGGTTTGATGGATCATTCCCTAATGCCCAGTTTGATAGTTTGAAGTTCTTTCTCTTATCTATCTCCATGCATTGTATGGGTATTTTGGTCCCATTTTCTGGGTCATATGCTGGATTCTCTTGGTCATTTTTCAGTGGCCACCTGCTGAGGCCATCTGCATTAGTATGACTTTTCCCTTCTTTATAGATGATAGTCATATTCCCTCTATATTCTTGTATGGCTATTTGCCACCTAAGCATGTGTCTGTTTGTTGTCTTCATGTTCAACAGTGATTTGAGGGCTGTGCAATCAGTAAAAACTTCAAATACTGCTCCTTCTAAGTAGTAATGGAGTTTCTCTAATGCCCATACCAAACAGAGACATTCTGTCTGAGTAGCTCCATATCTGGCTTCTGAGTCTTTCAGTTGTCTTGATATATAGCAAATTACTCCTTCTTTGGGTATCCCATCCACTAGTTGCCTCTGGTGTAGTGCTGCTCCTAGTCCTTGGCTACATGCTGCATCTATATATAGTTTGAATGGTAGTTCAAAATCAGGCATCATCAGGACAGGGGCATTGGTCAGTTCATGTTTGATCTTCTCAAATGCATCCCTTCTTTCTTTGGTGATTTCAAAGACTACATCTTTTGAGCACAGTTTGTATAGGCTACTAGTGATGTGTGCAAAGTTTTTAATGTGGCTTCTGTAGTAACTAGCAAAGCCCAAAAAAGATTGCATTTCCTTAATGTTCTTTGGTACTGGTTTCTTTAGTACTGCAGCAACTTTATTTTGGTCTATAGCTAGACTCAAACCTGAAACTTTGTGTCCTAGGGCTAGCAGTTCTTGCTGTCCAAAGTTACATTTTTTAAGGGATATCTTCATGTTGATTGGTGTACATTTTCCCAATATTTTATCAATTTTCCTCACATGGTCTTCCCATGTTTCTGAGTATATTATGATATCATCAATGTACACTACCATCCACCCTTCCATTATTTCATCTTGAAATATGGTATCCATCATCCTCTGAAAATGGGCTGGTGCATTCTTAATGCCAAATGGCATTCTAGTATATTCATATATGCCCATATGGCATATAATTCTTAGCAATTTGATGGAATCTGGTTTGACCCCATTCTGGTGAAAGCCTTTCATGCAATCCATTTTTGTAATGAACTTGGCTTTTGCTAGTTTATCTAGTGCATGTGGTATCCTTGGGATGGGGTACCTGTCTGCTTTGGTGTAATTATTCAAAGCGCTGAAGTCACCACATAGTCTGGATTTACCATCATGCCAAGTTATAAGGACTGGTGTAGTGACCTCTACTATCTCATTATGTCCTATTTTTCTTATTACCCCCATTTCTAGGAGTTCATTGATATGTTTCTCAATTTCTTTCCTAGTTTCCATGCTGGCTGGGTATGGTGGTCTCCTAAGCATAGGTGGATATGGTCTTTCTACATCCAGATATAATTCTATATCATGTCCTTTGATTTTTCCTAGTGGTTCATCTCCTATTGCAAAAGCTCCCCTATGCTTTCTCAATACTTTCAGTAAGTTGAGTTTCATTTTACTGGTAAGTTGAGTGCCATATTGGGCTTCTTTGAATTCTTCCACTAGTTCTTTCAAGGTGTTATCATTTGTTACATGATTTATGTCAAAGGAAAATTTCTTCTCTTTGTTTGTACCTATGGTAAGATATCTGTTTTTGCTATTGCAAATATCCATGCCATACATTCTTTGGTACTCTGTACCTAGTAAGAATCCTTGTACATGTGCATTTTCCAGAACTACAAATTCAGGTTCTAGTCTGATATTTCCTTTTTGGTGTGGGATAATTATCTCTTTGACTATTGTCCCTAGTGAGTGCATTTTGCCTGATGCACTTTTAAAGTTTCTAGCTTTTGTTGGGATTATCTCTTCTTCCCATTTGGGGAAGTGTTGTTTCAAGTATTCGTTTGCCACTATGGAGCAACTTGCTCCTGTGTCAATGATCATTGGGTGTTTACAGTTCTCAATGTAAACTGTCAATTTTGTAGGTGTTCCATGAATGAATCCCATCCCTCTATTTGGGGTTACCAGGAATGTTTGTGCATTCTGTGTGTGTTTACAGAGCTCTTTGTCTGTAGTTACTTGTGGTATTCCTGAATCCAATTCAATGTCTTGTATGTCAAGTGAACTTTCTTCATTGCATTCCACTATGTATTCTTCCATGGTATCAGGTTCACTTTGTGATTCTGCTCTCATACCATTTCCCATGCTGTCAGAATCAGATTTTTCACCTGTTTGTTCTTCTTCTGATTCTTCATCAATTGCATATATTTTCTTTTTTGGTTTTGTGCAATTGTTGGCATAGTGGTCTGGTGATCCACAGTTGTGGCACACATATTTCTTTTTTGGGGTTTCTTTCCCTTTTTCTTTGTTTGTTTCTTTAACTTCAGACCTCTTGTCTTTGAAGTTTGATTTATAGGATGTGTATCTCCCTATGGAGGTTTTCTTTCTCACATCTTGTATGACATTTGCTATGTCATCAATGCTGCTGATGTTGTTGCATCTGCATTTGACTGCATGTTCTAGATCTCCTGGCAATTTTGTCAGGAGTTTATGGTTTCTCATTTCTATTGTCATATTGGGATCAATAGCTTTTAGCCTCTTTGTTTGTTTGAGGCACCATTCATAAGGGTCTTTTTCTGTGGAGTATCTATCACTTTCAAAGGACATGGTCTTTTGCCAGATCCAACTACCATTGCTATACTTTTGTATAATCTGGTTCCTCCACCATGGCCAGCTTTTCCTGCCATGTATTTCTTTCATCTCAGTGTACCATATGTTTGCATGGCCTCTGAAAGCTGTGTTAAGTCTTGTTGTGATCCAGTAGTCTGGTATCTTTGGGACATCAACAAAAAGTCCATCAATATAGTCAATGATCTCCATATGGTCATATTCCCCAATTCCTGAGAACTTTGGCCAGTTTGTTACTTCTGGTAACTGTTTTAGTGCCTGTTTCTCTGAATAGTTGAGATTTTCCCCATCTTGGTACACTGACTCTGATCTTAACTTTGGAATCTGATATTCAGGCTCCTGGTCATAGTCTTTATCCTCTTCTTTCAATTTTGTAGAGGTAGTAGGTTGACCTTGTGTTGGAGGGTATTGATTGTCTTCTCTGTCATAGAGGTAATCAATTTCTTTGTCAAAGTTATCCTGCTGTTGCTGGATATTCCTCAGATCCCTCCTCACAGTTTGTTGTTCTTCTAGAATTGAATTCAACTGTCTGTTAGTTTTTTCAAATTCTGTCCAAATTTTGGCCAGATTTGTATTTAAGTCTTTAATGACTGTTGCTTGGAAAGCATTTTCTTCTTTCAATGTTTCCAATTCTGTCCTCATTTTTCCTGAGGTTTCATATGTCCAATCCATGAATTTGGCCAATTTGGTCCATGTGAATTTGTTTTCAAACTCATGGGTGTGGATTGTATTTTCAGTCATTAATTTTGGGTCTATTGAGTCAGAACTATCAAAACTATTTGTAGGTACAACTATTTCTTGCTTTTGTGTACTTCTTGGACTAAGTCCATCAGCTTTTTCATCAATGGGTCTGCTTCTTTCTTCCTCTGGTTGAAAGAAGTTTTGTTTTTCCCTTGGGCTCCTTTTCTCCTGTTGGAAACTACCTGGAAGGGTTGGGGAGTCTTGGATGAACTTTCCTTTGGCTTGTAAGGCCTGGAACTGCTGGATTGTTGTGGGGAAGATGGGGCTTCTCCTTCCATTTCTGGGGGTACCTGAATCTGACTGGGCTCTTCCTTGTGCCAAGATCTCTCTATGGCTTGTATGGCTGCCTGGTTCTCTTTGATTCTGATTGCTCTTTCTTCTAAGAGTTTGAAATTCTTGTTGGGATTCCAACCTTGCATTTCTGTCATAAGCTCCATCCAAGCCATTTGCTTGAGACAGATCTTCTGGGTTGTTATCCCCACTTCTGCCCATGATGCTGCCATAGTGAACATTTTGTTGTCCATGCTCCATGTGAAGAGGTCTCTCAGAAGTTTGTGTATTTGGAGGACCTGTTCTGCATCTGTCCAATCTCCTGGTTGGACTTCTGGGTTGAATTTGATCTGGAACAGGACCTTGGGTAGGAGTTCCCTGATGGTAAGTCCTTTGCTGGTCATTTGCTCCAGTTCTTCTTCCTCTGTGTCTTCTTGGCCAGTGTTCTGGTTGATTTCTTGGGAATCCAAGATCTCTAAGAAGTGGAGGTGTCATGTTAACAATGTTAAAAAATGACAGACAATGAAAATGTTGTATTTTTCAAGGTTTATTTACCTTTAGCAGGCCCTTGTACAAATTTATGGTCTATACTCTTTGGCAATTTGCCTTTAGAGTTTACAACTGGGTTGATAACAGTGATTTTCTGTTTCTCAATCTGTTTTGGTGATCCAACTGGTTTTGTTGGAGCTTTTCTGGGTTTTTTGGCCCTTGGCACGGCTATTGGTGTCCAATCTTTTGTGTTGATTGTCACTTCACTGTGTCTTTTCTGCTTGCCCTTGGGTTTTGGCAGCACCTCTCTGTCTTCTGAGGCTGTCACAGATGGATTTCCTTGTGACTGGGTTTCTAGTGGAATGTAGTCTTTTTCCACTATTCAGAAAAGATATTTCAGATTGTATATCAGTATTTTATGATAAAACAAAATGATTATATTCAATTCTACTGTTATTTTTCGAAATTTTTAAGGTTTTTAATGTTTTTTTATTATTTTTATGTGTTTTTAGTTGAAAAATAACAGTTTTTGAGTTTTTTCACTTATGTTTTATAAGTGAAAACTGTAATATCCAAGTGTTTTGTGAATGATTCACTTGGATATTATTGTGTTTTTATGTAAACACGTCAAATTTATTAAATTATAATAAATTTGATTTGTTATGATAAATATTATAAATAATATTTATTATAACACTTGATATTTATTAAAAATATCAATTAATTACAAGTTTTCACGTCAATTTGAGTGATATCTTGTTTTAAAGGAAATATTTAATTAAAATATTCCTTATAAATAATAAAAAATTATTTTATTATTTAATATTTATTAATTATTTATTAATAAATTGTTTTTATATTAAATTTCACGCACTTTGGTGAAAAGTAATAGTAAAATGAATAATATACTGTTTGTATATTATTATTTATTTGAAATTCTAAATAATACTGTTGTATTATTATCAAATTTCGTGGAAATTATTGCAATAAAAAAAAAAAAAGGATATGTGCTCTTACTCTCAACAAAAAATATTTATAATATATATTTTTTGGAGAAAAAATTGGTATATATAGTATATGGTTCTAAAAAATAATGATAAAAAATAAAAAAAATTCGAAATTTTACTTACTGTCAGTAAAATACCTTTTAAATGACTGAATTTTACGCCTAATTCAGTTCAAACACGTCCAATAAGGTTGAAAAACCACGGCCAGGCCCCCAAATTGTCAGGGTGAGTCTATGTAGTAGCTAAAAAATAGTAAATACAAGCTAGTACTATGACTGTGACACGTCAAAATTAATAAAAAATGGAATCTTCAGGTCCTACTGCTACGTGGTAACAGTGGTGATGAGTCTATTGAGGACCTGGGTTGCAATGCTCTAATATCTTTGACTGTAAAGAAACACTACAATAATTAAGTTCTAATTATATCTTTATTTATTCTAAGGACACTACTGATGAATAACAGTCTTGTCACGTAAGAATATTGGTAAGGTAAGATAAGATAAGGGGTTTTCAAGGGAAAAACCCTTCTTTTTATACCTTTCAAGACTTTCAAGAGTTATTAACTCTTCACACGTCAGAGGAGTGAAAATTTTCACTCCAGTGGTCAGTCTGTCGTTCTGGATCCTCAATTCTGACGTCAATATAGACAGAATTGTGGTTTTGGAACCACAAATGATCATTCTGGATCAATACAGGGTGAAAAACTTTTCACCTGCCACGTCAGCACTTGGATGACGTTGTTCTGGTGTCTGTATGATCAATATTAGTCATTCTGGGCGGGTTTAAGCTTTAAATAACCATTATTTTAAGTATCAAGACTGTACTGGTTGGTACAGGTTTGGTACAGGCCAGTATTGGTCAAAATACTTCCAACCAAGATATCTCAGTCAGTTTTTGAGATATCAAGAAACCAAGAGCACAGAATTGAAGGGCTTAATGGGCTCTTCAATTTGGTATGCTTCATGTTTACCCTTCTTGCAAATAGCAAAAGCTATAAGGGTTTTAAGTTTTGGGATGTATTTTTGTACATCAGTATGAGGCTGCAAAAACTTCCATACCAGATATCTTCTTCAATTTGGAAGATATCTGTATTCTAATGATACAGTTTTGTAGGGCTTGATTAGCTCTACAGTTTGGTATATTACACTGTACAGTTGTATGAGTGTATGCCAAAGATACAGGGGTTTGTTTATTTTCTTATTTTCAGAATATCTGTATTTTGGGTATTAAACCTTTGAACCAAGATCCCTCAGTCAATTTATGAGATACAGAGGTCTAAGGTGTCTCAAATTAAAGCTCTTGTTGAGATCTTTAATTTGGTTATACTTTTGTACAGTTTTGTACAAGCACTCTCTAACTTTCAGGGGGACTTGGTTCTGAAAATGAGGTTATATGGTATCTCCAGTTGTAGTGGTGTTACAACAACATGGATGATATCATTGTGTAGCTCTCTATGTGAGCTTTAAGAAAAATACCATTTTGGTATAGGATAACTTAAATATGCATAAGTTAGATGAGAGGTAAAAATAAGGGTTTTGACTTGTTTATTCTCCTCTAGGTTTCCTTATTCTGTTTGGATAAGGTTGGTGTTTAATGTAAGAGTATTGTTTTCTCTTAATTGTTACCTGTATTGACTATGTTTGTTCAATACTTGTCATACCATTATTTATGGTATGTTGGATGTCATGCTAGTGCTCTGTTTTGAGTCACAGGCTGACAGTCAATACAATTTAAATAAGTTGTATTTATATTTTTTTGGCATAAATTCATTCACAATTATTATATTAATTATTAAACGTAGGTTATTTCTTCTTATTATAATAAATTTCTCTTTATTATTACTTTAATAATTATTTAATTCATATAAATAGTATTTATATTAATTCATAACTTTAATATTAGTAAGATTATTGTTATTAATTGTTTTTATTAATAAAAACAATTTCTCACGCCTTTATTATTTGTTGGTAACAATAATAAAGTGCTGTCAAATATATTAATTATCTTATATTAATATATTTATTTAATAATACAATTATTTTTATGCCATAATTATATTAATTCTTTATTATTATGATTATTTTTAATCTTATTTATTTTATTTATAAGGACATTTATAGTACAATAAGTAAAAAATTAGTAATTTTTACTTATTGTTTCATAGTCAAACCTTACAAATACACCCCAAACCTTAGCTTTTGATAAGGTTTTAATGCTTGTAGCCTTAAGTTTTCCGCTTATTTAAGCTTTGACAGGTCTCAAAACTTTAATTTTAAGCCTGCATATTGGGATTTACCCTTTTTCAGCTTGAAATTCCTGTCCAAATTGGTTTAAAGCCAGTTTACACTTTAAGGTTGGATCAAAGTCTAATCTTAAAGTTTAAATAAGGTTGAAAATCCTCCAATACAGGTGGACAACCTTAATTGAATCATTGCAGAGCCAAAAAGCTGGGTACCCAAGCTTTGTTTGGTCTTTTTCTTTTGTCCCACCTTTTTGGGTGGATTTTGCCCTTTTATTTATTTAAAGCCATACTATGGCCTTAAACCCTTTGAAATTGAGCTCACACAGGAGTTACATTCTGCATGGAAGATCCTTAGCCAATTCAGTCAATATACACAACACCTCAATTTTAACTAAAATTTTGGTAAGTTTGCATAAACCATATGGAACTTTAAGTTTAACCTTATTTAAACTTAAATTTAACAATTTTGAAAGCATGTTGAAAAATTTACATTAGTACTGTGAGATTCTTAAATCTTCTAATAACATAAGAAATAAGCCTTTTTGGGTATAACACCCTATGGGTGTACCCTAGGTAATGTTTGGTGTAGAATCCAAAAATGACATAATATCTATAACTCTTTTCATCCAGAAAAAAGCTATACTTATTTTTTGTTAGTTTTTATTTTAAATTCAATTGTAGATTCTGTTGAAGACTAAATCAACTGTATATAAAGTCATTTGTGGCCTTATGGGTATGTTATACAAACCTCAAAGGCTCACACATGCACCCTCATTTTGATTCAGAGGTGTAGAAATTCTAGGTGAGGTTTGCAGTAATTTTTAAAGATCATTCATCTTACTATTGCTACACCTTTGAGAATTTCTGAGCTCATGTTGGAATCTCTGTATTAAATTCATTACTTCAATTTTCTACATATCTTCCTTAGGTGTTAATTCTTGCCAAAACTCTGTCTTTCTAGTATTATCAGAAGGGACTTGATTCAATTTAATTTTTAATTTTGATACTTCCTGTTGTGAGGTGTCAAAACACTTTTTCAAGGCAATTGTATATTTCTTTACTTCAGTAAATGAACTTTCAATATCAGCAAGTACTTTCTTCTTATCTTCTTTGAAAATATTTATGGCTTGTTTTATTCTTGTTTCAATTATGTCATCCATATTTAACTTAGAATATTTGTCTGTAAATTCTTTAATAATGGCGGATTGTTCATTTAACTTATTTCCAAAATTAATTGTCATAATTGGAAGTTTTAATTTCTCTTAAACCTTTTTCAAAACACAGAAGTGTCTCATTTATTTGGCTCAGACTTAAGTTATTTGTCTTAAGATTGTTACAAATTCATGAAGTTTTATCAGAAATATGATTTTTCACATCATTTATAGCTATATACAAGTTTGGAATGCCATCAGGAATATCAGAAATAATTTCTGATATTTTAATCTGGCTTCCTACTTATTCTGCAATTCCATCATTGCTCTGGCCATCTGAATTCCATGGCATCCTGCTGAATTTTTGGGATGTTGTAGCCCTGGCTGGTGCTTTTGCTTTTCCCTTGTTCTGTTCTTGTGGCTGCTTTTTCACATTGGAATTTCTGCTTCTGGTTACTTGGGCTTTTTTTGGCACTTGTTTGGGTGGTGGAGGGTTTTTTTCCTCTATTCTGCTGTTAAAAGCATCATGTTCTTCTTTTCCATTGATGGATGCCATCCGTTGAGTAGCTTGTAAGTTTTGGGATGGCCCAAGAATTTTCTTACAGTCAGGTAGGAATTCAGGCAGTTTTTCCACAGATCTGCAAGGATATTGTACTCTTTGTGCTGCAATGAATTGTTTTAGGCTTTCTGGCTGGCTTCGTATATGTCCACTGATGCTTCTTGTGGCAGTGTCAGCTCTATTTGAAGGTGAAACAGTATTATCAGCTTCAGAATGGCATAATTTGTCAGTTTGGGATCCATTTACTGACCCTTGTCCTTCTTTAACTGATTGGCTTCTGCCATAATCATGTCTATAACCTTTTTGGGAGCTGGTTGAGAGGTTATAGCTGGCTTCCAATCTGGTTAAAGGCATATTTTATGAATAAAAGCTTGAAAATAGTAATTTTGCATCAAAAAACTTGCTATTGGCCAAATTCTTTTCCTTTTAAAGGGTATTACCTTACGTCCAAGTTAATTAATTCAGAAGAAATTGGCTCTGGTTTATTGTTCTGAGCTATAATAACTGTGCTATTATAGTCAGAATTGGAAGTACTGGCAGGAATAATGCTAGCAGCTGTTGATGCAGTTTCAATTTTTTTTTTGTTTTACCATGTTGTCAGAAACAGAAATTAATGAAAAAAGAAATTATTTAAGTAAAAAAGGGTTGTTTCAAAAAGAAAAATAAAAAAATAAAGCCTCACTTATAATATGAAAAGTTGTATTTTTTATTAAATTTCTAAATTATAAGTATTTTTTATGGGTTTTTTCAATTTTTCAACATAAGAAAAGGGATTTAAAAAGAGTAAAAAGATATTTTTTAGGCAAAATATCACGGCTTAAAAATAGTATGAAATAAGATTTTTGAGAGAAAACATGCCAATTTCATTTTTTAGCTTTATTAGTAGAAAAAAATAATATCATAACTATTTATTGTTTTACCAACAATGAAAATATATGCAAAAATACTCTACAAGAGCTATTTAAGGCTACAAAAGAAATTTCTTCAACAGCAATTTCAGTTGGAATTAATTGAGCAAAGGACTGCAGGAAATTAATATAAGAACAGAGTCTTTCAAAAGATTATTAAAGAGAAAACACGCCCAAAAGCGACCAGAGTGAATTTGGAAACAAAGTGACAAAGTTAATAGTGATAAGAGATGCATTAATTCAATTGTGGGGTGGTTCAAGGGGTAAAAATGATTATATGAGTTACAAAAAATGATTATAATTATTTTTTCACGTGGTTAGAAGGTTAAAAATGATTTGAAAAGGGTGGTTGGAATCTTTTATTGATTGTTTTAACAGTTTTTAAACTAATTATAAAAGGAAAAGATTCTAACATGAAGAGAAAAGAGGGGAAAAGAAGACATTCTTTTATAGAAATCAATTCTCTTACTCAAAAAGTAAAACTTGCTCTTTTCAGTCGTGGAAGACACTCTGACAACAGAAAAGCCAATTATGGCATCATTGAACCCTGGTTTGGACCCAAGAAGGCCTGGCTTTAGCCATTTTTGAAGCTCAAATCAGCCATTGCTATAGTAATACTTGGTTTTAATCCTTCAAAACATGTCATAATGTGTGTAAGAGATGTCAAAGCCAGTTAAAACTGTTTTTACAATGTTTCTTTATCTTAAGGATAGCTTTACCCTCTTGGCAACAGTTAAAACTGCCCTGGTTGGTATCAAAACCTGATTATCAATTGAGACACAGACCCTGTGACTCTATTCCAGGCCAAAAGTGATGAGCATTTGCATGTGGTTTGACATCTCACACCTTTAAGCAAGGAATTTGAGGGTCTGGCTCCCCCTTGGAGCCAAGATTCCTTCCCCCCCCCAGAATCAATCCTTCCGATTTATTTTTTCTTTGATTCCTCATCATGTATTATACTTACAACTTACATATGTAATTAAAACAAGTTTTTACAGTGCAAAACTGTAATAATTGACACCTCATATCTCAATTAAAGTTCACTTATGTAATACATGCGCACATTTTGACATTTCAATTGAAAATACTTCAATTCCTAATAACCTCTAAGCTACACAGAACACCTCAATTTTAACACAAAAATTGATGGTTAACACCACATGTGATGTGAATTAAATTAACGTTTTGAGGATTTTCAACTTCTGTACAGAAAATACTAAAAACTCAATTCAAGCTTATTTGGAGTTGAGTTACAGAAGGTTTACCCAGAGGTGACCCCACCTCATTTTTTATGAGGAATCCCATGGTGAAGTAATTTTCTTCAGTTTATTTATTGGATAAATGTTTATAATATATTTTATGTAACCTTTTACCAAAAATATATTAAGTTCATTAATTTTGTTGAGAATTTGCTTTTACTTAATTTTTTCAAGTGAAAATGCATTTTTATAATTTTAAAGTTTAATGTAATTTTTATTTATTTTATTTTTGTATATAAATTTGTATTTATATTTGAATTTTTTTTTGATACTATAAATAAATTCATTTTATTTATATTTGTATCTTATTTTGTTATTTGTGGTCTTTTGGGTATATGAAAATATCTCTAAGGCTCACATTGACTTAGTAGCAATAGTTACCAAAACATTTTAAAAATTTATTGAGAAAGGCTCAGCCATGGATACAATATTTTGAGCTGGGTATTCCCAATATGCCTCAGAAGTTGGGTACCTAAGCCTTCTTTTATGTTTTTGGTCCACTTTGACTCATTTCTGTGTACTCATCCTAATTCATCTCATACCACTTATCTCCTCTATTGATTAAAAAATACCTTGTGTGTAATTCCAGTATTTTTAAGCTCCGCAGAAATGCATAACACTATTTTTGGTGTATATTTAATATACGATTTGTCAGAATGGCATTGTTTTTGTGAAAAGGTAAAAAACATAGCTTTCACATACCCTTATTTGGCCTCAAAGGTAAATGTTTCAGGCATATTTCAAATTGGCACAGTAGGGAACTTATTAGAGCATATTCACCTTCCAAATTTTCACCTCATGAAGTTAAATGAATCTTATTCACCCTCTCAAGATACCACATGTGAATTTCTTTTGTTGAATACAAATTTGGGCTTGAATAATTGCATCTACTACTCATAAAAAGGTTATTCATCTTCACATGCATAAAAACCCATGAATATTTGGCATATATATATCTTATGAGCTTTTTATATTCACAAACTTCTGATAGAGCTATTAGTGGCCTATTTGGGTATGTAAGAAATACCAAAAGTATTTCAAAAAAATCCTTCAAAGGCCTGAGATACAGCTTTCAAATCTGGATTCTTAGTATAATTTGATTTAAACAATTGTATCATTTTTGGGATCTTTCAGAGAATTATTAATTAATATATTTCATAATGTCATATTAATCAATTCAAAATAAAGGTAATCACAGTAAGTAAGTACATAGATTAATCTATTAAAAACTTGGTCCATTTCATATTCTTGCAAAAGATATTGGAATTTTAGTTTATTTACAAAAAAACTACAATTTACTTTCCAAATCATTATTAGTATTATGACTATGAATATATAAAACGTCAACAAGAATAAACCATGTTAAGAAACGTCAAGAGGAATAATTGAAAACTTTGAAAAAAGAAGTTCAATTTGAGGGAAATGAAGGAAGTAGGGAGATGGAACTCAGAAAAAATTCAGAAATAAGTTTGTAGAAGCTTTCAAAGCACAGAGCCACCCCATCTGATTGTGGAATATTTTTTATATATCATTCCTCTTGTATAATGTTCAATGGAGGTATTCTATATTTGGAAAAAACATACTTTCACAAAATCATTATAGTTATTACATTCTTTTCATGTTATAGCTTTGGGAAAGGTTTACATTTTTGTCATTAAATAGAATAAAGAGAGCTTTTGAGTCATGAAATCTCAAGCATCTGTTTGGAAATGTAAGCCTTTGAGATATGACCACATATCCAAAAAATCACAAGAAAAATTTATAATAATTATTACTCAAAATAATTATCTTCAAATAAGTAAAAATACCATAAAAAAGAATAAGTTCTGAATTAACATATAATCTTATTATTAAACATGGAAAATCAATTACACCATTAGAGTCCCCAGAATAAAACACACATATATCATTTTTATGGCATATCTGGAAAGTCAATAACTAATGGGTAATAAGCTATAAATGCCATCAAAAGACATAAATTCTTATTTATCTCAGAAGCCAATGAAACAACATTTCAACTAAATAGCACCATTGGATTCTCCATATGGAACTACACATAAAAAAACTTTATGTCATTTCTCTGAATTTCATAGTTAAGGAATTAAGCTGAATATACGTACTTTTTTGGTCAGTGCATACATTCATGGTTTTTAGCTAATATCTCCTGAAATATACATGGTGGAGAGTTAAAAAAATAAAATTAATACATGAACACTATAAGAACACAGATATAAGCTTCATTTGACAAGCTATAAACAAGGTTGTAACTTGTAAGGATTTATTGAACAAAATTGCTAGAGCTGTTGACCACTTTGTTGTGAAAGTGGTCCAAGCTTAAAAGAAATTTAATATAAAGGCTCTACTAGCTCATACATGAAGAATTATTTATTTCTCATCATAATATTAAAGTCAAAACTCCCTGAAATCATGGTTTGAAGTTTAAAATATTGAATCTCAACAGAAAAGCGGCCAAGGTGATGCTGACAACAAAAAGAGTAAAATACCTCTAAAGGTGAATACCAGGAGTGGTACTTAAATTTGGTAATTACTCTCCCCACCAAGCACTATAAAATATCAAGCTCTTTAAAAATATGGTCCTTGCTTGTTGGGATACAAAAAATGAAAATTCTTGACAAGTTCAGGGAAATTCTTGAGGTTTTTGGTTGGTTCCCAAGTGAATATTTCTGGGCCTTCACTGAAACCTTTCCATTCCACACAATACCATAATATTTCTCTCTTGATCTTGGATTCCAGTATTTGAGACTATTATCATTAGTCTTCTTCTTCAATGTTTATTGAAGAACGGGGGTTCTTATGTCTTTACTGGTTCTAAGAGGGAGATATGAAATACTGCGTGCAGGGATTTTGATTGAGGTGGTAGGAATTAGTGCTGTCTTTCTTTAAGATTGGAAAAGAACCCAGCCATGTTTCTTAAAGGTTTTTGGTGGTCGTTGTTGATTTGATGTTCTTGGAGGAAAGCCATAGCATCTCACTGAGATTAAAAACATGAGGACTTGCTCTACCTTTCTCTGCATACCTCTTAAACCTTTTTATCGAAAATTAAAGTTCTCTCTTGACATCTTGCTGTACTGATTGAATTTTTGTTAATAGTGTTCCAGAAGGAGTGTCTTGAGTAATGGGAAATGAGTCAAAATGAGGATCTCTTCCATAAAAAGTGAAAAACAGTGATTGTTTTGTTGAAGAGTGGTCAGAGTTATTGTAGGGAAATTCATCCAGTGGGAGCCAGATGTGCCAATCATGTTGATGATAAAAAAAATACATCTAAAGGTACTGTTCTAGTATCTTATTTACCCTCTCTGTCTGTCAATCAGTTTCAGTATTGTAAGCAGTTGACAGATCTCTTGAAATATTGAGCTGCTGACATAAATTGGTCCTGAAGGAAGAAAGAAAATAGAAGCTCTATCACTGACAATGCTTGAAGGAAGGCCATTCTTTCAGGATGAAACTATGAAAGAGTGGTAATGTAGGCTATTTACAACTCAAACTATGTTTGTGACACGGTAAAAAATGCTTTAAGAAGGTTTTGAGAGGATTAAGAATAAATTTAAGGGCTTTACTATAGTGGTTATAGTGGTGGTGAGCGCTGTTGAAAGCCCTGGGTGCAGCTTTATCTGTTGGGTTACAATAATAAAAGACTACAATAATTAAACTTATAATTATACCTGATTATTAACCAAGATTAAAACTGTTTTTGACAGTTTACTACATAGGTTATTCAAGAGCAGGATGAGGAAAGGCTTTTGGCTGTGAAAAACCCTCCTTTTATCCTGAAATTGAGGTGGAAAGGCTGCTAGACCTTTCCACGTAGAGGAAGTGAAGATTTTTCACTCTCTATGACAGGCTTGTGATTTTCAACAGCCTGTATACTCTGTATTGGGCTCAGATGTGGTTTTGAAACCACATCTTGGTGGTTTTCACCAATACAGGGTGAAAATTTTCATCTGGGGACCTCACAGCCTGATTCTGACTTGTATGACGCGTAGAATGCTGTACAGAAACTGTATGGGACCCCAGTATTGACTG
Organism: Austropuccinia psidii; assembly: GCA_023105745.1. Lineage (NCBI taxonomy): Eukaryota > Fungi > Basidiomycota > Pucciniomycetes > Pucciniales > Sphaerophragmiaceae > Austropuccinia > Austropuccinia psidii. Next base: position 67,138,707 of record JALGQZ010000006.1, read on the forward strand.
AAATATGAGGTATTGAAGTAAAAGCATGCTTCTTTGTCTATTTGACACCTCATATTCATGGTTATGGGATATTATCCCATGGTAAGGCTGTATATGACAGCAGGTGAGATTTTGACCTTAAAATGGTCATAACTCTGTCAGTTTTTGAGATATCAAGCTCAAAATTGGTTCATTGAATAGCTCTATATGGGATCTACACAATGGTACCCAACTTGACATGGTTATCATTAAATATGACAAAGTTATCCCATGTACAAGTATTTTTGTACATTGGCGTGGTTTGGGCAAAAGCTGTATTAAGCTTGTTTGGCCAATAACTTCTGTTGTAGTTGAGCTATGAGAAAATGGATGGCACCATCAGATAGCCCTTATTGTGCTCTTTCCAAAAAGACCCTACTTTAAGTATCTCACACTAAAACTGTAAAAGTTAGATGGGAGGTGAATGTTTTGTTCACCCTTATTTGGTCTGAATTTGACCATAACTCAAGTAATACTGGTGCTAGCTCAGTTTGGCTAGCACCATTAGATAGCCCTGGCTTAGAGCTTCATTTTGAATACCCATTTGATGGGGTTAAGCCTCTCCTTTTAGATTTTAGATGAGAGGTGAAAATTAAGGTTTATGCTCAGCAATAACTTTGAGCAGGAATAACTTTGTTATTTCTTGTCCTATGGTGATGGGACTTATATTTTCAGAAAAAGGTGAGTTTCCTCTTTCTTTTGATACCTTTTGAGCTAATTTGGCTCAGCTCCATGTTTTGGTGGTAATTTGGCTATACCATTGGTTTATGGTATTTTGGCTGTCATGCTTGTGCTCTGGTTTTGAGTCACAGGCTGACATACCCTCCCTCTAAAAAAGGCTCATCATAGATGAGACTGTTCAGTCCTCCTAGAGGCTCTGAATCTCCTTAAATGAAGGTTTCCATCTGGTATGGCATCCTCTGCCAACCATTTGTCTTTGTTGGCTGTCTGGTTCTTGAACCTGACTAGATATTGTCTCTGATCCTTCCCATTAAGTCTGATTTTTCTGGCCCTTATGATTTTACTCACAGGTCCAGGAGAGTCTTCTACTTCCACTATTTCTGGTGGAGTGATGTTTTTCTTCCTGGAGGGGAATTTATCCTCCTCTGTTTGGAAGTATGGTTTGACCAGGCTCACTGGAAAGACTGGGTGTTTCCTAGAAAACTCCTCAGTGAGCTTGACCTCTACTGCATTCTTCCCTATCAACTTAATGATAGTGAAGGGCCCTACAAATGAGTCTCTCAATTTCTTAGGTCCTTTGAGATTGTTAAAGTTCAGTGTAGACACTAACACCTGGTCCCCTTCCTTGAAGTCAGGCTCCATGTGATTTGTCCCACCTTTGCTTGTTATACTCTTTGGCCTCAGCTATGCATTTGGCAGCATTATCACACGCTTTCTTCCACATATCATGGAAGTCTTTGGCTGTGGGGTGGATGGTCAGAAGATTCTTCTTCAAGCGATCCACAGGTAACAGGTGATTCCACCCTTTCTCTACCAGTGCAGGTGTTTTTCCTGTGGTAGAGTGCTGGCTTGTATTATAAGCCAGTTGGACTTCTGGTAAGAGGGTGACCCAATCATGGGTGTATCCCTCATGGTCCTTGTATTCCATGCCATAGGCACAGAACCTCCTGAGGATGTCCTCCATTGTTTGGATCATCCTATCAGCTAGGCCATCTGTTTGTGGATGGTAAGCTGTGGAAAAAGCAAGCTTGGTGCCAAGCATGTCATATAAATTGGTCCAAAATTCAGATGTGAATTTTGGGTCCCTGTCACTAATTATGATCTTAGGGACTCCACAGGTGGATATGATGTTATTCCAAAATAACAGAGCAGTGTCCATGGCTGTGTCCTCTTTATGGCATGGTAGACATCTCATGCTCTTGCTGAACCTATCAACTATGATTAAGCAGGCATTGTAGTTTTCTTTGCCTCCTTGGACAAGTCCTGTGACCCAGTCCATGTTGATGGTTTCCCATGGGTGTTTGGGTTCTTCTATATGTTGAAGCAACCCATATTTCTTCCCATGTTTTCTATTTTCCTTTTGGCATCTTTCACAAGTGTTGATGTATTCACTCAACTCTTGCTCCCATTTGGGCCACCAAGCTGTGCTTGCTACCCTCTCTTTAGTCCTGTCCTCACTCATGTGTCCCATATAGGGGCAGTCATGGCATTCCTGCAGGATTAAAGAGATGTGGTCTCTGTCTATCACTGTGAGTGCACTGGTGTGCTTTTCTCTGTGATAAATCAGGCCATCTATAAGGAAGAATTTATTGTCCTTATAGGCCCTCAACCAGGGTTCCTCCAGCTGGGTTTCCAGTTCTGGGCTCCTGTATTCACGTTGAAGGAGTTGGAGTAGTATGCTACACTGAGTGTGTTTAGCATGAGATTTCAGTACTGCATTGAAAAATTCATTGTGCAGTTCTGAGGAACTTATTCCCAGTATGGGGGTTTCTGTCCCTTCTGAATCAGTGTTTCCACTGTCAAGGGTACCACTCCCTGGTGCCCATTCAGAGAATCTGAAGTTCTTCTTCCTATTTATTTCCATAAAATGGATAGGAATTTTTGCAGCAACTTCAGGGTCATGAGCTGGATTGCTTTTGACATTGTCCAGTGGCCATCTGCTAAGGCCATCTGCATTGGTATGGCTTTTACCTTCCTTGTATATGATGGTCATGTTCCCTCTATACTCCTGGATGGCTATTTGCCATCTCAGCATGTGTCTATTAGTAGTCTTCATGTTTAGTAAAGACTTCAAGGCTGTGCAGTCTGTGTAGACTTCAAAGACTGCACCCTCCAAGTAATAATGGAGTTTTTCTAGAGCCCAGACTAGACATAGACATTCTGTCTGGGTGGCCCCATAACTGGCTTCTGAATCTTTCAGCTGCCTGGAGATGTAACATATTACACCTTCTCTTGGTTCACCATCCACAATTTGTCTTTGGTGAAGGGCTGCTCCCAAGCCTTGGCTGCATGCTGCATCTATATATAACTTGAATGGTAGTTCAAAGTCAGGCAAGATGAGCACAGGTGCATTTGTGAGTTCATATTTGATCCTCTCATATGCATCCCTCCTTTCCTTGTTTATTTCAAAAACTACATCCTTTGAGCATAACTTGTATAAACTACTAGTTATGTGGGCAAAGTTTTTGATGTGGTTTCTATAGCAGCTAGAAAATCCAAGGAAAGATTGCATCTCTTTGATGTTCTTTGGTACTGGCTTTTGCAGTACTGCTGCTACTTTGTTCTGGTCAATTGCCAGACTAAGGCCTGAGACTTTGTGTCCTAGAGCTAGTAGCTCTTGTTGGCCAAAATTACACTTTTTAAGTGAAATTTTTAGATTGATGGGTGTACATATACTTAGCACTCTGTCTATGTATTGTACATGGTCTTCCCATGTCTCTGAGTATATAATAATATCATCAATATATACTACCATCCAGCCTTCCATTATTTCTTCTTGAAATATGGTGTCCATCATCCTTTTGAAGTGGGCTGGTGCATTCTTCATGCCAAATGGCATCCTTGTGTACTCATATATGTCCATATGGCATATTATTCTGAGCAATTTCATGGAGTTTGGTTTAACTCCATTTTGGTGGAAGCCTTTCATACAATCCATCTTGGTTATGTATTTGGCTTTGGCCAGCTTATCCAAGGCATGAGGTATCCTTGGTATAGGGTACCTGTCTGCTTTTGTGTAGTTATTCAGGGCTCTGAAGTCTCCACACAATCTAGACTTGCCATCATGCCAGGTGATCAGGACAGGAGTGGTGATTTCCACTATTTCATTATGTCCAATCTTCCTGATGACATCCATGTCCAGGAGTTCATTGATGTGTTTTTCAATTTCTTTCCTGGTTTCCAGACTTGCTGGATAAGGAGGTCTCCTCAGCATGGGTGGATAAGGTCTTTCCACATCCAGATATAGTTCTATATCATGGCCTTTAATCTTGCCTAGTGGTTCTTCACCAATGGCAAATGCTGGTCTGTTCTTCCTCAGCATCTTCAGTAAACTTAGTTTTTGTTTACTGGTGAGGGTAGTGCTAAACTGTCCCTCCTTGAACTCCTTCAAGAGTTCTTCTAGTGGATCCTGTGAAGATATGTGGTATATATCAAGTGAAAATTTCTTTTCCTTGTTGGTACCAATGGTAATGTGCCTGTTTTTACTGTTGTAAATATCTATGCCATACATCCTCTGGTAATCTGTTCCCAGTAAAAACCCTTGGATGTGGGCATCTTCAAGCACTACAAACTCTGGGTTGAGTCTGATATTACCCTTCCTGTGGGGTATAATTATCTCTTTGATAATTGTCCCAATGGAAGTCATCTTCCCTGATGCACTTTTGAAGTTCTTTGCCTTAGTGGGCAAGAGCTGTTTTTCCCAGTTTGGGAAGTGGTTATCCAGATATTTCTGGCCACTATGGAGCAATGTGCTCCACCGTCAATGATCAGTGGGTGCTGAGCATTGTCAATACATACAGTCATTTTTGTGGCTGTTCCATGTATATATGCCATTCCTTTGGTTAGTGTAACCAGGAATGTTTGTGCATCTTGTGTGTGTTTGCACAAGTTCTTGTTGGCAGTGTCCTGTGGCATGCCTGCTTCCAACTGTATATCCTGGATTTCCAATGGGGTTTCCTCTTGGTATTCCACTAGAAATTCCTCTCTTGGGTCTTGATCATCATCAGATGGTTCTCTGATGGCATCTCCCATAGAGTCTGATTCAGAATCCTCTGTTGGAGGTTCTTCTTCAGGGACATTTTCTATAGCATAGACTTTTTTCTTTGCTTTTGGAAATTTGTTGGCATAGTGGTCTGTTGAACCACAATTGTGACAAGAATTCTTCTTCCTTGCCACTTCTGCCACTCTTTCTTTGGGTTTGTCTTTAAACTCCACCCTGAAAGGTTGTTTCTCCTTGAAACTACTGCTTCTATATGGGGTGAATTTTCCTATATTAGTTCTTTTCCTTATGTCTTGTAAGGTATTGGCTATGTCATCTAGAGTGCAATTTTGGTTGCATCTGCATTTCACTGCATGCTCTAATTCTCCTGGCAGTTGTGTCAGAAGTTTGTGATTCCTCATCTGGATGTTCATCTGAGGATCAATGGCTTTAAGTCCTTTAGACTGTCTGAGACACCACTCATATGGATCTTTGTCCACAGAGTATTTGTCATTTTCAAGTGACATGGTCTTTTGCCATATCCAAGTTCCATTACTGTACTTTTGGATTATTTGACTCTTCCACCATGGCCAGTTTCTTCTGCCATGGATTTCTTTCATTTCTGTGTACCATATACTTGCATGACCTTTAAATGCAGTATTCAGTCTAGCAGTAATCCAGTAATCTGGTATGCTGGGTACATCAATGAAGAGTCCATCAATATAATCTATGAGTTCCATATGATCATATTCTCCTGATCCAGAGAAATTGAGCCAGCTTGAGGCCTCAGGAAGCTGTTTCAGGGCTTCCTTTTCTGAATAAGACATGCCATCTCCATCCTGGTATTATGATGGAGATCTTGTCTTATTCAACAACATGGCATCTGGTTTGATGTCATCTGGTTGATATGGATTATTCATAGCTTGGCCTTGTGGTTGAGGCTTCAAGATATGGTAGGCATTAAACAATTTGTTAATGTCTTGATCCAGACACTCCCTGTCCCTTGTGCTGTGATGTTGTTCTTCAAAGACTTGGTTCAGTATTTTGTTGGATTCTTCAGAGGCTTTGCTCAGTTGAGCATATCCTTCTTGAAGATTCTTAACTATTTGTTCCAAGGAGGCTTGAGTTTGTCTCATCCTCTCTTGGCTAGCTTTAACTTCTGCAAATTTCTTTGCAGATTGTTCAGCATATTGGGACACTTGTAACCACAGTGTATCACTGTTGATGTTACTCTCAGATGTGACAATGTTATTTTCAGTCTGAGTGGGGGTAATGTTTCTATTACTAGGACTACTGATTCTAGAGTGGTTTACAACTACTTCTGGTTCTTGTGTACTTCCTTTACCAAATCTAACAGCTTCTGGATCATGGGGTCTGACTCTTTCCTCCTCTGGTTGAAGGAGATTTTGTTCTTGCCCTTGTTTCCTTGTCTTCTCCTGGAAACTTCCTGGAATTGTGAAGAATGGTGACTCTTGGCCACTGATCTGTTGGTTTCTGAATGGTGTGAAGCCACTGGAGAGCTGATTTGGCCTGCTCCTTGTGAACCTGAAGGAATCTGAGTAGGCCCTGTCTGGGTCAACTGTTCTTCTATAGCTAGGATAGTGACTTTATTCTCCCTTATCCTCTGTGCCCTTGCCTCCAGGAGTCTGTGCTGCCTGGTAGGATTCCAACCCTTGGTGATTACCATAAGGTCTTTGAAGTCTATCTCTTTGAGACAGATCTTCTGGCAACTTGATCCCAGTTCTGCCCAGTGAGTTGCTAGGTTGAACCTCTTGTTGTCCATGCTCCATTGAAATAAATCTTTGAGGAGTTGGTGGATCTGAAGAACTTGATCCATATCCTTCCAGTCCTCTGGTTTGAGGTTTCTGTTGAATTGGAGTGTGAATGGAAAGTTTGATATTATCTCCCTCATTGTTTTGCCATCCACCACTGTGTCCAGGGTGTCCTCTTTCAGGTCTTCTGGTTCTGGACAATCCTCCTCTATCCTCTGGCTGGTTCCTTTGGAAGCCAAGGTCTCTGAGGTATACAGGGGACATATCAGTGTCTGCAATCAGTCAACAACTTTATGTTCTTAGGGTATTTACCTTTGACTGTGCCTTGTACAAATTTATTGTCTGCTGATTTGGACAGTTTGCCTTTGGAAGTTACAACTGGGTTAATAATTGTAATCTTCCCTGTACAAGTGGTTAAGGTTGGTTTACCTTGTATTGATGCAGAGTTTTGTGGTTTTCTACTTCTCTGAGTGGCTATTGGTGTCCACTTCTTGGCTGTGATGAGGCCTTCATTGTGCCTCTTTCCTTTGCCCTTGCTGCCCTCTGGTTCTGAGGGTGTCACTGGTGTGTTGGCCTGTGACTGGGTCTCAAGTGGGATGTAATTTTCTTCCACTGAAATCAAAGCAGGAAAAAGGAGGGCTTATGTCAGTTAAGACTTCTCAAAAAATGCTGGTTTTGCACATCTGAGATTGGCCTCTGGGCTTGTATGTTACTACAATGTGCCTTGTATAATGACAGTGTAATTGAATCAACAATTCCTCGTCAAAATTACAGCTTTCTGGTACCCTGTCACACTGTTTGTGTGTCAGTATCCCTCAGAAACACTTGTGGTTTTCAAGTGTATTCTGTAAAAGTGGTTTTGTATGAGTGTTATTGAGTTAACAATACACTTAACCACGCCTCAACTGATGGTTTTTCAGTTAGAGGTGTCCTTTTTCAGTCAAGAATACAGGACTTATTGATGGCTTATGTGTTTTTATATACAAAACACGCCAAAAATAGTTATATTCAGTGGGTATTAACCATGTGAATAATACTCTTATAATATGAGTATATGTATAAAAAAGGATAAATATATATAAAATATATATTTAAATAGAGAATTTACGCCTAAAAAAGATAAAACACTTATCAATAAGTCATAAAAAGAGAAAAGACTTACTTTATAAGGTCCAAAAAAGGTTAAAAACACGGCCAGGCCCCCAAAATGTCAGGATGAAACTATGAAAGAGTGGTAATGTAGGCTACTTACAACTCAAACTATGTTTGTGACACGGTAAAAAATGCTTTAAGAAGGTTTTGAGATGATTAAGAATAAATTTAAGGGCTTTACTATAGTGGTTATAGTGGTGGCGAGCGCTGTTGAAAGCCCTGGGTGCAGCTTTATCTGTTGGGTTACAATAATTAAACTTATAATTATACCTGATTATTAACCAAGAGTAAAACTGTTTTTGACAGTTTACTACATAGGTTATTCAAGAGCAGGATGAGGAAAGGCTTTTGGCTGTGAAAAACCCTCCTTTTATCCTGAAATTGAGGTGGAAAGGCTGCTAGACCTTTCCACGTAGAGGAAGTGAAGATTTTTCACTCTCTATGACAGGCTTGTGATTTTCAACAGCCTGTATACTCTGTATTGGGCTCAGATGTGGCTTTGAAACCACATCTTGGTGGTTTTCACCAATACAGGGTGAAAATTTTCATCTGGGGACCTCACAGCCTGATTCTGACTTGTATGACGCGTAGAATGCTGTACAGAAACTGTATGGGACCCCAGTATTGACTGACATATGATGTATTGAAGTAAAAGCATGCTTCTTTGTCTATTTGACACCTCATATTCATGGTTATGGGATATTATCCCATGGTAAGGCTGTATATGACAGCAGGTGAGATTTTGACCTTAAAATGGTCATAACTCTGTCAGTTTTTGAGATATCAAGCTCAAAATTGGTTGATTGAATAGCTCTATATGAGCTCTACACAATGGTACCCAACTTGACATGGTTATCATTAAAAATGACAAAGTTATCCCATGTACAAGTATTTTTGTACATTGGCGTGGTTTGGGCAAAAGCTGTATTAAGCTTGTTTGGCCAATAACTTCTGTTGTAGTTGAGCTATGAGAAAATGGATGGCACCATCAGATAGCCCTGATTGTGCTCTTTCCAAAAAGACCCTACTTTAAGTATCTCACACTAAAACTGTAAAAGTTAGATGGGAGGTGAATGTTTTGTTCACCCTTATTTGGTCTGAATTTGACCATAACTCAAGTAATACTGGTGCTATCTCAGTTTGGCTAGCACCATTAGATAGCCCTGGCTTAGAGCTTCATTTTGAATACCCATTTGATGGGGTTAAGCCTCTCCTTCTAGATTTTACATGAGAGGTGAAAATTAAGGTTTATGCTCAGCAATAACTTTGAGCAGGAATAACTTTGTTATTTCTTTTCCTATGGTGATGGGACTTATATTTTCAGAAAAAGGTGAGTTTCCTCTTTCTTTTGATACCTTTTGAGCTAATTTGGCTCAGCTCCATGTTTTGGTGGTATTTTGGCTATACCATTGGTTTATGGTATTTTGGCTGTCATGCTTGTGCTCTGGTTTTGAGTCACAGGCTGACACATTCTTTGAGGAAACATTCTTGATTCATACATGGTTCAAATCCAGTGAAGTGATCAAAGACATTTTTGGAATGAAAATTGCCATTTTTGAGAATCTTTCCACTTTGAAAAGAATTTAGTCAAAGTAATTGGACTGTGGAAATTGAGTGATGAAGTCCATTGAGAGAAAAATACAAGGACTATTTGGTATTGGAAGAGGATTTAGTAATCCAAACTTCTTGTGATTAATATTCTTGTTTCTTGACCACTTTTGACAGGATGAGACATAATCCTTGATGAATTGAGTCATTCCATACCAGTGAAAATCCTACTTGACAAGCTTGAGAGTCTTATCTTGGCCAGGGTGGCCAGCTAGAGGAGATTCATGGTTATTTTGAATTGTGGTGTCATTTAGGACCACCACCTGATCATTGACAAGAAGAAGTTGGGAAGTGGAATCAAGAGAATACTCTTGCACAGATTTATCTTTACTAAAATCTTGAAGGATACTTCTTCATTTAGAATCTTGCCATAATTTCTTCTTAATTTATTCAATCAAAGTTTAAAATGATTCTACCTTGAACTCAAAGAATTTTTAGGCTTTAATTTCATCTTTCTTAATTATTTTCTGATAATTCATTGGATCCTTTCTGATGAAATCCTGACCCCTCTCTTGGTAAGCATTATCCCAATGTGACAAAGTATCTGGGAGGGATTCCAGGTGGCCAGGGTGGTAGGTGATTGAGAAATGAAGATCTGAAAGGAGTTAAGCACATCTGCCTTGACCGCTAATGAGAATCTTTGATTACATGAAGTATTGAAGTGAAGAGTGATTGGTGAGACCTTCAAAGTGAAAAGAAATGTAAAGAATAAAAGCTCTCCATTGCTTGAGAGCCCAGACTATTCCAAGGAGTTCCTTGTCATGAATCTCATAATTGATCTATGCTGGAAGAGGCTTGCCACTATTAAATTCAATAGGATGTTTTCCTAAGTCAGAGCTCTGACTCAGTACAGCACCCAAGTCATAATATATTGCATCAGTCTCTACAATGGTGGGTAGAGAAGGATTGAAGTGAGAAAGTATTTTGCAGTGGTGAAAGCCTCTTTGATTTTATGAGACTTTCTAAGAGCTTCCTCATTGAGGGGGAAAATTGAATCTTTCTTGAGGAATTTTGTGGGTGAATTGATAGTCTTTGAACAATTCTTGATTAAATGGCAGTAGAGGGTTTTGAAACCAAGTAATGATGGAAGAACCTTGAGGTTTCTTGGAGGAGATCAATTGAGAATTTGCTGTATTTTTTCTTGGTTCATCTTGAGGCCTTCAGAAAAAACAACATGACTTAAATATTTCACCCTTGAGACATGGAAAAGAAATTTGGATTCCTTAGCAAAAAGATTATTGGCTTTCATTATGGCAATATCAGTGGAAACATGAGTGACATGTTCTTCCTCAGACTTGGAAGAACCATAATATCATATACATAAACAACTATATAGACATCTAGAAGATCAGAGAAAATATCCTTGACAAGAGTTTTAAAAGAGGCAGGAGCACTTGTGAGCCCAAATTGCATGACCAAGTACTCATAACTGCTGTACTTAGTTCTAAATTCTGTCAAATGTTCTTCACCCTCCTTCATTATGAGCATATTATATGAACCACCCAAATCAGTATTGAAGAAGATAAAAGAACCATTGAAAACAGTGAGAATCTGGTTAATAGGAGGAACAGGATATTTTTTCTTCCTTGTGACAGCATTGAATTAGCGGTGTGGGAACTCCTCTTGTGTGGGATAAATGAGGCAGTACCTGAAGGGGGAAAGTACAACAAAACAGTTATGAATGGCTGTTCAAGCTTGCAACCCTTTCTCTGCTTGTGTGCTAGAATACTCAAGACTTCCCTTCCCAATAATGCTGAATTATCTTGGCTTGAGTTCCACAATCAATTTAAATTATTTCATGGTGGCTGGGTCAGAAAAGTATATTCAACAGAATCTATAAGGCTTTGTTTGATCTGGAAACAATTTCTTATTAAACCTTAACACAAATAAATAAATATATAGAACTTGAGTAAATGCTTTTCATTCCTTTGGTGAGAACAGTAACACCTTCAGAGATTTTCAATTTTGATGATAACACTGTTGATACTATGATAGCTACTAATAAAAGATACTACTATATTTTGTAGAGGTTTAATAATTTTATGATGATAACTTGGGATAACAGACACTACTATGGTTCAATTTACTACTGAGCTTGGCTACTGAGTAAAGGACTTTGTCAATGGAATGGATTTATAAAATTATGTAGAACAACTTTTAACTACTATTAATTAGTAATCACTCAGAGAGGGCTACTGAGCTTGGTTAATGAGAAAATTAGGAATGGAATAACAATATTTATGGGATAGTCAATCAGTTCAATTTCTAAATCAATTTAGACCAGCTGTTATCTACCGTTAATTATAAAAAAAGACTCAGACAGTGCTTCTGAGCAATAATGGGATGGAGATGTTCAATGAGATGAGTTTATTAATTAAACTAGACCAACTTTTAGCTACTATCAATTATAAATCACTCAGGCAGTGCTACTGAGATTAGCTATCAAGCAAAATTTAGGAATGGAGATGGGATAACTATACTTCTGAGTATTCCTAAAAAAATTAGGAGAATGTGAATTTATAGAGGATATTTTCCTCAGAAAAAATTATAAGAAGTTACGTTTTTCTGTGGACCTCTGTCTAGACCATGAGGAAAAAAGAATTGAGGGGGAGGCAACCTCTTTTTATAGTTTTGGGGGCCTCCATGGGAGTGTCGAAAAGAGGGGACTTGGAATTTTTCTAGTTCTGATCCAGCTTTTTGAGTGGGTGACCTGTCATGACATGGTTTCTATTTCTGATCAGCCAGATTGCACCATTCCAATATTACATGTTGATGTGACATGAATGCAATTTCTGACCAATCAGATTTCTTCATTTTAATTTTATGTGTTTATGTGTTGTGTCATGATTAGAACCCTCATGCTATAATTAATTTGTTGCCATGGTCATGATAATATCAATTGAAAATCCTGGAATCCTCATTTCCATGATTACTAATCTTCATTCAATTGATAACTAAGACTATTGATTTCTTCCTTAACTCTGTCCATCTGTATTTAAACCCTTTACCCTGATTACAAATACTCCTTAACTCCTTCCAGGATTAGTAATATCAATTTTTTATCGATTACTAATTCATTCAATTTTAGTATCTTGCAACCCTACTGTAATTTTTGACCTTTTACTTTCACTTTGCAGAAAACTGTAATTTTATTGTGACAGAGTATGTTCCTGTAACTGCACTTGTATAGTTCATACCTGTAAACCTCCTCTTTGCATTTCTGTTATATTTTTCTCCCAAATTTAATGACTTATTTCTACTTCCTAGCCTCTTCTTCTTCACCTTCAACACCATTTCTCCATCTCCCTCTTGAAACTTGTATTACCCTGGATTCACTTTCTGCTCTAAGCCTCAAAGGTTGATTGGTGGACCTGATACACCCATCCTATTTATATAAGTTAATGTTTAAGCCAGAATTAAACAATTTTCCTAGCTTTAACCCTCTCAATTTAATATTCATTTCCTTCTCAAAATTAATAGAAAGACTAATTTTCATCTAAATACCCAATTCGACCATTTTGATATATAAATGAACTTTTGATTAAGTTTCATAACCCCTATTATGCTACAGCTCTGCCCCAAAATTTAATTCCATACATCCTCATTTCAACTAAGACCTTCTGTTCTGTAGTATATGTTTGTTTCTCTTTTACTACCCACAATAATTAATGAAAATTGAGGTAAATAATAATTAAGAAATTGAAATATTTATATATCAAATTTTGAGGTCAACCAATCCATTGAAAGTTAACTTCACCTGGGTGGCTCATTGGTGTGTCACATCATAATTGTTGAGCTAATTGATTAACAAAGGGTATTTATTGTTTTTTTAATGGTTTGAGTCCTTCTTATAGTTTATTTTGAAAAGAAGTCAATACTCTAATGCATTGGGGAACGCCTAAGACAAAATTTAAATAATTCCTGCTTAGGATGTCCATTAATCCAATATGGCACAGATATACCACATCCACAGGTATACCACAGCAGTAATCAACACACAAAAAGAGGCCACCATCTTCCTTTTTTACAGGGAGGACAGGTGCTCCTGTTGAAGAGGAGCTTTTCTGGATGAAACCTTTCTCTACATTCTCTGAAATGTTGGCCCTTAATGCATCTTAATCTGTATTTGATAAAGATTGGATCACCCCAACTAGAGGTACAGACCCCTCCAGCTCAATATGATGATCACAGGTGTGGTGAGGAGGACATTTCTCTTCTTTCACCAGGGAGAATACATCCAAATATTGGTGAGACACAGAAGGAACAGCCTTCATCACTGTTTCTATTTTTTCTGGATCTTCCTCTTCATCCCACAACTCCTCCAGGAAGTCATGATAAGATGAAGGAGGAAGGTCAACATTCCCAGGGGAGAGATGAAGTGAAGATATATAATTATCTTCTCCAACATGTTTTATCTCTTTGAAGAATTCATCTCTAGATGATAGTAATGAATAAGGGGAATTTAAGGAATGAATATGGACAGAAGATGTGAATGATGGTGTTCTTGAATCAACAACCAGAGCTTCGCATGTGTTGGCAGAATAAAATTCATTACTGAAGGGAATAAAAGAATCACTAGATCTCCTATAATAAGGATTAAAGGTGATCAGCCACTGCCTCCAATGAATTGATGGATTAAAGTGATTAAGAAAGTCAAGGTACAATATGAGGTCTTCTCCCTTGAGAGTATCAATGACTAAATATTCCCTTTCAAATATTTGGAAGGAAGGGAGCTCAACCATATGTTTAATATGGTGAGTCACAAATAGAGAAGGGGAATCTGAGGGGTCCAAAATTATAAGATTCATCTTCCCTGGGAGTTCTCAAATGGTCAAAGAAGACTTTTGAACAAACTGCTTTGTGATAAATGAGTTTCTAGCACTCGAATAAATGAGAATACTGTAAGAAATTTCAAAAAGAGAAGAAAAAACAGATGATTTATGAGCTTTTTTTACACCAGTATTCAAAATGCACAATTGTGCTCTGGGTTGAAAATAGTGGAGACTATTGAACACAACATGATATTCACTCAGGCTTTTCCCTAGCTTGGAAAGCTTCCTGATGGTTGTGTAAGCTGGTTTTGAGGCCTTTTGACACAAGCATCAAGACTATGCTTCCCACCACAATAGGCACACAAGCCTTCCTTCAACACTCTTTATTTTGAAGAACCTATAGACTTGAAGTCCTTATTTGACAAAGAAGAATGGGGCTTTTCCCTCTTCTGAAAATTCAAATTCTTCTTCTTATTGCAATTTGAACTTGAAGAATTTTGGGGATGAGAACTGACTTTGAGGCTTCAGGATTCTTCTCCTTTTACCTCTGTAAGGTTTGACTATGAAACAATAAGTAAAAATTACTAATATTTGACTTATTTTACTCTGAATTTCCTTATAAATAAAGTAAATAAGATAAATATAATTATCATTATGGTGTAAAAATAATTATATTCTAAAATAATATAATTTATATTATAAAAAAATGATATGAAAAATAAATATATTAATATATCTAAAAGCACTTTCTTATTGTTAACAACAAATAATAAAGGCCTAAAAAATTGTTTCTTATTAATAAAAAACAATTAATAAAAATAATATTACTAATATTATAGCTATAAATTAATATAAATACTATTCATATTAGTTAAAGAATTATTAAAAGTAATAATAAAGAGAAATTCTTATGATAAGAGAAAATAACCTACTTTTAACACTTGGTATAATAATTTTGAATAACCTTAAGCCAGAGAATATAAATAAAACTTATTTAAATTGTGTTTACAATTAAAATTAAGAGAAATTACAAATTTTCTTGATTTTACGTGGATTTGAGTTTTTTAAGAAAAATTTAGCAAAACAGTAGAACAATTGAAGTAATCACATCAAAAATGATGATTATAATTAAGATTACCTTTGTTATTTAATAATATAAAATATCTATATATAAAGAATAAAGATTTTACCTTTTGATTTAATTGTTTTAATGTGTTGATGTGTCTTAGGGGAAAATAGAGTAAAAAGAGCTCTATTTATAGGAAATACCTCCCTTCTAGAGTCCATTAGACGTCTAGTAGACATGTACTGATGATATACACTGGAAATTATCAATATTTTAAGGCTTAGTGATGATTACATCATGATCAAACCATCTTATCTCATTATTACGTCATTATTTAGAGCTGTCACTATAACTATAAGTTTGATTACATCATAGGCTTGGCAGAAGCCTAAAATTTGTGTATTTCATTATTATTAATCCTAATATAATATTATTAACCAGTTTCATCACTTATATAACTGTTGAACCTAAAATACGATCACAGTGAGTGATCATAAATGATCAAATGTAAGCTTACACTTTGGTAATTAAGAACTTTTAGGTTATACACGCTAGAGCTATTCTGAGAGTGGATTTCGATAGCTTGGCATGTTTTCATTAAGCTGTCAGGAGTATCTCATTACATAATCAAAACTCTATTTCTGATGATTTTCCTTGTAGCTTATCTATTCTGTTGAGATTTAATATTTTAAACTTGGAACCATGATTTCAAGGGGTTATACCTTGAATACTATGATACAAATTACATCATTCTTCACATATGAGCTAGTAGAATCTGACTTTCTGGTTTCTTTTAAGTTTGGACTACTTTCATAACAAAATGGTCAACAGCTCCATTGATTTTATTCAATAATTCATTACAAGTTTTAACCTTGTTTATAGCTTGTGAAATAAATTTCATATCTGCGTTCTTACAGTAATTACATGGTGACATTTTTGTTTTATCTCTCTATCTTGTATATTTCAAGTGATATTAGCTAAAACCCATGAATATATACATTGACCAAAAAAGTGCATATATCCAGCTTAATTCCTTAAGTATTGACTTTAGATAATAGCTTTATGATTGTTTTACATGTGGAATTTTATGTAGAATCCAATGGTACAATTTATTTTACATGTTGTTTCATTAGTTTCTGAGTTAAATAAGGTTTTATACCTTTTTTAAGGTATTATTACTTATACTTCAGTAATTATTGACTTTTCAGATATGCCATAAAAATGCATATGGGTATTTTGGAATCTACTTGTGTAATTCAATTTACATGTTTACTCATTGGATTCTGAGTTAATTCAGATTTTTGACTTATTTATGGTATTTTTACTACCCTTTGAGATAATTATTTTAAGTATAATTATTACAGAAATTTTTCTGTGACCTTTTAGGATATGTGGTCATATCTCAAAGGCTCACATTCCCTACCACCAAAAAATATTGTACCACAATCTGATATAGTCAGTTAGGGTATAATCCACTGTCCTAACTCTTCAATAGACTTTGTTAGTCTTGAAGCTCAATAATGCTTTATTTTTCTATTCTTTAGGACTTCTTTCATTTCTGAACCTTCTTAATAGTTTGTCAGCATTTTTCATATCCTTCTCAAGTAGTAATTCATCTTCTTGAGTTGGATTTCTATACCTTACAAGGAATTCCCTTTCTTTTTTGTTTCTTGTCCTTCTTTATTTAAGGACTTTTACTATTTTCTTTTAATCTCCTTCCTTTAAAGGGGTTATTTCAAATGGGGGTTCGTTTATTAGTGGAATTAATTCCTTGTCACTTGATCTGTAAGTGTTTATCAGACTTACAGGAAAAGTTGGGTGTTTATTCATTAGTTTTCCTGTGAGCTCTAATTGGACAGCATTGGGTCCATGTAGTGCTTTTCTCATAAATGGTCCTGAAAGGGAATCTTTCAATTTATTTGGGCCTTTTATATTATTGAAATTTAAACTTGACACTAGGACCAAGTCTCCTATTTTGGAGTCAGGTGGTTTATGACTTTTATCCAATCTTTCTTTTGCATACTTGAAACAATCTTGCATACATCTGTTTGCATGGTGTCTTGCTTTGTCAAGAATTAACTTGAAGCTACTTGCTGTTGGGTGTATATCCACTCAGTCCTTTTTGAGGGTATCATTAGAGAGTCTTGGATTGCAGCCTTTTTCTAGCATTGCAGGTGTCTTTCCAGTTGAAGAATGGAGTGATTTTTTATATTTAAATAAGAGGTCAATAAACTTTACTTTCATTTTTACAGTAAATTCATGATTTAATTCTGCCTCTTTTAGCTGTTCAGTTATGAAAAAATCCATTTCTGGGCTTTTTTCTTCATTCTTGACGAATGTAATTTGTCTTTTGTTCTTAATAATGCCAAATTTTTGTCTTTTATTGTCTCCTATGGTAAAATATCTATCTTTTTTGTTAGAGATATCTATGCCATAAATTGACAAGTAGTCATTTCCAAGTATAAAATGGTTACTAGTGCAGTTGTCCATTACTACAAATTCTACTTTCAATCTGATACATTGTGAAGGATGAGGAAAAATGAGTGTTAAGTGAATTATTCCAAGGGGCTTCATGCTTTCACTTGCACTACTAAATTTGACTCCTTGTATTGGTATAGGTTTTTCTTCCCAATTTGGTACAATTGTTCTCAAATAACTTTTAGTAACACAGGTACAATATGCTCCTTTATCTAAGTTCACTTTTTCCTCTTGGTTTCCCACCATGAAAATAATTATACTTCATTTTCCAGTTGTATATCCCATCCCTGTTCCTGTTTTGGTTCTATACAATTTAGCATCTTTTATATTAGTGAGGTTTGTATCAGATGTTCCAGCTTGTGGTAAGTTTGAATTGGCATCCAGTACTTCATATATTAAATCAATATTTTTAATTTGTGCATCAATTATATTAATTTAATCACTTTGAGAAGTTTCTGATTCTTCAGTGTCCTTTTCAGAATCAGATTCTTCTTCTTTATCATTGTGGTCCTCTGTTTCCACAATTTCATTGATTTTTGCTTTTTTAAGGCAATTATTGGCTAAGTGTCCAATACCTCCACATTTTTGGCACTTTCTTTGCTCATTATTGTTGGATTCATTGGGCTTGAGAGTTTCTCTTTGTTTATATTTTTTGATAAATGGCTTGTTTTGACTTTTAATGTCCAATTTCTTCCAATTTCTGCCAATTTTTGTCCTCGTCACTATGTCTTCTAGTGCATTGATATACTCTTCTGTGGAGCATGGTTCTATACACCTGCTTCTCAGGGAATTCTCCGATTCTCCTCCACATTTCTTGAGTATTTTCATGTGTACCATTTTTTGTGACATTTCTGGGTACAGTGCATTTAATCTTTCAACCTGTTTTAAGAACCAAGTCAAAGGTTCATCTTTGTCTGGGTCAAAGAAGGATTTTTCAAATGCATTTTTTATTTTGTACCTCCAGGCATCATTAGCCCACTTGGTGATTATTTCTTTTTTCCACCAATACCAGGTATTTTTTCCATTTGTTTGCCTTATGCCATAATACCATTGTTTTTCAGATTTCTCAAACAGTGAGTGTAATCTTGCAGTGATTAATTCCTCTGTTATGGCATAATCTTCTTGTATCATGTCAATTGTTTTAATAAATGACATATGGTCATATCTACCTTCTCCTGTGAATGTTGGCCATTATTTGAATTGAGGTGCTTCTTTCATTGGGACTTGGTTATTGCCTTGATGACTCAAGTCTGTCATGACTGGATTTTTTAATTCCTCTTTTGGCTTAACAGGGCTTCTTATGTGGGAAAATGAGGTTGATAACCCTGGCATATTTGAGCTAGCCTCATTAATTGTATCCATTTTTTCAGTAATAAGCCTTATTTCACTTTGAATTTCATTTTGCATATGCATTGTTGCTTCATCACTTTTTTCCGCATGGTCTAAAAGTAATTTTTAGTGTGATGAAGTTTTTTCTTCAAATAATTATACAGAAATACTTGATTTGTTCAATTTTTCTGCAAGATCATCAATACTCACATCATAATTTATTGTCAAAGATTTATCTTTGATATCTTTTATGTATTTATACAATTCTTTTTTTCCTTTTATTAACTTTTGAGTACTGTCAATTCAAATTTTTGGTTTGTTATTTTCAACAATAAATTTAATGTTGTCAATTTTTTTTTTATTCTGTAAAGAAATTTTTGTCAAAGAAAAGTTATTGTTTATTTCTTGTAAGGATAATAAACTATTTTTAGTTTCTTTTGGAGGTAAAATACTATTTTTAATTTTGGTTAAAGTATTTACAAAATTTGGGGACAAGGGTTTTTCTTTGGGAAATGTGGTTGTCTCATTCTTTGCTCCGCCTTGTCCTTGAATTCCATCAAGGTTCTGGCCATTTTGAAGACATTTTCCATGGCATCTTTTTGGATTTTTGGAATCCTGTAACTTGGGGAATATGGTTCTCTACAGTTTTCTTTGTGGTTCTTCTTCCCTTCTTGGGGAAGTGGATGGGATTGGGGCTTTCTGGTAGAAGCTACTGTGGCTTCTTCCTTGGTTTCCTCCTTCTTTTTGGAATGGTACTCCTTGATATTTTTGATTTGAGGTTTGGATCATAGTGGATTCCATCCATTGTAGTATCTCACTATTTCCTCCTCTTTGAGGAATGTTTTGAGAATCTTCCAGGATTTAATCACTCCTTGTTGTATTTGTGGCAACATTTCCCATTCCTTGTCCTTGTACACTGTGTAGTACTGCTTGTACTGGCTCATGTAAATGTCTATCTGAGCCCTCTTAATGTGATTTGTACCTGTTTTATTTACTCATACTTAGTTCTAACTCTGGTTCAGATATCATGGGCATTTCTGGGACTTGCCTTTGGGATAAGGCACTTCCTTGTGTGGATTCTGTTCCACTGGGTATTTTTCCCTTTCTTTTCCCTTTTGAGGGATCAATTCTACCTCTGAGTCCAGCTCCATCTGATTGTATGGAGTATTGGGAGCCTCTTCTGGTAGTCATGATTTATGGAATAAGGAAGAAGATGATTTAAGGACAAGAATTATTCTTATGTAAATTTAAAAAGTATGTACTCACCTTCAGAGTCCTGAATAGTGGTTCCTGGAAAGTCTAATTTCTTAGTCTTCTTTTTCTTAATTACAATTAGTGTTGGAGAGCTTGGGCAAGTTTCTTCCACCAATCGTTCAACAGTGGCTTGGTTGTCCTCTGTTAGATTGTCTTCAAAACTGAAAATGACAGATAAATTTAAGTCTTCTATATGATGAATGTTATTTTTGGTAAGATATGGCAATTTTCCATGTAAAAATTGCTTTTATATCCTTGAATAAATGAAATTAATAAAGAAATGAATAAAATGAATAAAAATAACTTTTTTTATTGTTTTTTAATATTTTTTCATCTTTATATTTTTCATTTTTAAAGAATAAAATAAAAATGAATATGATTATATTATGAAATTGATTTATAATATAAAATTATTTTTGCTTTATAAAATATCTCTTTCAATCACTACAGTCACTCAAAGAAAGTTCTTGAAAGTCTAAGGATCTGAAAGACCACATGTAAGACAGTCCAATTGCTTTCTGCATGCCTCAATAGCTTTTGTAATCAATAAATATAAATTTATTATATAATTTTATAATTATCATTATGATTTATTATTGGATAAACCCAATTAAAATTGTTTTGAAAGTAATTATCATGGTCAGGCCCTCAAATGTAAGGTTTGAGTATGAAACAATATGTAAAAATTACTAATATTTTACTTATTGTACTCTGAATGTCCTTACAAATAAAGTAAATGAAATAACAATAATTATAATTATGGCGTAAAAAGAATTATATTATAAAATAATATAATTTATATTATAAAGGAAATAATATATTAATATATAACAGCTAATATATTCAAAACAACTTTATTATTGTTACCAAAAAATAATAAAGTCATAAATAATTGTTTTTTCATTAATAAAAAACAATTAATCACAATAATATTACTAATATTATAGTTATAAATTAATATAAATACTATTTATATTAGTTAAAGAATCATAAAAAGTAATAATAAAGAGAAATTATTATGATAAGAGAAAACAACCTACTTTTAACACTTAGAATATTAATTTTATGCCAAAGAATATAAATACAGCTTACTTAAATTGTTTTTACAATTAAAATTAAGAGAAATTACAAATTCTCTTTATTTTACATGGATTTGAGATTTTTAAGAGAAATTTAGCAAAACAGTTGAACAATTGAAGTAATCAAATCAAAAATGATGATTATAATTAAGATTAACTTTTCTCTCTAATAATATAAAATATTTATATATAAAGAATAAAGATTTTACCTTTTGATTTAATTTTTGTAATGTTTTAATGTGTCTTAGGGGATAAAGGGGTAAAAGGAGCTCTATTTATAGTAAATACCTCCCTTATAGAGTCCATTAGGCTTCTCGTAGACGTGTACTGATGGTATCCACTGGAAAGTATCAATATTTTAAGGTTTAGTGATGATTACTACATGATCAAACCATCTTATCTCATTATTATGCCCTTATTTAGAGCTGTCACTATAACTCTAAGTTTGATTACATCATAGGCTTGTAAGAAGACTTATCTTAGTTTATTTTTTTACTATTAATCCTAATCTAATAGTATTCACCAGTTTCATCACTTATATGAGTGTTAAACTTAAAATAAGACTACAGTGATTGATCAAAAATGAGCAAATTTAAGCTTAAGCTTTGATCATGAATAACTATAAAGTTATACAGGCTTAACCTATTCTGAGAGCATATTCCAATAGCTTGGCATGTTCTCATTAAACTGCCAAGAGCATTTAATTACATGATTAAAACTCTATTTTTGATGACCTTTCTTGTAACTCATCTTTTCTGTCAAGATTTAATATTTTAAACTTCAAACCAAGATTTCAAGGGGCTATACCTTGAATACTATTATAAAGATTACATCATTCTTTATCTATTAGGTAGTAGAATCTGACTGTCTAGTTTTTTTTTAAGTTTGGACTACTTTCACAACAAAGTGGTCAACAGCTCCATTGATTTTATTCAATAATCGATTAAAGGTTTTGACCATGTTTATAGCTTGTTAAATAAAGTTCATATCTGTGTTTTTACAGTAATTACATGGTGACTTTATTTTTGGTTTATCTCTCTATCTTCTATACTTTAAGTGATATTAGCTAAAAACCATGAATATATGTATTGACCAAAAAAGTGCATATATTCAGCTTAATTCCTTAAGTATTGACTTTAGATAATAGCTTTATACTTTTTTTATATGTGGAGCTTTATGTAGAATCCAATGGTACAATTTATTTTACATGTTGTTTCATTGGTTTCTGAGTTAAATAAGGTTTTATACCTTTTTTAAGGTATTATTACTTATACTTCAGTAATTATTGACTTTTCAGATATGCAATGAAAATGAAATATGTGTATTTTACCATGAGGAATCTAATGGTGTAATTTATTTCAAATTTTTACCCATTAGACTCTGAGTCAATTCAGATTTTGTAATGATTTATGGTATTCTTACCATTCGTTGAGATAATTATTATAAGTGTGAACCTTTGAGATATGGCCACATACCCAAAAAGGTCACAAGAAATATTTAAAATAATTATACATTAAAAGTAATTACCTTAAAACTACAAAAATTCCATAAATAGGCATAAATCTTGGTTTAACTTAAAACCCAATGGATAAACATGTGGAAGAAATTGTACCATTGGATTCCCCATGGTAAAATACACATATACCATCTTTATGGCATATCTGTAAAGTCAATATTTAATGAGTTATAAGTAATAATACCTTATAAAAAACACAAATCCTTAATTATTTCATATACCAATGAGACAGAATGTGAAATGAATCATACCATTGGATTCTCCATAAGTCTTTACACATAAAACAATTAATAAGCTAATCTCCAATGTCAATACTTAAGGAGTTAAGCTGAATATATGCACTTTTTTGGTCAACGCATATATTCAAGGATTTTACCTAATATCTTTTGAGATATACATGATATAGTGATGAACCAAAAATAAAGTCACCACATAATTGCTGTAGGAATGCAGAAATCAACTTTCTTTCACAAATTATAAGCAAGGTTAAAACCTGTAAGAGATTATTGATTAAAATCAATAGAGCTGTTGACCACTTTGTTGTGAAAGTGGTCCAAACTTAAAAAAAGTGAAAATTTGGATTCTACTAGTTCATTTGTGAAGAATTATGTTTTTCTATTATAATATTCAAGGTATAACCCGTTGAAATCATGGTTGGAAGTTTAAAATATTAGATTTCAACAGAAAGGATGAGTTACAAGAAAAATCATCAAAAATAGAGTTTTGATGATGTAATAAAATGCTCTTGGCAGTGTAATGAGGAAATGCCAAGCTAAGAGAATCCACTTTAAAAATAGCTGTAGCGTGTATAAATTAAAAGCTATTCATGATCAAAGTTTAAGCTTAAATTTGATCATTTAAGATCACTCACTGTAATTTTATTTTAAGTTGAACAGTTATATAAGTGATAAAACTGGTGAATACTATTAGAATATGATTAAAACTAACAAAATTCACAGGGTTTAGGCTTCTGCCAAGCCTATTATGTCATCAAACTTGGAGTTATAGTGATACCTCTAAATAATGGCATAATTATGAGGTAAGATGATTTGATCATGATGTAATCATCACCAAACCTTAAGATATTGATCAATTCTAGTAGAAGGCATCAGTACACGTCTACTAGAAGCATGTTGGACTCTAGGAGGGAGGTATTTACTATAAATAGAGCGCTTTTTACTCTGTTTCCCCCTCAGATGCTTACAAAACATTAAATCATTAAATAAAAAAGTAATTTCTTTATTCTTTATATATAAAACTTTTATATTATTAAAGACAGAAGATAATCTCATAATAATATTCATTTCTAAAGTGATTATTGCAATTATTTAATTGTTTTGTTTAAATTTCTCTTAAAAACCTCAATTCCACGTAAAATCAAGAAAAATTGTAATTTATCTTCAATTTCATTGTAACTACACTTAAATAAGTTGTATTCACATTTCTAGGCGTAAAATTATTCAAACTTATTATATTAAGCATTAAAAGTAGGTTATTTCTCTAATTATAACAATTTTTCTCTATTATTACTTTAATAATTCTATAATTAATATAAATAGTATTTAAATTAATTTATAGCTTTAATATTAGTAATATTATTGTTATTAATTGTTTTTTATTAATAAAAAAAAATTTTTACGCCTTTATTATTTGTTGGTAACAATAATAAAGTGCTTTAAAATGAATTCATTATCTTATATTATTATATTTATTTAATAATATAATTACTTTACGCCATAATTATAATAATTCTTTATTATTATAATTATTTTTATCTTAATTATTTCATTTATAAGGACATTCATAGTACAATAAGTAAAATATTAGTAATTTTTTCTTATTGTTTCATAGTCAAACCTTACATTTGGGGGCCTGGCTGTGATATTTACTCTAAAAAACCTTTAAAAATATTCTAATTGGTTTTATCCAATAATAAATTACAATTATAATCATAAAATTATATAATAATTTTATATGTATTGATTTTAAATACTATTGAGGCATTTGGAAAGCAATTGTACTGTCTTACACATGGTTTTTCAAATCCTTAGACTTGCAAGAAGTTTCTTTGAGTGACCCTAGTAATTGAAAGAGATATTTTATAAATTGAAAATAATTTGATATTATAAATTAATTTTATAAAAGAATCATACTCATTTTTTTTATTTTATTCTTTAAAAATAAAAATATCAAAAACCAAAAAAATTATAAATAAAAACAATAAAAAAAAGTTATTTTTTATTCATTTTAATTTCATTTATTTATTTATTTTCATTTTTTAGAAATAAAAGCAATTTTTACGTGGAAAGTTGCCATATCTTACCAAAAATATCACTTTTTATATAAAAGACTTATATTTATTTGTCTTTTTTAGTGTTTGAATACAATCCAACAGAGGACAACCAAACCACTGTTGAAAGATTGGTGGAAGAAACTTGTCAAAGCTCTCCAACACCAATAATCACCAAGAGAAAGAAAGCTAAGAAATTAGACTTTCCAGGACCCACCATTCAGGACTCTGAAAGTGAGTAGCTCATTTACAAATTGCCATAAGAAGAATTCCTGTTCTAAAATTCTCTTATTTCTTATTTTTCTTGAAATATGACTACCAGAAGAGGCTCCCAATACTTCATCCAATCATATGAAGCTGAACTCAGGGGTATAATTTATTTCTCAAAAGGAAAAGGGAAGGGCAATATCCCCAGTGGAACAGAATCCACACAAGGAAGTGCCTTATCCCAAAGGCAAGTCCCAGAAATGCCCATGATATCTGAACCAGAGTTAGAACTAAGTATGAGTAACTCAAACAGGTACAAATCACATTCAGAGGGCTCAAATAGACATTTACATGAGCCAGTACAAACAGTACTACACAGTGTACAAAGACAAGGACTGGGAAATGTTGCCCCAAATACACCAAGGAGTGATGAACTTCTGGCACATCCTGAAAAAGTTCCTCAAAGAGGAGGAAATAGTGAGATACTCCAATAGATGGAATGCACTATCATCCAAACATCAAATCAAAAAGATCAAGGAGTACCATGCCAAAAAGAAGGAGGCAACCAAGGAAGAAGCCCCAGTAGCTTCTACCAGCAAGCCCCAAGCCAACCCACTTCCCCAAGAAGGGAAGAAGAACAAGAAAAAGAATTGGAGAAAACCATATTCCCCAAGCTACAGGATTTCAAAAATCCAAAAGGATGCCATGGACAATGTTTTCAACATGGCCAGAACCTTGATGGAATTCAAGGACAAGGAAGAACAAAGAATGAGACAACCTCATTTCCCAAAGAAATAACCTTGTCCAAATATGTGATAAATACTTCAAAAGAAATTAAAAATATTATATTACCTCTGAAAGAAATTAAAAAAAGTTTATTATCATTACAAGAAATAAACAACAACTTATGTTCTTTAGAAAAAATTGTTGTACAAAATAAAAAAGAAATTGACAACATTAAGTTTATTGTTGAAAATAACAAACCTACGCTTTTGATTGATAACACTCAAAAATTAATACAAGGATAACAAGAATTGTATAAATACATAAAAGATATCAAAGATAAAACTTTTACCATCAATTATGACATGAGTATTGACAATCTTACAGAAAAATTAAACAAACTAAGTATTTTTGTAGAACACTTTGAAGAAAAGACTTCATCACACCAAAAATTACTTTTGGACCATGTGGAAAAAAGTGATGAAGCAAGAATGCATCTGAAAGATGACATTCAAAGTGAAATAAGGCTGATTACTGAAAAAATGGATAAAATTAATGAGGCTAACTCAAATATGCCAAAATTATCAACCCCATTTTCTCACATAAAACGCCCTGTTAAACCAAAAGAGGAATTAACAAGCTCATGCATAACAGAATTAAGTCACCAAGACAATAACCAAGTCTTAATGAAGGAAGCACCTCAATGAAAAGAATGACCAACATTCACAGGAGAAGGTGGATATGAACACATGTCATTTATCAAGAAAATTGACATGTTACAAGAATATTATGCCATACCAGATGAATTAATTACTGCAAGATTACATTCATTTTTTGAAAACTCTGCGAAAAGATGGTATCATGGCATAAGACAAACAAATGGCAAAAATACATGGTCTTGGTGGAAACAAGAAATAATCACCAAGTGGGCTAATGATTCCTGGAGGTACAAGATAGAGAATGAATTTGAAAATTCTTTCTTTGACCCAGACAAAGACAAAACTTTAACTTGGTTCTTAAAACAAGTTGAAAGACTCAATGCATTGTACCCAGAAATCTCACAAAAGATGGTGCACATGAAAATACTTAATAAATGTGGAGGAGAGCTAGAACATGCCCTAAGAAGCAGGTGTATAGAGCCATGCTCCACACAAGAGTATATTAATGCACTACAGGACATAGTGACAAGAACAAAAATTGGCAGAACTTGGAATAAATTGGACATTAGAAGTCCAAATAAGCCATTTATCAAAAAAAATAAATCAAAGGAAGCTTTCAAGCCCAATGCATCCAACAATAATGAAGAAAGAAAATTCCATAAATGTGGAGGTATTGGACACTTAGCCAATAACTGCCTCAAAAAGGCAAAGATTAATGAAATTGTGGAAACAGAAAACCACAATGACAAAGAGGAAGAATCTGACTCTGAAAAAGAAACAGAAGAGTCAGAAAGTTGTGAAAGTGATGAAATTAATAAAATTAATGCACAAATTAATAATATTAATATAATTTATGAATTACTAGATGTTAATTCAAACTTACCACAAGTTGGAACATCTGACACAAACCTGACAAGCATACAAGATGCCAAAATGTATAGAACCAAACCTGCAAAAGGAATGGGATATACAGCTGGAAAATCAAGTATAAGTATTGTTATGGTTGATAAATAAGAAGGAAAAGTGAACTTGGATACAGGAGCAAATTTTACCTGTGTTGGTAAAAGTTATTTAAAAACCATTGTCCCAGATTGCCAAGAAATACTTATGCCAATACAAGGTGCCAAATTTAGTAGTGCAAGTGAGAGCATGAAGCCCCTTGGAATAATTGATTTAACACTAATTTTTCCTCGCCCCTCACAATGTTTCAGAATTAAAGTAGAGTTTGTAGTAATGGACAACTGTACTAGTAATAACTTCATACTTGGAAATGATTACTTATCAATTTATGGTATAGATATCTCTAACCGAAAGGATAGATATTTTACCATAGGAGACAACAAAAGACAAACGTTTGGCTTCTTAAATAACAAAAACCAAATTACAGTTGTTAAGAATGAAGAGAAAAGTCCAGAAAAGGAAAATTTTCTATCTGAACAACTCAAAGAGGCAGAATTCAATCAATAATTAACAGAAAAAATGAAAGAAAAATTGATTGACCTCTTATTTAAGTACAAAAATGCCTTTGCAACTGACAAAGAGCCACTAGGTGCTATAATTGGGCATGAAGTAGACATAATTCTTAATGTGGAAAAGCCTTACCCACCCTTACTAAGAAGACCAGCTTACCCAGCTAGTCCAAGGGCTAGAGAAGCCTTGGAGGTACACATCAAAGAATTAATGGACCTTGGAGTATTAAGAAAAGTAGGACATAATGAACAGGTAGAGGTCACTACACCTGTCATTATAACTTGGCATATTGGAAAATCAAGGATGGTAGGAGACTTCAGAGCCCTGAATACCTATACCATTCCAGACAGATATCCAATACCCAGAATCCATAAGACATTGACACAATTGTCACAAGCTAAGTTCATAACAGCCATGGATTCTTTAAAGGGTTTTCTTCAAAATGTCTTAACAGACAATTCCAAGAAACTACTGAGGATAATAGTCCACTGTGGAATTTTTGAATACTTAATAATGCCATTTGGTATAAAGAATGCACCATCCCATTATCAAAGGATGGTTAATACCATATTTCCTGAAGAATTATCAGAAGCATGGTCAATTATCTCTATTGATGACATCATAGTTTGCTCAGAAACTTGGGAGAATCACCTTACAAGACTAGAAAGGTTACTACAAAAAATAGTGCAAGTGAATATGAAAATTTCCTTGAAAAAGTGTCATTTTGCATATAGTGAACTAAAAGCACTAGGACATGTTGTATCTGGACTTAGTCAAGGCATAGACAATAATCAAGTAGCAGCAGTACTACTTAAGCCAATTCCTCAAACCAAAAAAGAAATGCAATCATTTCTAGGACTTTCTGGTTACTATAGACAGCATATAAAGGACTTTGCAAAAATTTCTAAATCCTTGTATAAGCTATGTGATCAACAAACAGTCTATGAAATGACAGAAGAAAGAGTCAATGTATACAAAGAACTGAAAAATTCCTTAAAAAATGCCCCATTTCATCTCATGTCATATTGGAAACTACCCTTCAAACTTTACATTTATGCTTGTGGAGAAGGACTAGGTGCTGCACTACACCAGACACAAATTATAAATGATAAACCAGTGGAAGGACCAATTTGTTTTATTTCAAGACAGATAAAGCCAATAGAAGCAAGGTATGGAGCAATCCAAATGGAATGCCTCTTCTTAGTGTGGGCTTTGAAAAAATTACATTATTACTTGGATGGAATAGTATTTGATGTGATTACAGACTGTAATGCTGTAAAATCTCTATTAAATATGAAAACTCCAAATAGACATATGCTGAGATGGCAAATTGCTATCCAAGAATATAGAGGAAATATGACTATTGCTCATAAATCTGGGAATATTCATAAAAATGCAGATGTTCTTAGAAGCTGGGCTTTAGCAAATACCCCTGACAATCCAGCATGGGTACCACAGGAAGAACACCATATAGAAGGTGTGAGCCTTTGAGATATGACCAAATACCCAATAAGGTCACAAAAAAGATTAAGAATAATTATACCTTTAATATAATTATATTACAATTGCTTAGAATAATTATACATTAAAAATAATTACTTAAATATACAAAAAATACCATAAATTGGTACAAAAATTGGTTTAACTTAAAAACCAATGAATCAACATGTAAAATAAATTATACCATTGGATTCCTCATGGAAAAATACACATATACCATTTTTATGGCATATCTGTAAAGTCAATATTTAATGAATTATAAGGTATAATACCTTATAAAAACCATAAAACCCTATTTATCTCAGGAACTAATGAGACAACATGTGGAATAAATTGTACCAGTGGATTCCCCACAAAACTCCACACATAAAGCAATTAATAAGCTAATTTCCAAAGTCAATACTTAAGGAATTAACCTGAATATATGCACTTTTTTGGTCAACGCATATATTCAAGGATCATAGCTAATATCTCCTAAACCATACATGATAGAATGATGAACTAAAAATAAAGTTACCACGTAATTACTGTAAGAACACAGATATGAACTTTATTTTACAAATTATAAACAAGGTTAAAACCTATGATGAAATATTGATTAAAATCAACAGAGCTGTTGACCACTTTGTTGTGAAAGTAGTCCAAACTTAAAAAAAGTATACAGTTGGATTCTACTAGTTCATTCGTGAAGAATGATGTAATTTGTATTATTAAATTCAGGGTATAACCCCCTGAAATCAAGGTTTGAAGTTTAAAATATTGAATTTTGACAGAAAAGATGAGTTACAAGAAAAATCATCAAAATTAGAGTTTTGATGATGTAATGAAATTCTCTTGGCAGCATAATAGGGTTATGCCAGGCTATCAGAATTCACTCTCTGAATTGCTGTAGCGTGTAAATCTTAAAGGTTATTGAAGATCAAAGTTTGAGCTTAAATTGAGCAGTTATGATCACCTACTGTAACCTTAAATTAAGTTTAACAGTCATAAGAGTGATAAAATTGGTGAATACTATTAGTTTATGATTAAAACTAATAAAATCCACGAAATTTGGGGTTCTGTCAAGCCTCTGATGTCATCAAACTTAGAGTTATAGTGATAACTCTAAATAATGGTGTAATAATGATTTAATATGGTTTGATCATGATGTAATCACCCTCAAACCTTCAAATATTGATCAATTCCAGTGGATATGATCAGTACACGTCTACTAGAATCCTGTTGGACTCTAGGAGGGAGGTATTTACTATAAATAGAGCTCTTTTTACTCTATTTTCCCCTCAGACGCATCAAAAACATTAAATCAATTAAATCAAAGGTAATTTCTTTATTCTTTATATATAAAAGCATTATATTATTAAAGACTAAAGACCACTTTGCTATAATAATCTATTTTGACGTGATTAAATCATTTATTTAATTGTTTTTGTTCAAAATCTCTCTAAAACTCATTTCCACGTAAAAATCCAGAATAATTTGTAATTTTCTTTATTTTTATTGTAAATACAATTTGAAAAGGTTGTATTTATATTTTTTGGCGTAAAATACTTCAAAATTATTATATTAAGTGTTAAAAGTAGGTTATTTTCTCTTATTATAATAATTTCTCTATTATTACTCTCTTAATAATTCTTTAATTAATATAAATAGTATTTATATTAATTCATAACTTTAATATTAGTAATATTATTGTTATTAATTGTTTTTTATTAATAAAAAACAATTTTTTACGCCTTTATTATTTGTTGGTAACAATAATAAAGAGCTTCTTAAATATATTAATTATTTTATATTAATATATTTATTTATTATATTATATTTTCATAATATAAATTATATTATTATATTTATTTAATAATATGATTATTTTATGCCATAATAATAATAATTATTTATTATTATTATATTTTTAATCTTATTTATTCAATTTATAAGGACATTCAGAGTACAATAAGTAATAAATTAGTAATTTTTACTTATTGTTTCATAGTCAAACCTTACATTTGGGGGCCTGGCCGTGATATTTACTTAAAAGACCTTTAAAAAGATTCTAATTGGGTTTATCCAATAATAAATTATATTTATAATCATAAAATTATATAATAATTTTATATTTTATTGATTTTAAAAGCTATTGAGGCATTTGGAAAGCAATTGTACTGTCTTACACGTGGTTTTTCACATCCTTAGACTTGCAAGAACTTTCTTTGAGTGACTCTAGTGATTAAAAGAGATATATTATAAATTAAAAATAATTTTATTATAATTTAATTTTATAAGAATCATATTCATTTTTTATTTTGTTCTTTAAACATAAGAAATATTAAAAACCAATATAAAAGTTATTTTTATTCATTTTTATTCATTTCTTTATTTATTTCAATTTTTCAAAGATATAAAAGCAATTTCTACGTAGAAAATTGCCATATCTTGCCAAAAATAACACTTCTTATAAAAAGACTTATATTTATTTGTCTTTTTTAGTGTTTGAAGATAACCCAACAGAAGACAACCAAGCTACTGTTGAGAGGTTGGTGGAAGAAACTTGTCAAAGTTCTCCAACATCAGTTATCACCAAAAGAAAGAAAGCTAAGAAATTAGACTTTCCAGGACCCACCATTCAAGACTCTGAAGGTGAGCACCTCTTTTATAATTGCCATAAAAGAATTTTATTCTAAAATACTTTTATTTTTTCTTATTCTTTAATTATGACTACCAGAAGAGGTTCCCAATACTCCATCCAATCAGATGGAGCTGGACTCAGAGGTAGAATTGATTCCTCAAAAGGGAAAAGAAAGGGCAATATCGCCAGTGGAACAGAATCCACACAAGGAAGTGCCTTATCCCAAAGGCAAGTCCCAGAAATGCCCATGATATCTGAGCCTGAATTAGAACTAAGTATGAGTAACTCAAACAGGTACAAATCACATTCAGAGGGCTCAAATAGACATCTACATGAGCCAGTACAAGCAGTATTGCACAGTGTACAAGGACAAAGATTGGGAAATGTTGCCTCAAATACACCAAGGAGTGATGAACTCCTGGCACATCCTGAAAAAGTTCCTCAAAGAGGAGGAGATAGTGAAATACTCCAATGGATGGAATCCACTGTCATCCAAACCTCAAATCAAAAAAATCAAGGACTACTATGCCAAAAAGAGGGAGGCAACCAAGGAAGAAGCCCCAGTAGCTTCTACCAGCAAGCCCCAAGCCAACCCACTTCCCCAAGAAGGGAAGAAAAACAAGAAAAAGCATTGGAGGAAACCATATTCCCCAAGCTACAGAATCCCAAGAATCCAAAAGGATGCCATGTACAATGTTTTCAACATGGCCAGAACCGTGATGGAATTCAAGGACAAGGAAGAGCAAAGAATGAGACAACCTCATTTCCCAAAGAAATAACCTTGTCCAAAGATGTTGTAAATACTTTAACAGAAATTAAAAATAGTATATTACCTCTAAAAGAAATTAAAGATATTTTATTATCACTACAAGAAATAAATAACAATTTATCCTCTTTAACAAAAATTGTTGTGCAAAACAAGAAAGAAATTGACAACATTAAGTTTATTGTTGAAAATAATAAACCAAAGAATTTAATTGACAATACTCAAAAATTAATACAAGGACAACAAGAATTGTATAAATACATAAAAGATATCAAAGACAAAACTTTGACAATCAATTATGATGTGAGTATTGACAATCTTACAGAAAAATTAAATAAATTAGGTATTTCTGTAGAAAGATTTGAAGAAAAGACTTCATCACACCAAAAATTACTTTTGGACCATGTGGAAAAAAGTGATGAAGCAAGAATGCATCTAAAAGATGATATTCAGAGTGAAATAAGGCTTATCACTGAAAAAATGGATAAAATTAATGAGGCTAATTTAAATATGCCAAAGTTATCAACACCATTTTCTCATATAAGAAGCCCTGTTAAAACAAAAGAGGAATTGTCAAATCCTTTCATAACAGACTTGAGTCACCAAGATAATAACCAAGTCTGAATGAAAGAAGCACCTCAATTGAAAGAATGGCCAACATTCACAGGAGAAGGTGAATATGACCACATGTCATTTATTAAAACAATTGACATGTTACAAGAAGACTATGCCATACCAGATGAATTAATCACTGCAAGATTACATCCATTGTTTGAGAAATCTGCAAAAAGATGGTATTATGGCATAAGACAAACAAATGGTAAAAATACCTGGTCTTGGTGGAAACAAGAAATAATCACCAAGTGGGCAAATGATGCCTGGAGGTATAAGATAGAAAATGCATTTGAAAACTCTCTCTTTGACCCAGAGAAAGACAAACCTTTAACTTGGTTCTTGAAAAAAGTTGAAAGGCTTAATGCACTGTACCCAGAAATGTCACAAAAGATGGTGCACATTAAAATACTTAAAAAATGTGGAGGGGAACTAGAACATGCCCTAAGAAGCAGGTGTATAGAACCATGCTCCACAGAAGAGTATATAAATGCACTAGAAGATATAGTGACAAGAACAAAAATTGGCAGTACTTGGAAAAAATTGGACATTAAAAGCCCAAATAAACCATTTATCAAAAAAGATAAATCAAAAGAATCCTTTAAGCCCAATACATCCAACAATAATGAGCAAAGAAAATGCCATAAATGTGGAGGTATTGGACACTTAGCCAATAATTGCCTTAAAAAAGCAAAGATTAATGAAATTGTGGAAACAGAAAGCCACAATGACAAAGAAGAAGAATCTGACTCTGAAAAAGAGACAGAAGAGTCAGAAAGCTCTGAAAGTGATGAAATCAATATAATTAATGCACAAATTAATAATATTGGTATAATTTATGAAGTACTGGATGTTAATTCAAACTTACCACAAGTTGGAACATCTGACACAAACCTGACAAGCATACAAGATGCCAAAATGTATAGAACCAAACCTGCAAGAGGAATGGGATATACAGCTGGAAAATCAAGTATAAGTATTGTTATGGTTGATAACCAAGAAGGAAAAGTTAACTTGGATACAGGAGCATATTGCACTTGTGTTGGCAAAGGTTATTTAAAAACCATTGTCCCAAACTGGCAAGAAAAACTTATGCCAATACAAGGTGTCAAATTTAGTAGTGCAAGTGAGAGCATGAAGCCCCTTGGAATAATTGATTTAACACTAATTTTTCCTCATCCCTCACAATGTGTCAGAATTAAAGGAGAGTTTGTAGTAATGGACAACTGTACTAGTAATCATTTCATACTTGGTAATGACTACTTATCAATCTATGGTATAGATATCTCCAATCAAAAAGATAGATATTTTACCATAGGAGATAACAAAAGACAAAAGTTTGGCTTCTTAAATAACAAAAAACAAATAACAGTTATTAAGAAAGAAGGAAAAATTCCAGAAAAGGAACTTTTTATATCTGAACAACTTAAAGAGGCAGAATTCAATCAAGAATTAACAGAAAAAATTAAAGAAAAATTGATTGACCTCTTATTTAAGTATAAAAATGCCTTTGCAACTGACAAAGAGCCACTAGGTGCCATAATTGGACATGAAGTGGATATAATTCTTAATGTAGAAAAGCCTTACCCACCTTTATGAAGAAGACCTGCTTATCCAGCCAATCCAAGAGCTAGAGAAGCCTTAGAGGTGCACATTAAAGAATTAATGTACCTTGGAGTATTAAGAAAGGTTGGACATAATGAAGAAATAGAAGTTACTACACCTGTCATTATAACTTGGCATAATGGAAAATCAAGGATGGTAGGAGACTTCAGAGCCCTGAATACCTATACCATTCCAGACAGATATCCAATACCCAGAATCCATGAGACATTGACCCAATTGTCACAAGCTAAGTTCATCACAGCTATGGATGCCCTTAAGGGTTTTCATCAAAATGTCTTAACAGACAATGCCAAGAAACTAGTAAGAATAATAGTCCATTGTGGAATTTTTGAATACTTAAGAATGCCATTTGGGATAAAAAATGCACCTTCCCATTATCAAAGAATGATGAATACCATATTTCCTGAAGAATTATCAGAAGGATGGTTAATTATCTATATTGATGTTATTATAGTTTGCTCAGAAACTTGGGAAAATCACCTTACAAGACTAGAAAGGGTACTACAGAAAATAGTCCAAGTGAATATGAAAATTTCCTTGAAAAAGTGTCATTTTGCATATAGTGAATTAAAAGCACTAGGACATGTGTTATCTGGACTTAGTCTAGGCATAGACAAAAATAAAGTAGCAGCAGTACTACTTAAACCAATGCCTCAAACCAAAAAAGAAATGCAATCATTTCTAGGATTTGCTGGTTACTATAGACAGCATATAAAGGACTTTGCAAAGATTTCTAAATCCTTGTATAAGCTATGTGACCAACAAACAGTCTATGAGATGACAGAAGAAAGAGTCAAGGCATATGAAGAATTGAAAAATTCCTTAACAAATGCCCCATTTCTTCTAATGCCAGATTGGAAACTACCCTTCAAGCTGTACATTGATGCTTGTGGAGAAGGACTAGGTGCTGCACTTCACCAAACACAAATTATTAATGATAAACCAGTGGAAGGACCAATTTGTTTCATTTCAAGGCAAATAAAGCCAACAGAAGCAAGGTATGGAGCAAGCCAAACGGAATGCTTATGCCTAGTGTGGGCTTTAGAAAAACTGCATTATTATTTGGATGGCACAGTATTTGATGTAATCACAGACTGTAATGCTGTGAAATCACTATTAAATATGAATACTCCAAATAGACATATGCTGAGATGGCAAATTGCTATCCAGGAATATAGGGGAAATATGACTATTGTTCATAAATCTGGAAATATTCACAAAAATGCAGATGGTCTCAGCAGATGGGCTCTAGAAAATACCCCTGACAATCCAGCATGGGTACCACAAGAAGAGCACCATATAGAAGGAATATGTGTTACAGACATTGGCACAGAATTCTTTAACCAAGTTAAAGAAAGCTATAAGACAGACAAAAATTGCCATATCTCAAGCCAACTTCTAATGAAAGACTGCAAAGATCCATCACTTTCATCAAAACTAGATGAAACATGGAAAAAGGCATATGATGAAGGAAGATTTCACCTCCTGGATGGAATCCTTTACCATAGAACAAAACACACATGTGTTATGGCCTTAACAGACAGAACACTAATAAACACTATTTTACATGAGTGTCATGATAGTGTTGCATCTGGACATCTCTCAGAAGATAGGACACTAGAGAGGGTGAAAACCTGCTCTTGGTGGCCAAATTGGAAGAAAGATGTTGCAGAGTACTGCCAAACCTGTTACAGATGTCAAAAAGCCAACAGAGCCACAGGAAAGAAATTTGGAATGATGATCCAAGTCCAAGAACCAAATCCCCATGGGAAATAGTTCATATGGATTGGGTAACAGCCTTACCTCCAGGAGGAGACAGGAGTTATAATGCATGCCTAGTGTTAGTTGACAGGTACAGTAAACCTCCCATGTTCTTACCATGTCATAAAGATGACACAGCTATGGATACAGCCATTATCATATGGAATAAAGTCATTAGCCACACAGGCTTATTCCAAAATATTATAAGTGACAGAGACCCAAAGTTCATTTCAGCATTATGGACAAATCTCCATAACTTGTTTGGGACAAAGTTATCATTCTCAACAGCTTATCATCCTCAAACTGATGGTTCAGCAGAAAGAATGATACAGACCCTAGAGGATATGATCAGAAGATTCTGTGCTTATGGGCTAGAATTCAAAGATTCTGATGGTTTTACCCATGATTGGTGTACACTAATACTAGCACTTGAACTGGCATATAAGACATCAATCCATTCTTCTACTGGCAAAACACCAGCAATGCTAGAGAAAGGTTGGAATCCAAGACTTCCTTATGATACCCTCAAAAAGGACTTAGTGGATATACATCCAACAGCAAGCAGCTTTAAGATAATGCTTGACAAGGCAAGACACCATGCAAACAGAGGTATGCAAGACTCTTTTAAATATGCAAAAGAAAGGTGGGAGAAAAAGTCATAAGCCACCTGATTTAAAAATAGGTGACTTGGTGTTAGTATCAACCCTTAATTTCAATAACATAAGAGGCCCGAAGAAATTGAAAGATTCCTTTGCAGGACCATTTATGATAAAAGCACTTCATGGACCCAATGCTGTGCAATTACAACTCACAGGTGAACTAATGAACAAACACCCAGCTTTCCCTGTAAGTCTGATAAAACCTTACAGTTCAAGTGACAAGGAGTTATTTCCACTAAGAAATAAACCCCCACTTGATATTCCCCCCTTGGAAGAAGGAGAGGAAAAGAAAATAGTAAAAGTCCTTAAAGAAAGAAGGACAAGAAACAAAAAAGAAAGGGAATACCTTGTAAGGTATAGAAATTCAACTCAAGAAGATGAATGGCTACTTGAGAAAGATATAACAAATGCTGATAAACTACTAAGAAGGTTCAGACATGAAAGAAAACCTGAAAAATAAAAAAGTTAAGCATTATTGAGCTTCAAGACTAACAAAGTCTATTGAAGAGGTAGGACAGTGGATGATACCCTAATCACACATATCAGATTGTGGTACAATCTTTTTTGGTGGTAGGGAATGTGAGCCTTTGAGATATGACCACATACCCAATAAGGTCACAAAAAAGATTAAGAATAATTATACCTTTAATATAATTATATTAAAATTACTTAGAATAATTATACATTAAAAATAATTACTTAAATATACAAAAAATACCATAAATTGGTACAAAAATTGGTTTAACTTAAAAACCAATGAATCAACATGTAAAATAAATTATACCATTGGATTCCTCATGGGAAAATACACATATACCATTCTTATGGTGTGGGAACTCCTCTTGTGTGGGATTAAAATGAGGCAGTACCTGGAGGGGGAAATCACAGGTAACTAGTTTTGAATTGCTAATAACTCCTGTAACCAAGGGTGGCAAGGGTGTATTGCCTGCCCCTCCTAAAATACTGAACAAAATCTTCCTTGGAGCTCACAAACCAAAATAACATTAGTAAGTGGCTTTACAACTGCAGAAGACAAAATTCAGCAGTCTCAGATCAGACCTATTCAATAAATAATATAAAAAATAATGTCAGTTATTTTTGGTTAAATTTGAGATTTTAATGAAATACTTGTCTGTTTAATTTTAATATTTTTGGTTAAATTGAGGTGAGTTGTTTCTTCTTGGTGATAAATCCTTGGTAGGATGGGTTATTTAAGGTTTTCTGAAAAATTTGATTGGTGTTGATAAAGGTAATTTTGTTAAGGTATAGCTATAATAGAGTAAAATAATTTTTGAAAGGTTTGTTATTTTTTTTAAGAGTGTTTAATAATAAGATAAAATTTTATTTTTTGAATTTAAGAGGTAAGGTTCTTTGATATTGAATTTTTAAAGGTTAAGTTATTTTTAAGTCTTGATAATGGTGTTAATTTTACTGGATAAGGTATTTTGATAGAGTAGTAACCCTAATCTTGGGTACTGGGTAATTTTTTATTTTATTTTAATAATAATAAGATTCCACTGAGCTTAGCTACTGGGCAATCTTTAACACTATACTTCCACTGAGCTTTAGCTACTGGGTAAGTAAATTCACTATAATTTGCTGGACTACCTCCCAGATGAGGGATGACTTATTCCTGTGCTTGTAATGTGCAGAGGATATATTGTGCATGGGGGGATTTTGAAATTTGGGTGGAGAGAGCCCCTCTACTTATACCTTTTGGGAGCCCAGAGGGCCCTCCATGGGAGCTGTCTTTTTCCACTTTAATTCCTCTTGATTTTATCATGTGACTCCATTTTTGGTGAGGACCTTTCTTGCATGGGTCAGGTGATTTAAGGTTTGGTGATAATTTTCTTTCTGCACAGCCTCCATTTATCACATGATTGTCGTTTGGGTGAACTAATTATGATGTGATATTCTTGAATTTTCCTTGCATACATGAGGTGATTCAATTTTGGCTGGGGATTTTTGTTGTGCACAGCCTCTTTCCTGTCACATGATATTCTGTTGGTGGATGCAGTATCACATGATGACCTTGTAATTCCTTTGCATATGTCCTATTTTAGGCTGGGTAGAAATGGCTGTGTAATTTATGCAGGTGTCATGTTTGTTTTTCTTCTTTTTGAACTTTAAAATGAAGTCAGGTGATAACTTCTTGCATTGGTGAATTTACTGTTTTTTATGAGATGATGTGATTTTTGATTTTGACACATGCTGTGCATAGTCATGTGGTTGAGATTTAATTGGAATTGTGTACTGCATGCAGCCTGTTGTAACTAGCTTTGGTTTGCATGAGGTGATGAGTAGTGTAAATAATTATTTTTTAAGGTTTTAAGTGGGGCTACTGTGGATATAAGATAAGGTACTCCTGGGGCTGTGTTGTAAATGAATTGCAGGAATTCCATGGAGTTGAGCTTTGCATCATGTGACTTTGAATGCAAGTTGGCTGTATAACTAATGCATGTGTCATTTTTTTGCTGCATGAGTCCTGTGGCTGTAAGGGGGTGTAAAGCTGGGTGGGGTGTGTAATTTAAAGGTTGGTACCTCATTTGTTGTAACTAGTGTACTATATGTAAATTGATTTTTACATATGCATAATGAAATTGAATAAGTTATTTAAACACATACACTTCCCTTTGGTGCCTGTGCCATGGTTTTATGAGTTAAATCCAGCTTCTTGCTGTAAAATTGACCTTTTGGTGTAAAATTTGAGTGTAAGTCTGCCTATAGGCTGGATTTCCTGCTGTTATAGGGTACTATGAGCTTGAGCCTGGTGAAAAAAAATGGTATGGAATACCACATCCCCCTCTCCATTTAATGCTGTCCCCAGCATTCCAGGTGAGAGCTCTCTATTCTTCATCTGATTCTGTGGTTTCCTCCAATACCTCTTCCTCATTTATTGATTCATCTTCTTCACTTTGTTCTTCTTCTGTGTCTTCTTTTGTGTTTATCAACTTTCCTCTTGGGTAGAACCTCTTGACTTGAGATGCTGCAAATCTTCTTGCTAATTCTGTTCCATCAAGTTCCTCAAGTTCATATGGTCCATTGTTTATTTGTCTGATTACTCTGTAGGGTCCATTCCATTTGTTTTTGAAAAGTAGCCCCCAATTAG
This sequence comes from Austropuccinia psidii, assembly GCA_023105745.1. Lineage (NCBI taxonomy): Eukaryota > Fungi > Basidiomycota > Pucciniomycetes > Pucciniales > Sphaerophragmiaceae > Austropuccinia > Austropuccinia psidii. Next base: position 67,179,416 of record JALGQZ010000006.1, read on the forward strand.
TTTCTATTGCTTTGTTGTAAACCAGGACCAAATCTCCTGGATTGAGTGGTGATCTTAGTTGATGTGCCATTCTTCTATCCCAATATTTCATTGAGTCCTCCCTTGATTTTTTGAGTTTTTCTGCTGCTTTCCTTCTCATTTCTTCTTTTCCTTCTAATTGTTTAGCTCTGGCTTCCAATAATTCCTCAGTTGTGGATATTTTGTGCCATTCTACTGCTAAAAATGTTCTTGTTTCAATGTCAATTGGTAATACTGGTAGTTGTCCAAATTGGAGTTCATATGGTGAGAAACCAGTTGTCCTTTTAGTGGAGATTCTGTCAGCCAAGGTAACCAAAGGTAGATATTTTTTCCATTTTCCTCCATTTTCTCCACACATCTTGACTAATGCATCTTTAAGTTGTTTATGGCCCCTTTCAACCATTCCTTGAGACTCTGGGTAATAGGGTGTGGTGACTCTGATTTTTGATCCTGCTTTCTTTACTGCATCTTGCAATTCTTTTCCAAATTCTGGCCCCCCATCAACAGTTACTTCTTTTGGTGAGCCATACCTGCATATCCATTCTGAGGTGAACCATTCTGCAACTGCTTTTGCTGTTAATTTGACTAGTCCAACTGTTTCTGGCCATCCTGAAAAATCATCTCTGGCCACAACCATATACTTCCATCTTCCAGATTTGATATGGACTGCATCCATACTTACCTTTTCAAAGATTGTTGATGTTGCTGTAGATTTTCCTTGTTCTCTTTGTAAGTTTTGACTTCTCTTTTGGCAGGCTAGGCAATATTGAACCCATTTCTTGACTGATTTCTTCATTCCTTCCCACCAATATCTTGCTTTAATTCTTCTGTAAGTTTCATTTTCCCCTCTGTGGCCCATGTCTTCATGAAGTGACTTCAAAATGTATCTTTGAACTTCTTGACTTGATATCACCAATTGAGGGTTTGGGTTATTTCTTCTTTTGAGTTGACCATCTTACAAGAAAAAGTTGGATGACCTTCTTTTTATCCTTCTAAACTCTTCATCTTTGCTTGATTGTGGTTTTTTCATTGTACTTAAGTATTCTTGCATCCTCTTCCAAAATCCTTCTTGTTTGGTTGGTACCTGTATTCCTGAAAAATTGAGTGAATTTATAGTCTTAGCCCCAAATCCAGGGTGTGGCTTGATCCAATCTTCTTCTTCATCAAACTCTGGTGCATCTTCATCTTCTTCTTCTGAGTTTTTTGGTCTTCTGGATAGCCCATCTGGCATAGTGAAAGTTTTCCCTGGTTTGTGTACCAAATCAAAGGAAAATAGCTGAATGAAAGCCACCCATCTTGTCATGGGGGCATTGGGTAAGCAAGGGGTGTTTATCATTTCAATTAAGGCCTTGGCATCAACCTGTAGTTCAAAATGTTGTCCCCAAAGTATTGTTTGAAGTTTCTTGAGAATTCTTGCAACTCTACAGAGTTCCAATTTGGGTTGTGAGTATTTTGATTCCAATTTTGAAAAAGTTATTGATTCATATAATACTGGTCTGTCCTTTCCTTCTTTGTCTTCTTGAGTGAGTACTGCTCCTGCAGCAATGTAGCTTGAATCTACTGCTAGCTTGATTTTTCCTGCTCCTTTGTCATAATCCAATTTCTTGAGGGTTATTTCTTCTCCAACTATTCTTCTGAGCTTATGGAAAGCTTCTTCACATTTTTGATCCCAGTCCCAGTCAACATCTTCTCTGGTGAGCCTTCTGAGTGGTGATGCAACTTGTGAGAAGTTTTCAATGAACATCCTTACATAGGCACAAAGTCCAAGAAATCCCCTTATTTCCTTCTTGTTAAGAGGTGTTGGCCAATTCTGAATTTTGTTAATCTTTTGTTTTGAAATTGTTCTTCCTTTAAATGATACAACATGCCCTACTATGTCCAAAGCTGGAACACAGCATGCAAACTTTGATCCTGAGATAGTCAGTCCTGCTTCTTCAATTCCAAATAAAATTCTTTCTAATGTTATGGCATATTCCCATATAAATCTTCTTATTGAGGGGTTTTCTGGTAGTGTTTCTTGATTGTAAAGTGATCTTGGTCCTTTTATTCCTCCATCATCAATAAAAATTCCTACACTTTCTGGTATTTCTTCTTGAAGTATCCAGGTCATTTGGGCTTGGTATACTGCTACTGAGTTGGTGGCTCCTTGGGGTAGTCTTGTGAGTTGCATCCTTCCAAGGGGTGTTTCAAAAGTTGTGAGGGGTCTTGTAGTGACATCTAATTCTCTTTCATCATATCCTCCCATGATATCTCCTAGTCCATAGCATGCTCTTCCTGAAAATGCATCTACAAATTCTTCAATATGAGGTGGTAAGCCAGCATCCTTGATGGTGACTTTGTTGAGTTCTTGAAGGTCATGGACAATTCTGAGTTTCCCATTTGATTTGGCCACACAAAAGATTGGGCTGGTGTAGCTTGAGGTGGATTGCTCATAGAGTCCAGTCCTAATTCTTTCTCTGATTAATTCAGTAAACTGAGGTAAAATTGATTTGGGTATGGGAATTGGCTTCTTCTGCCAAGGTTCATGAGGTATTACTGGTATCTTGTAAGGTTTTCCATATGAGTGTTTGAGTAATCCTCTTTCTTCTTCACAGAAGGCTATTGCTTTTTCCCTTAAGGTAATAACATTTTTGAGTAAATTGATTTCTTCATTTGATAACCATCCTGGTGGGCCAAAATTGACTGCTTGGAGTCTTTCATGGGTGACCTTGAAGGTTTCTTGAAATATAGGTGGGTTTGGTGATAAGGGTGTTTCATAAGGATCTCTTGACAAAGGTGGTCTTTCCAAAGGTGGGTTAAGGTCTTGAGGCATTGGCTCATTGACTGGTCTCACCTTCTTCAGGACTGATTTGTATTTGGCTGCTAAAATTTGGTGATCCATCTTCAATTAGTTATTTTGTTTCTTCTTTTTCTTCTTTTTTTTCTTTTTTTTTTTTTTTTTTTTTTTTTTTTTTTTTCTGGTTTTTTTTTTTTTTCTAAGAATATGCTAGTGTCCTAAAATCTTGAGGTCTTCACAATTCTTCTTTCTTCTTTCTTCCATGAAAAATGTAGTTTAAGGTCATACAGGACCTACAACTAGGTGTGTAACCCCTGTATATTAGGTATACAAGTCCTGCAGTTTAAGTCATGCAAGGACCTCCTGGCCTAATCCAAGGGCTTATCTTGATTCTTGAGCTCCTTTGAGATCTATTTTGGATTCCACTTGACTCTTGTTTTATTCTTCAATCTTCATGATTCCCACTTGATGCAAGATTCTTCTGGTTGTTTTATTTCTTGATAAGGAATTTTCTTGTCTTAATTGATGGCTTGATACTTCACTTTGTTCATTTTGGCCAATTTGATAATGATAAACACCTGTAAAACCCCTTGTTCCTGTTACACAAAGGGAGCAGTTTATTGTCATGCTGAGGACAAAAATGGTCCTTCAGCACTTCTCCTGACTAGGACAATCCCCTCCAGCCTCTTGGCTGTTATTTTCTTTTATAAGTTTCCCTGCCCAAGTCTACAGGGGAAGCAGTTTAGTGTCATGCTGAGGACCTCTTGAGTCTTCAATCTTCTTTAAAATCCCAAGGGCAATTTGAGTTGAGTGTTTGTACATTATCTTGTTAGTCCTTCATGTTGAGTGAGTCCTGAGTCCATAATTAATCCAGTGGGTCATCCTTCAGTCCATAAATCCTGGCCAGTTTTTCTTGAATTCCAATTTAGTTTCAATCCAGAATCAAAGAAATTTCCAAGGTCTGGTGTTGTCCAAAGGTCAATCCATAAGGAACTCCTGCTTTTCTTCATAAAAAATCTTCTTTATTTTCAGTATTGTGATAATTGGTATGTGATATAATGTTTCCAAATTATATTGATATTTCTTCAAAATAATTTACTTCCTTTGGTTCTTCTGTATTCCTAAAGTATTCCTGTTATAAAATGAAAAATGAAAAATGATAATAATAAGATAATTTAAAATTGATTTCAATATTGATTGATTTATTTTATTTATTTTTTAATAATAATATTTGTTTGGATGAGGGCCCCCCTCTCCATTTAAAAATCTTGAGTTGGTTTTTGAATTTTGAAGAGGATATGTTCTCATTCCCCCAAAACTTCCACTATAAGGGATAGTGTAAGAAATAAGTTTACCCACCCCTTATTTTTTTATAGTGATTTTGATAAGGATAAATAATGATACACAAAATTTACATAACTTTATTTTGATGATGATTCAATAATAAGCTGTTGTTTTTTTTTTTTTCTTTTTTTTTTTTGAATAAGTTAAAATAACCATAAAGTGAGATATCTGAGTGAAAATTACAATTTGAAAGAAATAAACCTGAATCACAATTAAGATCATGGAACTGTTTGGTTAAAGGTGGTAATTTGTGCCAATCAGTAAAAATTGGTGCTCTTGAGAGTATTTATAATTAATATGACATAATTGAATGATCATAATTTGAGTCCTTTAATCATATAATGACCCTTATGATACCACAACTCTTCCTTTTGGAATCATCATTGTGACTCAGACTTTATTTCAAGTCCATCCCCTTTATGGTTCAGATTTTCTGTTACCCATAAATGCATTTGAGTTGTTAAAAAAATATAAACAGTGAAATTGAAAATTTGTACAATTTAAAAAAACTCTTGTTTTCTTTTTGGGGGGCTTTTTCAATTCCATTTGGAATAAACAGCACATTGAGGTGTTATTAATATGTAAATTCCCCAAATTATGTCATCAATTCATGAGGTTTTAATATAAATAACTCCTTCAGAGTTCAATTAATGCCTTCATGGCACAAATACTTCTTCTTTTCAAACAAGTTCCAATCACTTTATTGTAATTGAATAAATATTTCAAATAAATTGATTTTTTTTTTTTTTTAATTATTATTATCTTTGAGTGGAAAAATTGAGCCAATTTAATGGCTCTTATTGTAATAGTAGGAAAATTATAATAGAAATAATGAATAAATAGAATATTCTTGAGATCATGAATGGGATATGACCCTAATTCTTAGGAAAATTAAATAGTTGAATTTTGGGGTAAAAAATAAAATAAAATAAAAAATATGTTCAAAAGCTTAAGTCAGTACATCTTTCCAATTCTGTTTTATAATGACATAAAATTAGAAAGTAATAAAGTAAAAATAGAACCTCAGGTAGTTTAGAGTCTTGCCTAGGACTTATCCTGTCTTGTTAGTCCTTGTTCAATCTTTTTGAATATTTTAAATAAGCAGTTTATGGTCTTTCCAAGGACCATTGGTTAATTGTGTTTTAGCTTTTAGTCCTTGTTGATAATTCTAATGGTGGGCAGTTTATGCTCTTGCCAAGGATCACAGATTCTCTTTTTGTTGTTGTTTTTTTTGTTGATATTGGCTTGATTTCATGTTGATATTTGAAGGGGCAGTTTATGGGCTTGCCAAGGACCACTGGTTTATTTTTGATTATTGTTAATAATTTGAGTGGGCAGTTTATGGTCTTGCCAAGGACCATATGTTGTCTTTGCTTTGGTCCTTGTTGATAATTTTAGTGATTTATTTTTGATATTTGAAGGGGCAGTTTATGGTCTTGCCAAGGACCATTGGTTAATTTTTCTTGATTATTGTTGATAATTTGAGTGGGCAGTTTATGGTCTTGCCAAGGACCATATGTTGTCTTCAGGAACCTGATTGTTGCCTTTGGGGTTTCATGGCATCAGATTTATCTTCAAAGCCAAGTTGTATAAGTAGTTCAAACAGTTTATAGTCTTATTGAGGACTCCTATCAAAAAAATGAAATATATCAGTTTTAATTTAATATCCAAAAAATAAAGTAAGAATGAAAAATAAAACAAAATAAGCAGTTTATAGCCATACTGAGGGCTTGCATTGTCCTTTATGGCCCTGTAGCACATAAAAGGTAAAATATGTCAGTTCAATTTAATATCAAAGATAAAAAGATCATGAGAAATAAAGTAAAAGAAGCAGTTTATAGCCATACTGAGGGCTCATTTGTATATTGAAGACCTGTAGCACAATTAAATGTGTCAGCTTCATTTAATATTAATGAGAAAATGAAAAAAATTCCAGCAGTTTGATGTCTTGCTGAGGACCCCCTTTTTTTTTGTTTATTCCTTTTAAGGCCTTTTTAAAAAAAATCATCAGTAAATTTGCAGATATTGAAGAAAATCAAAAATAAATAAGCAGATTATTTATCTTCTTTTGTCATTTCCATTCATTCAGTTTATTATTATTATTATTTAAGTTTTTTTTTTTTTTTTTTTTTTTTTTTTTTTTTTAGAAAATAAATGAACAAAAATAAAGACAAGAACCATCAGTTAAGCTTAATTTTAATGAAAATAGAAAATAAAAAATAGACAGTTTAAAGTCTTGTTTAGGACTTTTATTGTTCTCATTATCACTATAGTAAATAATTTAAAATAGCTGTCAGTAAAGTCATAATAAAAGGAAAAAAACAAAATCAGTTATTATATTAAAAAATGAAGCAAAAGAGAAATAAGCAGTTTTAAGTCATGCTGAGGACTTTTTTGTTGTTTAAACCCTCATTCCAGGGCCTTTTTATTTGTTCAATTTTTTTGCCAGAAGATAAAAAATGAAATCAGAAACCAGCAGTTTAATGTCTTGCTCAGGGCATTTTTTTTTTTTATAGCCCTGTAGCATATTAAAAAAAAACAATAAAAAAACAATTAGCCACTTGAATCATCAAAATTACAATTCATAAATGAATTAAGCAGTTTTTAGCCATGCTGAGGGCATTTGCATTGTTATTTATAGCCCTGTATAATATCAAAATAAGAAAAATCAATTAGCAATTTAAATAATCAAAATCAAAATTAATAAATGAATAAAGCAGTTTTAAGCCTTGCTGAGGGCATATTGTTTAATTAAATTATTGTAAAGCCCTCTAAAAAAAATAGAAAATCATTTTAAATAAAATAAACAGCCAGAAGATAAAAAATGAAAGCAGAAACCAGCAGTTTAATGTCTTGCTGAGGACATATTTGTTTTTTTTTTTTTTTTTTTTTATCCCTGTAACATAAAAAAATTAATAAACTAAATTCAATCAATTAAATGAGCAAAACCAGCAGTTTAAAGCCTTGCTGAGGGCTCCCTTTTTTGGTTTATTTAAGCTTCCTTAATTCATGAAATATATATACTGTTTTTTTTGCTTCTCTTGTTTCTTTTGTTTTTCATTGAAATATACCTGTATGAAATTAAAAACATAATATTAGCATTTATAGAGGCAATATTATTAAAATAAAATTAAAACCAAGCAGTTTTAAGCCATGCTGAGGGCTCTCTCTTGTTATTATTATTTTTTTTTTTATTTTTTTTTTGTTGTTTTTCTTTCTAAGACCTGTATAAATTAAAACTTCAAAGCAAAATCAATCATAAGAGAGAAGAATCATTAAACATTGAAAATAAACACAAATATAAGAAAACATCAGTTTAAAGCCTTGATGAGGGCTCTTTATTGTTGTTGTTTTTTGTTGTTTTTTGTTCTTTTTTTTTTTTTTTTTTTTTTTTTGACTCCTTTTTTTTTTTTATTATTATTGGAAAAGAGAAATCATCAGTAAATTTACATAAAAAATTGAATAAAAAATGAACAATTAGTTTATTCATAAATATTTATACTCTTACTATTCTATACTTATTCTTTTTTTTGTTTTTATTTATTATTATCATTCCTGTTATTATTAGAAGGTAAGGTAGTCTCTAGAGGGTGTTACAACCCTCCAGGGGCTTCGGGTAGTTAGTTTCCATCTCCAAATATGTTGGGAAGCACTTTATTGTGCTTTAAACCACTTCGGGTGGTTTATTTTTTATTATGTGGGTGTTTTAAACCCCTTACTTTATTAAAAAAATGAGTCGGTTGGGCTGTATGGTGTTCTAATGGGTGTTATTACACCTCTGCAGTGCTTTAGAATTTAGTCGCGTTGGGTGCTTTCTAGTCGGAAGGTAAGGTAGTCAGCTTGACAGCCTGATCTAGAGGTTGTTTAAAACCCTCCAGGGTGGTTTGGGTAGGCTGTTTCTATCTTCAATCACCTTGAAAAGCACTTTATTGTGCTTTTAAACCACTTCGGGTGGTTTGTTCTTTGACGCGTGGGTGCTCTCAACCCCTCACTTTGTTGAATAGTTGAGTTGGCTGGGGTGTATTTTACTCTAAAATCCTTTTGGGGTGCATTGGGTGGGTTATTTTATTGTTTATAAATGTTTCAACACCATTCACGGTGCTTAAACTTTGATCGGGTGAAAAAGTGTTCTTGTAAGGCTTCAAGATACACTTTTACTGCTGAGAATCCAGTCGTTGGGATCTCTTCAATCGATAAAGAGGCATAAACTCTCTTGGGACCTCTTAGACATTCTTCGGGTGCGTTATCTATCTTGGGCAACTAATAACTTCTCGCAAGGCCTCTTGATCGTCAGGTAATTTTGGAAACTGGTTTGCAATAGCTCAAACCCTTTCCAGCCCAATCGTCCATTGTCCAGGTAAGATGGTGAGTTGTATTGGTGCAAGCAACAGTTGGACCACATGCTTTTACTGCTTCAACGGCGGCATGAGTAGTTAGTTGGTGAATCCTTATGTCGTGATTGTACTTCTGTAAAGCAGTTGTTGTTTCCATCATCATTTTTCTTTGTTGTTTTACCAAGAAAGGGCTGTGCTGCCTGCAGGTTTGTGATGCAAGCCACTTTGGCACAAATTCCAGAGGTTAGAGGATGTCGGATAGATCTCAGACTGAATGCATGGAATTTTATTCCGTTAGCTTGGTTTAGATAGAATATGCAGTACTGCTTCTAGATTTGTGAGCAGTCATCGTATTTTAAGTGCTTTTAAACCTGCATGCAGTGCAGTGTATTTCTTCTAGCAGGGTGTTAACGTGGTTCAGTCTTTTTAAACCTTGAGCTGCCACCTTATGATGTTCCAATGCAAGAGTTGTTTTCCCAATACAATCAGAAACCTCTAGTCAATTGGGTACCATCTTGCATGGTCCGAAGTAGGCTGTTTAATATTGACTTTTTTTTAAGAGGATGAGATTGTTATTTTGATACCTCTCATTCTTGACAAGTGTTGAGACCCATGACTTCTATAATACTGAATTCAGAAACAGTATCTAGATCCTGATATTATTTGGGGTTAATGCACCATTTAATTGATTCATTGGAATTGATTATTGCTTCTACTGTTCATTTCCGGAATCTGATCGCATGATGTTGGGAGTTTGGAAGGAGAATCTTTGTCTTCTTTGTTTCTGTAGGAAAATTAAATGGGAGATTTCTGTTGGCATTGTAGCAGCCAGTAAAGATGCCCCCCGTCTTTGAGAAGCTTTAGCAAAGAGAATTGTGTTGATCAGTGCACACAAGGTGGATTTTAAGAGAGAAGGACATTTAGTATAATCTAATTATGTTCTTTTCCATTATCCGCTGTAATTACTATACAGCTTGGTTACCTTAGCTACTTTGACTGCTTGAGCTATGACTCCTTGCGCTGTAGCTGTAGCTGTTTAATTTTCTGAAATCAATTTGGGGATAATCTTTGTTTATCCATCAAATTGATAAATTTAATTTAAGCAGGGCTGCAAAAGCTGTATCAGCATTGGCACATGATGTGCTTTTATGCTAATGCATTGAAGGTGTCCAATCTTGCATGAGTACAAAAGCCAAGCTACTTGTTCTAGGCTGTGCACTGATATCTCCAGAGTGGAGTTAGAGTGTTGATAGGTTGCACCTGATGAGTAAGAAACCACAAGTCAGCCTCAATGGAATTTTACTATAAATACCCCCTCCTCTTGGTTTTCTTCTCTTTCCCCGACTGTTTTTTTTCTAAAAATAAATAAATAATAAACCCAAGTTAAGTTCAAGTTAAAATATGAGTTAAGCTGGGTTCTACAATATAAATTAGAGTTAAATAAATTAAAATTAATTTAATTTAACTTCAATAAAATGGATAGTCTATCACTTCCTTTTTTTTTTTTTTTTTTTTGGAGAAAATAAGAAATAGAATAAGATTGATAAGAGAATAAGAATAGATTTAGAATGAATGAAATAGATCCCTCATATAATGTGAGTTTTTTTATTTTTTTTTATTTTTAAAGTTAATCAGCTACTGATATGAACTGAATTAAAACTGATTGTGTTTTTATTTTCTTTTTTTTTGTATTTTAAATTTAATTCTAATCTGATTTTTTTTTTGATTTTTAGCAAAAAAAAAAAAAAAAAAGAAATATATATAAATATGAGACAAAAACAGTTGATATTAGGTAAGCTTATGTTCTATTTATTCCTTCAAAGCTCATATTAATTGAAGCTGATTTTTAAATTTTTAATATTTTATTTTGTGTGGCTTTTTTTTTTCTTTAATAAGAAAAAGGATTGAATTGTAAAGAGCAAAGATAAGAAATGGGAAATAAAAAATTGAAGAAATAAACAATAATAATATAAATGAAAAGAGTATGAATTATTAAGCAAAGAATTGAGGACTTAGCAGGTGGTATTTCTTCTAATTAATTCCTTTGACTAAGTAACTTCTTCACTAATTCATTCTTCATAAATCTTCCTCCCCTCCATTGTTCTCTTTTGAGAGCTTTGAAAATGTATTCTTGACAGAAGTATTCCCATTCTTCTGTGTTGATTTTAGTTACACCACCTTTGAGGATGAATATTGCTGGTATCAGTGTTTCCTCCCAGTGGCAATCCCATGTGGTATTCTTTATAGTATATCCTCCTGAGGTCTTGCTTATTTTTCCATTTTTGATTTCAAAATCCTGGAGGTTGAACCAATCTTGGCATTTCCAGGTCCTCCAAAATAGTGATTTCCTGAAGTTTTCATCCATTTTAAATATTTCATCCCAGTATTGGTTTCCAAGGTTGCCATCAACTCCATCCCATGTCAGTAAATCCAAGAATTCATACTGTGTGAGGTTGAATCCAGGTAATTCTTTCCATGGATGTGGTATGACAAGTTCTGATAGTATTTTTTCCTTTTCAAAGATGTCCTCAAACTCAATGTATTGAAGTAGTATGGTGGAAATATCAGGACAGGGTTCTGGTTTTATTTTAAAGAACCAGTCAGGATTTTCCTCTATTTCTTGTTGATTAATGTAATTGGTCCAAATTTCTTTTTCTTCTAGCCAGCTGACATCTGTGTCCAATGACCAGGGATTTTCTTCAAGTAATGGCCATGATTCCATTTTTGATGGATTTGGTGTATTTTGAAGTGTTGATGGTAATAAAATCTGAAAATTTTGTCAGGTTTATTTATCACAATACTTTGAGGGTAGGTTTAATGGGTTTTGGATGATAATTCTTGGGTAAGAATTTGGATATTCCTCTTTGATAAGGCAGGAGGTCACTGCCTAGTGATTTAGAGGATTTGTTGTTTCTTTTCCTAGGTGAGTGAAATTATTGATTTGATTTGGTTGATAAAATTTTTGGATTTTCCTCTTTGATAAGGCAGGAGGTCACTGCCTAGTGATTGCTTGATTTTGGGTGAGTGAATTTGGTGATTTTGATTGATAAGAAATTATTTTCCTCTTTGATAAGGCAGGAGGTCACTGCCTAGTGATCAATTGGTTAGTTGTTTTTTTTTTTTTTTTTTTTTTGGTGAGTGAAATTATTAATTTGATTTGATGAGAGTTGATATTCCTCTTTGATAAGGCAGGAGGTCACTGCCTAGTGATACTTGATTTGGGTGAGTGAATTTGAGTATTTGGATTTGATAAAAAATTGATTTTCCTCTTTGATAAGGCAGGAGGTCACTGCCTTGTGCTTTTTGAAGTTAAAATCTGACTATTTTGTTTGATTTTTTGATTTTGATGGAGTTTCTTTAAAGTGCCAAAGGGTTTATTTATTGATATCTTCATCTTCTGATGACCAAAGAAATTCTTTATTGATAATTTGGTCTTCTTTTATTAATTCTTCCCCATAGGATCCAAAATTTGGTGAATTGGCCATGGTGAAGGTAATTGATATATTTTTTGTAAGTTTTTTTTTTTTTTTTTTTTTTTTTTAATTTTTTAATTTTTAAGGGATAATTTGTTGATTAATTTCTTCTTTGTTAAGGCAGGAAGTCACTGCCATTTGAGAGAAAAAAAATGAAATAAATAAAAAATGAGACTAATGATACATTTTTTGGGTGATACTGATACATTTTAGAAAAATAAATCTTGATTTTGTTGATTTATTTAAAGTTGAGCTCCCCCAGGTGGGAATGGTGAGTGTCTGTTGAGTAATCTGACCAAAATATGATCTTTGAGGGCTTCCAAAAAGGAATTTCTTTCCTCAACTTCTTGTTCTGATGGAAATTCTGACCACCATAAGTTTTCATCAATGAATATATATCCATCTCCAACCCATTTCAGTCCTCCAGTTTGGTATGTTGATCCATTTAATCCAAGGTACCACTGGGCCCAAATTTGATTAAAGTAAAGTCCTCTTCTTGGTAGTGTGGTCATTTCAAATATTTCATCCCAGAATTGATTTTTAAGGTTACCTTTAATTCCCTCTTCAGTCAACAGTTCTAGGAATTGGATTTTGTTCAAGTTTGCCCCTGGAAGGTGACATAAATATTTATCTTCACAGAAACTTTCTTGACCTTCATTTCCATAAATATCTTCAAAGGTGATGTATGGCAGGTAAATGTAATTGTATTCATTTTCTAAGATGGATTCTGTTTCTTCATCTTCATTGGGAGGTTGCTGGATAAATTCAGGGTTTTCCTGTTGCCATTAATAAGGCTCTTCTTGGTTGTTCAATGATCTGTCCAAGAAGTTGATATGGTATGTGTCTTTTGAATTTTTCTCTCTTTCTTCCATAATTTTGAGGTCTTTTTCAATGTCATTTATAATTTCTTCATCTGAGAGCTCATGATGTTCACTAAGTCTGACTTTCTTTCTTTTGGGTTTAGGTTTGAAAGGGTTTCCATGTATTTTCTCATTTCCATCCACCAAAATTTGGAATGTTTCTTTATTATTCTTGTTGATTGGCTTGTAACTTATATTGGGTAATTCATCCTCAGAGGTTGAGTCTTCAAGTTGTCTTTTCAGGTTGTTTGGCCATTGGTTATTTGGTAAATCTTGGCCAAATTTATCACTTTTTGGAGATATGGATAAATCTTGGGTCTTCTGGGTCAAATTTGTCATGGTATTGTCACCTTTTTCATTTTGAAACTTCTTTCCTGGTGTATTTCTGACCAACTTTGCCATATTGCATAGATCCATTCCTCTAGGTGGTCCAGTTTGCCATCCAAGTGCTTGAGGTTTGCATATTGGCATGCATAATCTTCTTCCATCAGGTTCTTGATAGCTTAGTATTTCTCCTTGTTTATGGGAGAATTCTAGTCTGATATTGTTATCTGCCAAGAAAGGTCTTCCAAGTACTGTATGGACAGATCCTTTGGCAATAAAAAAGTGGATTTGAGTTTCTTCACCTGAAGCCAAAATGATTGGAGTAAATTCTGAAAGTGCCACCAATGAAGTGGTATGGCCTCCAATTCCCCTAAGGTTCATGTTTAGTTTTCTTGTTGTGAGTGAGGATTTAATTGCTATTTCTTCTGGTATAATGTTGAGTTCTGCCCCAGTGTCCACTAATGCTCTGATAGGATATTCTTCCTTTCCAATGAAGATTTCCATAAATCCCAAAGGACAAGCATAATGAATCTTGGGTTTTGGTATTTCTTTGAATCCAAAGGTTAATAGTCTTTCTTGAAGATCCATTGAGTTGAGTGATTTAATCTTTTCCTTGTCTTTTTCTGATAATTCTTGTAATTTATGGACAAAATTAGGTGACATCCTCAAGATTTCTTCAATGGTGAGGTTGATCTTTTGTTGCATGATTTTCTTAATAATTTTGTCAATTTCTAGTTTGCTTTCAAGTTTTTTCTTTTGAGGTTTTCTGAACTTCTTTTCTTCTTTGGGAATTTCCTCCTCTTCATTCTTATTGGCAATATTTTCAATTTCCTCCTCAGGTTGGTCTGGTTTTGGAATATTTGAATTTTGGAATTTGGTGGGAATTATTACTCTTTCTTCTTCCTTTTCTTCTTCAATGTAAGTTCCTGGAATTTCTGCCTTTTTCTTTGGATCTTGACTTTGGGATTGTCTTTCCATTCTTTGCTTGGTCTGCCTTAATCCAATGTGTGATTCAAAAGGGTCATTGGCTGAGGAAATGGTAGGTGGTTTCCAATTTGACCAATCTTCAACATGTGCAATTGAGGTTGATTTATCCTCTGGTTTCTTTTCAGTGGGCTTAATCTCTTCTTCTGGTTTTTCTTTGACAATAGGTTTTTCCATAAATTTCTTGTTGAGTTCAGCTTGTTCTTTTGCAAAAGCTCTGACTATGTTTTTGGCACTTTCATTTCCTTCCATAGGTACTCTCTGATAGTTGGGGAAGAGGTAAGATGCTCCTTGGGTTCTGACAATTCTTCTGTCCAAATCTTCAGCAAGGTGAGTGCATCTAGTTGCTGTATGTCCTTCTTCCTTGCAGTAAGCACATTTCATTGGTGGTCTTGGAGCCATTTGAGCTGGTATGTAAGGTTGATAACTGGATGAAAATGGTGGTAAAGGATTCCTTGGCCTATATGGCTGATTATTTTGAGGTAATCTTTGCTCTTGATTGTTGTTCCAATTCCTTCTTGGTGGGTTAACTGCTTCTGAAAGGGTTTTGAGTTGATTTAAAACTTCTTTGACAGATTCTTTTCCTTCATTTCTTGGTTGAGGTTCTGGTTGTGGAGGGTTTTTGATCTTTTGGGTGAGTTCTTTTACTTGTTTTAAAACTTCATCCCAGCTTTCATCCTCAAATCTTGTTTTCTTTTCTGCAGGTTTTGGTTTAGAAAATTCCTTTTGTTGTATCAGAACCTTGGCCTCCAAGTCCTGCTCAATGTATAACTTCAAAATATCCAATCTTGGTATGATGTAACCTCCATCCAAGGCTTGAACCATAGCTCTGTCTTTAATCATTTCTTTGTAAATTGATTCTTGAACACTAGTGGAAAGGCTGGCCAATATCTCCTGGTTATGATTGATATCACCTTGGATATATTGGTATCTTTTGAGGTAAGTGATGATTGCTTCATATTCCCCAATGAATTTTCTGTATTGAGTCATGTTTCTTATTCCACCTTCTTGTTGAGTTTTTGTGAATAAATCAGTGATTGAGGATAATCTGTATATTCTTTCAGGTGAGACTGTTCCCCATCTTCTTTTCATATCCACTTTCAATTGATCCCAATCAGCTGTTTCATATCCTGGCATTCCTTCAATATGATAACTGATTTCTTCATCTTTTGTCCAAAATGCTATTTGTCTTGCAATGTCTCTTCCACTTGCTCCTTCAATTTCTGCAATATTTTCAACTTTCTTTATGAATCTTTCAACATCCTTTCCATCAAACCACAGATTATAATCCTTGGCTCTGATTTTCACTATTGGAGTAGTGTTTCTTGGAATTTCTTGATGTAATGGAGTTGGCATTTGGGAAGAAATGTTGACTCTTCTTGGTAAGGTACTTGGTCTTTGTTCTGTATAAGGTGTTGATGTGGCCATGGGTCTAGGATAGGGTGAAGGTGATCCATGTTGCCTGAATGATCTTGGAAGGGTGGTCTGTTCCTCAAGTGGACTATTTTGTGGAGTATAACTTGATGATTTGTTTTTCCCTTCTTTTTTGAGTAGTGCTAGTAATTCTGCTTGCATTTCTAGCATCTTCTGCTGAAGTCTCTCTGTTGAAGACATTTCTTCCTGTCCTTCAATAGTTTCTTCATTAAGGTTTTCTTCCTGGATTTCTTCAATACTACCAGGTAATTTTGATGATGAAGGTTTATCCATTTTTGATTGATTTATTTCTTCCTTTGATTCTGGTATTGAGTTATTGATTTTATTTCTTTCAAGGAGATCAAGGAAAAATTTCTCCACAACCTTCAAGTCCCTTTTATTGGTTCTTGGTGTTGCAATAGGAAAATTAGAATATTTTTCTGATTCCTCTCCTAATTCTGTTTCTTGCTTTGGTGGATAATAGTAATGGTCAGAGTGAGTTGATGATTCAGATTTTTGAGATGATGACTTTTGCTGATTTTGATTATTTGACTCCAGTTTTTTTTTTTTTGTTGTAAAAGATATTCTGGAGTAGTTAAGTTTTTTTTTTTATTATTTTTTGTAATTTGATTGATTTTTATTGAAGTTGAGGTTATCTGGCCACTGTTGGGACACCAGATGTGGGAACTCCTCTTGTGTGGGATTAAAATGAGGCAGTACCTGGAGGGGGAAATCACAGGTAACTAGTTTTGAATTGCTAATAACTCCTGTAACCAAGGGTGGCAAGGGTGTATTGCCTGCCCCTCCTAAAATACTGAACAAAATCTTCCTTGGAGCTCACAAACCAAAATAAAATTAGTAAGTGGCTTTACAACTGCAGAAGACAAAATTCAGCAGTCTCAGATCAGACCTATTCAATAAATAATATAAAAAATAATGTCAGTTATTTTTGGTTAAATTTGAGATTTTAATGAAATACTTGTCTGTTTAATTTTAATATTTTTGGTTAAATTGAGGTGAGTTGTTTCTTCTTGGTGATAAATCCTTGGTAGGATGGGTTATTTAAGGTTTTCTGAAAAATTTGATTGGTGTTGATAAAGGTAATTTTGTTAAGGTATAGCTATAATAGAGTAAAATAATTTTCGAAAGGTTTGTTATTTTTTTTATAAGTGTTTAATAATAAGATAAAATTTTATTTGTTGAATTTAAGAGGTAAGGTTCTTTGATATTGAATTTTTAAAGGTTAAGTTATTTTTAAGTCTTGATAATGGTGTTAATTTTACTGGATAAAGTATTTTGATAGAGTAGTAACCCTAATCTTGGGTACTGGGTAATTTTTTATTTTATTTTAATAATAATAAGATTCCACTGAGCTTAGCTACTGGGCAATCTTTAACACTATACTTCCACTGAGCTTTAGCTACTGGGTAAGTAAATTCACTATAATTTGCTGGACTACCTCCCAGATGAGGGATGACTTATTCCTGTGCTTGTAATGTGCAGAGGATATATTGTGCATGGGGGGATTTTGAAATTTGGGTGGAGAGAGCCCCTCTACTTATACCTTTTGGGAGCCCAGAGGGCCCTCCATGGGAGCTGTCTTTTTCCACTTTAATTCCTCTTGATTTCATCATGTGACTCCATTTTTGGTGAGGACCTTTCTTGCATGGGTCAGGTGATTTAAGGTTTGGTGATAATTTTCTTTCTGCACAGCCTCCATTTATCACATGATTGTCTTTTGGGTGAACTAATTATGATGTGATATTCTTGAATTTTCCTTGCATACATGAGGTGATTCAATTTTGGCTGGGGATTTTTGTTGTGCACAGCCTCTTTCCTGTCACATGATATTCTGTTGGTGGATGCAGTATCACATGATGACCTTGTAATTCCTTTGCATATGTCCTATTTTAGGCTGGGTAGAAATGGCTGTGTAATTTATGCAGGTGTCATGTTTGTTTTTCTTCTTTTTGAACTTTAAAATGAAGTCAGGTGATAACTTCTTGCATTGGTGAATTTACTGTTTTTTATGAGATGATGTGATTTTTGATTTTGACACATGCTGTGCATAGTCATGTGGTTGAGATTTAATTGGAATTGTGTACTGCATGCAGCCTGTTGTAACTAGCTTTGGTTTGCATGAGGTGATGAGTAGTGTAAATAATTATGTTTTAAGGTTTTAAGTGGGGCTACTGTGGATATAAGATAAGGTACTCCTGGGGCTGTGTTGTAAATGAATTGCAGGAATTCCATGGAGTTGAGCTTTGCATCATGTGACTTTGAATGCAAGTTGGCTGTATAACTAATGCATGTGTCATTTTTTTGCTGCATGAGTCCTGTGGCTGTAAGGGGGTGTAAAGCTGGGTGGGGTGTGTAATTTAAAGGTTGGTACCTCATTTGTTGTAACTAGTGTACTATATGTAAATTGATTTTTACATATGCATAATGAAATTGAATAAGTTATTTAAACACATACACTTCCCTTTGGTGCCTGTGCCATGGTTTTATGAGTTAAATCCAGCTTCTTGCTGTAAAATTGACCTTTTGGTGTAAAATTTGAGTGTAAGTCTGCCTATAGGCTGGATTTCCTGCTGTTATAGGGTACTATGAGCTTGAGCCTGGTGAAAAAAATGGTATGGAATACCACAATGGCATATCTGTAAAGTCAATATTTAATGAATTATAAGGTATAATACCTTATAAAAACCATAAAACCCTATTTATCTCAGGGGCTAATGAAACAACATGTGGAATAAATTGTACTAGTGGATTCCCCACAAGAATCCACACATAAAACAATTAATAAGCTAATTTCCAAAGTCAATACTTAAGGCATTAACCTGAATATATGCACTTTTTTGGTCAATGCATATATTCAAGGATCATAGCTAATATCTCCTAAACTATACATGATAGAATGATGAACCAAAAATAAAGTTACCACGTATTTACTGTAAGAACACAGATATGAACTTTATTTTACAAATTATAAACAAGGTTAAAACCTATGATCAAATATTGATTAAAATCAACAGAGCTGTTGACCACTTTGTTGTGAAAGTAGTCCAAACTTAAAAAAAAGTATACAGTTGGATTCTACTAGTTCATTCGTGAAGAATGATGTAATTTGTATTATTAAATTCAGGGTATAACCCCCTGAAATCAAGGTTTGAAGTTTAAAATATTGAATTTCAACAGAAAAGATGAGTTACAAGAAAAATCATCAAAATTAGAGTTTTGATGATGGAATGAAACACTCTTGGCAACATAATAAGTTTATGCCAGGCTATCAGAATTCACTCTCTGAATTGCTGTAGCGTGTAAATCTTAAAGGTTATTAAAGATCAAAGTTTGAGCTTAAATTGAGAAGTTATGATCACCTACTGTAACCTTAAATTAAGTTTAACAATCATAAGAGTGATAAAATTGGTGAATACTATTAGTTTATGATTAAAACTAATAAAATCCACGAAATTTGGGGTTCTGCCAAGCCTCTGATGTCATCAAACTTAGAGCTATAGTGATAACTCTAAATAATGGTGTAATAATGATGTAATATGGTTTGATCATGATGTAATCACCCTCAAACCTTGAAATATTGATCAATTCCAGTGGATATGATCAGTACACGTCTACTAGAAGCCTGTTGGACTCTAGAAGGGAGGTATTTACTATAAATAGAGCTTTTTTACTCTATTTTCCCCTCAGACGCATCAAAAACATTAAATCAATTAAATCAAAGGTAATTTCTTTATTCTTTATATATAAAAGCATTATATTATTAAAGACTAAAGACCACTTTGCTATAATCATCTATTTTTACATGATTAAATCATTTATTTAATTGTTTTTGTTAAAAATCTCTCTAAAACTCATTTCCACGTAAAAATCCAGAATAATTTGTAATTTTCTTTATTTTTATTGTAAATACAATTTGAAAAGGTTGTATTCATATTTTTTGGCGTGAAATACTTCAAAATTATTATATTAAGTGTTAAAAGTAGGTTATTTTCTCTTATTATAATAATTTCTCTATTATTACTCTCTTAATAATTCTTTAATTAATATAAATAGTATTTATATTAATTCATAACTTTAATATTAGTAATATTATTGTTATTAATTGTTTTTTATTAATAAAAAACAATTTTTTACGCCTTTATTATTTGTTGGTAACAATAATAAAGAGCTTCTTAAATATATTAATTATTTTATATTAATATATTTATTTATTATATTATATTTTCATAATATAAATTATATTATTATATTTATTTAATAATATAATTATTTTACGCCATAATAATAATAATTATTTATTATTATTATATTTTTAATCTTATTTATTCAATTTATAAGGACATTCGGAGTACAATAAGTAATAAATTAGTAATTTTTACTTATTGTTTCATAGTCAAACCTTACAGAAGAAATATGTGTCACAGACATTGGAACAGAACTCTTTAACCAAGTCAAAGAAAACTATAAGATAGACAAGAATTGCCATATCTTAAGCCAACTTCTAATGAAAGACTGCAAAGATCCAACACTTTCATCAAAATTAGATGAAACATGGAAAAAGGCATATGATGAAGGAAGATTCCACCTCCTTGATGGAATCCTTTACCATAGAACAAAGCACACATGTGTTATGGCCTTAACATATAGAGCCCTGATAAACACTATTTTACATGAGTGTCATGATAGTGTTGCAGCTGGAAATCTTTCAGAGGATAGAACACTAGAAAGGGTGAAAACCTGCTCTTGGTGGCCAAATTGGAAGAAAGATGTAGCAGAATATTGCCAAACCTGTGAAAGATTTCGAAAAGCCAACAGAGCCACAGGAAAGAAATTTTGAATGATGATCCAAATCCAAGAACCAAAATCCCCTTGGGAAATAGTTCATATGGATTGGGTAACAGCATTACCTCCAGGAGGAGACAGAAGCTATAATGCATGCCTAGTATTAGTTGACAGGTATAGCAAAACTCCCATGTTCCTACCATGTCACAGAGATGACACAGCTATAGACACAGCCATAATGATATTGAATAAAGTCATTAGACATACAGGCTTATTTCAGAATATTATAAGTGACAGAGACCCAAAATTCACTTCAGCATTATGGAAAAATCTCCATAACTTGTTTGGGACAAAGTTATCATTCTCAACAGCTTACCATCCTCAAACTGATGGTTTAGCAGAAAGACTGATACAAACCTTGGAGGACATGATCAGAAGATTCTGTGCTTATGGACTAGAATTCAAATATTCTGATGGTTTTACCCATGATTGGTGTACACTAATACCAGCCCTTGATCTGGAATATAGAACATCAATCCATTCTTCTACTGGCAAAACACCAGCAATGCTAGAAAAAGGTTGGAATCCAAGACTTCCTTATGATACCCTCAAAAGAAACTTAGTGGATATACATCCAACAGCAAGCAGCTTTAAGATAATGCTTGACAAGGCAAGACACCATGCAAACAGATGTATGCAAGATTCTTTCAAATATGCAAAAGAAAGATGGGATAAAATTCATAAAACACCTGACTTCAAAATAGGAGACTTGGTCCTAGTATCAACCCTAAATTTCAATAACATCAAAGGTCCAAAGAAATTCAAAGATTCCTTTTCAGGACCATTTATGATAAAGGCACTCCATGGACCCAATGCTGTGCAATTAGAACTCACAGGTGAATTAATGAACAAACACTCAAATTTCCCTGTAAGTCTGATAAAACCTTACAGCTAAAGTGACAAGGAATTATTTCCACTAAGAAATAAACCCCTACTTGAAATTCCCCCCTTGAAAGAAGGAGAAGAAAAGAAAATTGTAAAAGTCTTTAAAGACAGAAGGACAACAAACAAAAAAGAAAGAGGATACCTTGTAAGGTATAGAAATACAACTCAAGAAGATGAATAGCTACTTGAGAAAGATATAAGAATTGCTGATAAACTAATGAGAAGGTTCAGACATGAAAGAAAACATAAAGAATAGAAAGGTTAAGCATTATTGAGATTCAAAACTAACAAATTCTATTGAAGAGGTAGGACAGTGGATGATACCCTAATTACATATATCAGATTGTGGTACAATTATTTTGGGTGGTATGGAATGTGAACCTTTGAGATATGACCACATACCCAAAAAGGTCACAAGAAATATTTAAAATAATTATACATTAAAAATAATTACCTTGAAACAACAAAAATGCCATAAATAGGCATAAATGTTGGTTCAACTTAAAAGCCAATGAATGAACATGTGAAATAAATTGTACAATTGGATTTCCCATGGTAAAATACACATATACCATCTTTATGGCATATCTGTAAAGTCAATATTTAATGAGTTATAAGCAATAATACCTTATAAAAAACACAAATCCTTGATTATTTAAAATACCAATACATTAACATGTGAAATATATTGTACCATTGGATTCTCCATAAAACTAAACACATAAAGCAATTAAGAAGCTAATCTTCAATGTCAATACTTAAGGAGTTAAGCTGAATATATGCACTTTTTTGGTCAATGTATATATTCAAGGATTTTAGCTAATATCTTTTGAAATATACATGATAGAGTGATGAAACAAACATAAAGTCACCACATAATCACTGTAGAAATACAGAAATGAACCTTATTTCACAAGTTATAAACAAGGTTAAAACTGTAAGGGATTATTGATTAAAATCAATAGAGCTGTGGACCACTTTGTTGTGAAAGTGGTCCAAATTAAAAAAAAGTATACAGTTGGATTCTACTAGTTAGTTCTTGAAGAAAGATGTATTTTGTATTATAATATTCAAGGTATAACCCCTTGAAATCATGGTTTGAAGTTTAAAATATTAAATTTTGACAGAAAAGATGAGTTACAAGAAAAATCATCAAAAATAGAGTTTTGATGATGTAATAAAATTCTCTTGGAAGTGTAATAAGGACATGCCAAGATATCAGAATCACCTCTCAGAATATCTGTAGCGTGTATAACTCAAAAGTTATTAATGATCAAAGCTGATGCTTAAATTTAATCATTTAAGATCACTCACTGTAATCTTATTTTAAGTTTAACAGTCATATAAGTGATACAACTGGTGAATATTATTAGAATAGGATTAAAACTCATAAAATCCACGAAGTTTAGGCTTCTTCCAAGTCTAT
This sequence comes from Austropuccinia psidii, assembly GCA_023105745.1. NCBI lineage: Eukaryota > Fungi > Basidiomycota > Pucciniomycetes > Pucciniales > Sphaerophragmiaceae > Austropuccinia > Austropuccinia psidii. The sequence goes on from JALGQZ010000006.1 coordinate 67,202,116, forward strand.
GATGTCATCAAACTTGGAGTTATAGTGATAACTCTAAATAATAGCATAATTATGAGGTAAGATGGTTTGATCATGATGTAATCATCACCAAACCTCAACATATTGATCAATTCCAGTAGAAAGAATCAGCGCACTTCCAGTAGAAGCCTTTTGGACCCTAGGCGGGAGGTATTTACTATAAATAGAGTTCTTTTTACTCTGTTTTCCCCTCATATTCTTACAAAACATTAAATCATTAAATAAAAAGGTAATTTCTTTATTCTTTATATATAAAACTTTTATATTATCAAATACCAAAGATAATCTTAAAATAATATTCATCTATGATGTGATTATTTCAATTATTTAATTGTTTTGTTTAAATTTCTCTTAAAAACCTCAATTCCACGTAAAATAAAGAAAAATTGTAATTTCTCTTAAATTTTATTGTAACTATAATTTAAATAAGTTGTATTTACATTTCTAGGTGTAAAACTATTCAAAATTATTATATCAAGCATTAAAAGTATCTCATTTCTCTTATTATAATAATTTTTCTCTATTATTAATTTAATAAGTCTATAATTAATATAAATAGTATTTATATTAATTTATAACTTTAATATTAGTAATATTATTGTTATTAATTGTTTTTTATTAATAAAAAAACAATTTTTTACGCCTTTATTATTTGTTGGTAACAATAATAAAGTGCTTTCAAATATATCAATTATCTTATATTAATATATTTACTTTATTATATTATTATATTTCCACAATAATATAATTATTTTATGCCATAATTATAATAATTCTTTATTATTATAATTATTTTTATCTTAATTATTTCATTTATAAGGACATTCATAGTACAATTAGTAAAATATTAGTAATTTTTGCTTATTGTTTCATAGTCAAACCTTACAATAAATATAATTATTACAGACATTTTGCTGTGACCTTTTTGGATATGTGGTCATATCTCAAAGGCTCACAGCCTTTCTTGGTTCCTGGTATCAACCTCCAGGTTAACATTCATTAAGTCTGAAAGCGAATCAATCATTTAAGGATGGGAGGTCAATTCATCCAGAATCCTGGAGGCCAATTCCTTCCTGAAATGATGCATAAGAGCCCTTTCACCCCAACCCCCAATTCTTGAACCAAAATTCTTAAATCAGAAATGTATAATGAGACATGAACTCCTTCTTTGATTTTTAAGGAATCTAACTCTGCTTCAGCTTTTCTGACTTCATTTGGGTCCTCAAATAAATTAAAAAGTTGAGATTCAAATAATTGCCAATTATTGAGGAATTAAGTTGGGTCTTGATTGGTGAGATTGGAAAGATAAGGATCAATTCATTTTTCAACCCTGCCAATGAGAAATGAAGTTTCATAAAGAAATTTCTTTTTTTCCTCCAGAGAAATTTTCCTGATCATTATGAAAGATAAGTTGACAGCAGTGCATAAATCTTCTACCTTTGGAGGGTTGAGTCCCATCAAAACAGTCTGGTGCCTTCATAAATGGAGTCTTAAAGGCTGGTGGTCTTGAAGATTCTTGAATATTGGCCAATATTTGAGTCATCTGCCACATAATGGCCAATAAAGAGCGTTCAGACTCATGAGAGGCAGGCTGATGTTACTGGGCTATAATTGGTTGTTTGGTACCTTAAAATGCCCTACAGGAGCAGGAAAAACTTCAGTACCATCAGACTCTTCCTCTTTCACAGAACTCTCCTCCTCCTTTTTGACATCTTTACCAGGACCTTTGAGAGTGGTCCTTGAATTTCCTGGAAAAGGGCCAGCTACTACTGAAAATGAATTTGATCTTCTTGTCCCTATTTCTTCCTGGATGGATGGTGCTACTCCTTCCATATTTTATCCTCTGTTTAAGTGGGCCCTCAGTTAAGGAACTGCTGGGATGGCATCAAGAGAATCTCTTGGAGCTGAAGTAAAGACAGCTTGAGCTCTGGCCAGAGAACTTGTCTGTCTTTCAGGAGGTGAAGTTTGGACATGCATGATTTTCACAATAAAATTAAATAAAAGATAGTTGAAATCAAAATTTTGAGGTGAAATAACCTGATGAAAATCAAATGTGAAAGCTTTAAATCAATATCAAAATCAATAGTTTGTTTAGTTCAATCAATCAATCAGTAAATCTTCAATACGTCAATCCCTAAGTCTTGAAAAAAATCAATCAAATAAATGAATTTTTGAGGTAAATCAATCAATAAATCAAAATAAAATGAATTCTTTAGAAAAACCAATAAATCAAAATGAAACCTGCAGGTAAATTAATCAATCAAATGTCAAATGAAATATTGAAGTCAATAAGTCAATATATCAAATCAATCAAAATCAAAATCTTGCAGAAAAATAAATCAATCAAATAAATTCTTGACAAAAATCAATTTATGTCAAAATACTGATTTGAAAATCAGCAGTAAAAATAGATCTTCAGGTTACTCAATTTTCTTGAAGTCAACATCAATTTTATGTCAAATGAATCAAACAAATCAAATCACATGAGCTCTTTCTGAAAAATCAAAAAAAAATTGAAGAATGAATCAAAATAAATCTTGATGTGAATAATCTGTCTGAATGAATTTTGATGACCAATTAAAAAATCAAATGAAAAATAAAACCTGAATTAAAAATTGAATTATTTTTATGATTTGAATAAGGAATTTGAAAGAGAAATTATAAATAGAATGGGTAAGTTTTTTAATTTTCAAAAATGAATAATGAAGGAGAGAAAATTGGGATGTGACAATGAATCACTAAGCTCATAAGCATTAAAGAGTCATAATTTGGATGAAATGAGACAATCAAATGACAAAGGAATAAATTAACATAATTAAAATAAGTTATGATTTAATTATTAAAATGTCACAGGCACTCTTGGAGAAAAAAAGGGTGGCCTGGAACCCAGTAGTCAGGGAACTCACTTGGGAGACTCCAAAAGAATAAAGAAATGAAATAAAAGAATCAAGTTTCTCTAATAATTACCAATTAATTTCTTAATCACTATTTCAACCTTCCAGAGAGAGGAACAGTTTTATTAAAGTCTGAGCCTGAGAGTCAATCTTATATACCCAAAAGACCACAAATAACAAAATTATCTTAGAATTATAAATAAAGAAATTTATTTATATTATACAAATGAACATTAAAATATAAATATAAGATTTATATAAAAAATTTAAAAATTTATTACAGTTTAAAATTGAAATTTCATTGAAATTTAAAATTGTGATAATAGACTTTTACTTGAAAAAATTAAATAGAAATAAATTTTTAATAAAAATATTTAAATAAAAATTATTATAGCTTTTTTTCAAATGAATAAACTTATGAAAATTATTTCACTATTGGATTCCCCATGAAAAATAAATTGGGGTCACCTCTGGGCAAAGATTCTGTAACTAAGCTCTAAATGAGCTTAAATTAAGTTTTTAGTATTTTCTGTATAAAAATCTGAAAATCCTCAAAACTTCAATTTAAATAACACTGCATGTGGTGTTAACCATCCATTTTTGTGTTAAAACTGAGTTGTGGTGTGTAGTGTAGAAGTTATGAGGAATTCTAGTATTTTCAATTGAAATGTCAACATGTGTGTGTGTATTGCATAAGTGAGCTTGAATTTACATATGGAATATGAATTATTACAATTTTTTACTGTAATTTTTCAATTGAATTACTTATGTAAATTTTTAGTATAATACCTGATGAGGAATCAAAGTAAAAATAAATTGGAAATATTAATTTTGGGGGGAAAGGAATCTTGCCTCCAAGGGTTGCAGACTGCCACAAATTTCATGAAAAATTTGATCAATTTTGGCCTGGAATTGAGTCACAGGGTCTTTGATTCAATTGATGATGAGGTTTTGATACCAACCAGGGCAGTTTTAACTGTTTCCAAGAGGTTAAAACTACCCTCAAATTCAAAAGAAATCTTAGTAAAAACAGTTTTATATGGCTTTAAGATCTCTTACACAAATTCTGACATGTTTTAAAGGCTTGAAGACAGGACTTACTATAGCAATAGCTGATTTAAAGGATTAAAATGGGTGAAAATAGCAAAAAATGGCTAAAACCAGTGCTTTTTGGTCTAAACCAGTGTTCAAAAATAATTCGTTCTTCTGTTTTCATGATGTTTCTCACGACTTATTAGATTAAAGTTTACTTTAGGAGTAAGGAATTTGGTGGTTATAAAAGAATGTCTTCTTTGCCCAACCTTTCTCTTCATGTTACAATCTTTTCCCTTTATAATTAGTTTAGACACTGTTATACCTCTAAATGAAAGATTAAAAACACCACTTTAAATCATTTTAAACCTTTTAACCACCTGGAAAATTAATTATAATCTTTGTATGTATCTCTTATAATCATTTTTACCCTTGAACCACCCCAAAATTGAATAAAAGCATCTTCATCACTGTTAACCTTGTCACTTTGTTTCCAAATTCACTTTGATCAATTTAGGGTGTGTTTTCTCTTTAATATTATTTTTTAAGACTTTTTTATTATATTTATTTCCTGCAGCTTTTTTCTCAATTAATTCCAATTTAAATGGCTCTTGAAGAAATTTCTTTTGTAGCCTTAAATATGTCTTGTAGAGTATTTTTGGTAAAACAGTAAATCTTTATGATATGCTTTTTTATACTAACAAATTTAAAAGCAATAAATCCTTTATTTTCTCTTTTTAAAAATCTTAAAATTTACTATTCTTTGTTAAATTTTACCTTATACAAACTTTCAGGACAGGAAAAGTACTTGATTTGGAATCAAAGTTTCATATCCACACCGTACATTTGGGGGCCCAGCCATGATATTTTACCTGTGAAATATTTTTTTCTTTTTTAAATTCTTTTTCTTATATTGAGAAATTTAAAAATCCATAAAAAAATACTTATTATTCAAAAAATCATAAAAAATGAAACTTTTTCCATATTATAAGTTCAGAAATTCACAAAGGTTCAGCACCATTATAATGAATGATATTGAACAATTATTGCCCACCTTGCCAAGAATTTCTACACGTATGAATCAAAAGTAGGGTACAATAAATTTCAACTCACAAGTATTGGATGTAGAAGATTCACAAATAAATTATGAATTTTCCATTTCTTTCCATAACTTGAAATCATCAATGGGCCAAGAACCTTTGAAAGAAGTACCAAAGCTTGTAGATTGGCTTCACTTCAGTGGTGAAAGATAATATGACAATATGATATTTATCAGAGGTATTGACATTATCAAAGAAGACTTTGAGCTACCAGACAGATTGTTAAAAGCAATATTTAACACCTTTTTTACCAAATCAGCTCATAGATGGTATATAAAGCTAAGACAAGCACATGGACACCAAAGTTGGACTTGGGGAAAAAACCAAATTATCAATAAATGGACCAATAGTTCTTGGAGATTTAAAGTGGAAACAGCCTTTGAATCTTCTAAGCTTAATGCTGACAAAGCAAAATATTTTCCATGCTTTTGCCAACAAAAATACAGGTTAACAGCATTGTATCCTGATATTTCAGAACTTACAATTGACAGAAAAACTCTCAGACAACGTGGAGGTGACTTAGAACATGCTGTCAAAAGCAGAACTACTGAAAAATCTTCAGCAGAAGATCTTATAAATGTATTAGGAGGAGTAACTACCATAACAAGAATTGGTTCTAGTAGGGGGAATCTTAATACAAGTTTTAATACACCTTGGAAAGATTCTGGGGACAAAAATACCAAGTAAAATTCTAATAATATGAAATATAAATCTGCAGATACCATCAGAAAGTGCTATATTCACCAGAGCACCACATATTTAGCTAACACATGTCCAAAAATGGGAAAAATCAATGAAATTTAAAATGAGAAGGAACCTGGTATTGAAGAGATGATGCAAATGAAGAAAATGCAGATTTTAAATCATCAATATTTTCTGAATCTTCAAAAGATATAGAAAATATCAATTTAACATTTGACATCATGGAATCCTATTCCCACTGGCCACAATTGAGCAATAGTCAAATTGATTTGTCAAAACTTCAAGACTCACAACTTCTGAAAGCCAAACCAAACAGGGGGAAAGGTTATACAGCTGATAATTCCTGTATAAAAGAAGTCGTAATTGATAACAAACCCACTAAGTTTTTACTTGACCCAGGAGCCTTCTGCTCTTTTATTGAAAAATTATTTCTCTGAAATTGTGTAAATATTTTGAAGATCAATTATTACCAATTGATGGAACAAAATTCAACAGTTCAAGTAATCCAATGAAAACATTGGGAATATTTGAGACCATTGTGATATTTCCCCATTTCAATGGAAATTTGAAAATAACTGTTGGATTTGTTGTTATGGAAAACTGCTCTAGTACCCATTTCATATTGGGAAATGATTATTTAATTATGTATGGCATATATTTACATAAAAATAAAGAAAGATAATTTACTATTGGGGACAATAAGTGTCAAAAATTTCTGTTTTTAAATTTTGAAAGAAAAACTAAAGTGAATAAAGTATTTTCAGTAAACTTGGAGTTAGAAAAGTTTAAGTCAGAACAAATGAATCAAGCTGAAGTAAGTCTTCATCTTACCAAAACACAAGAAAATGAACTCTCTACCATTTTATATAATCACAAAGAGCTGTTAGAGGGAATTATTGGTCATGAAGTTAACATTATTTTGAACATTAAGAGACCTTATCCACAACTCTTGAGAAGGCCTGCACACCCAGAAAGCCCAAAATCAAGAGAAGTGCTTGAGCTTTACATTGAAGAACTCCTGGACCTTGATGTAATGAGAAAGGTGGGCCACAAAGACCAAGGAGAAATAACTACACCAGTTATAGCTGCATGGCATAATGGAAATGCCATAATGGTGGGGGACCTTAGAGCCCTTAACACTTACACTGTCCCAGACAGGTATCCCATACTAAAAACCCAAATTTCCCTCACTCAAATATCTCAAGTATACATAAGCACTATGGATGCCCTAAAGGAATTCCATCAAAATGTAGTTACACCAAGTGTCAGCCTGTGACTCAAAACCAGAGCACAAGCATGATAGCCAAATACGATAAACCAATGGTAAAGCCGAGATACCACCAAAACATGGAGCTAAGCCAAATTAACTCAAAAGGCATCAAAAGAAAGAGGAAAATAACCTCTTTCCAAATATTTAAGTCCCATAATCATAGGACAAAGAATAATAAATTTATTCCTGCTCAAAGCCATTGCTGAGCATAAACCCTAATTTTCACCTCTCATCTGAAATACAGAGTAAGAGGCCTAACCCCATCAAATGGGTTTTTGAAATGAAGCCCTAAGCCAGGGCTATCCAATGGTATCAACCAAACTGAGCTAGCACCAGTATTACAGAAGTTATGGTCAAATTCAGGCCAAATAAGGGTGAATAAAACATTCACCTCTTATCTAACTTCTACAGTTTTAGTGTAAGATACCTAAAGTTGGGTCTCTTTGGAAAGAGCACAATCAGCGCTATCTGCTGGTTTCATCTATTTCTTCATATCTCCACTAGAACAAAAGTTATAGGGCAAACAAGCGCAATACAGGTTTTGCCTAAAAACATGCACATGTACAAAAACCTTGTACATGGGATCCCTTTGTCATATTTAATTATAGCCATACCAAATAAGTTACCATTGTGTAGAACACATACGGGGCTACACGCTGATTCAATATTGAGGTTGATATCTCAAGAACTGACAAAGCTATAGCTGTTTTAAGGTCAAAATCCCACATTTTGACCAATACAGCCTTACCATGGGATAATATCCCATAACCATGATTATGAGGTGTCAAACTGACAAAGAAGCTTTTTTTTACCTCAATACCTCATATTTCATTCAATACTGGGGTCCCATACAGGTTTAGTACAGCATTCTACGTGTCATACACATCAGAATCAGGCTGTGTGGTCCCCAGATGAACGTTTTCACCCTGTATTGGTGAAAACAGCCCAGATGTGGTTTCAAAACCACATCTGAGCCCAATACAGGCTATACAGGCCTTTTGTAAGCCACAAGCCTGTCCTAGAGAGTGAAAAATCTTCACTTCCTCTATGTGGAAAGGTCTAGCCACCTTTTCACCCCATTTCAGGATAAAAAGGGGGCTTTTCACAGCCAGAAAAGCTTTCCTCATCCTGCTCTTGAGTTCCCATGTAGTGAACTGTCAGACACAGCTTTACTCTTGGAAAATAATAAGGTTATACTCTAAACTTTAGTATTGTAGTTCTTATTATAGTAATCCAACTGGTAAGACTGCACCCAGGGCTTTCAGCAGCGCTCACTACCACTATTTCTCAATATTAAAGCCCTTTTTATTTAATTATGACCCTTATTATCTTAAAAACACCTTTATTTGAATCATTATAACCATGTCACAAACATAGTTAAAGTTGTAACTAGCCTATTTACCACTTTATCATAGTTTCATCCTGACACAAAGAGCAGGAAAATATTTGATAATTATTGTTCATTTTGGAGTGTATGAATACTTAAGGATGCCTTTTGGTATTAAAAAGACACATTCACACTTTCAAGGGACAATGAATTGAATCTTCCCTGAAGAAATTTCAGAAGGATGGTAAATCATGTACATTTATGATTTTATTGTCTTTTCTAAGACTTTGGAGGAACATTTGTACAGATTATTCAGAGGTTTGGGGAAAATCCAATCTGTAAACATGAAAATTTCTTTAAAGAAATGGAATTTTGGATTCAAAGGACTCAAATCCTTAGGACATGTAGTACTTTGCCCATCCCTTGGAATTGACATAAAAAAAGCTACAGCAGTACTACTGAAACCTATTCTCAAGAACAAAAAAAGAAATTGAGTCATTGTTAGTATTTGAAGGATATTACAGGCAGTACATTAAAGACTTTTCATCCATAGAAAGACCTCTTTCTGAAATGTATGACAAGGACACAGTATTTGAAATGACTGTTGACAGAGTCATATCCTTTTAATCCCTGAGACAAGCCTTAACCACTGCTCTACTCCTACTAATACCAGACCCTCAGCTGCCCTTTAAGCTTCACATTTATGAATAAGTAGATGGGCTAGGAGCTGCACTTAATTAAGTCCAAATTATTAATGACAAACCTGTGGAAGGACCCATATGTTTCATATCTAGGAAAATAAAACCTACTGAAGCCAGATATAGAGAAAGTCAGATGGAATATTGATGTCTTTTCTGGTCCTTGAAAAAAATTTATTAATTTCTTGGGGGATGTGTTTTTGAGGTTTTGATAGATTTTACCACTGTTAAATCACTTCTAAACATGAAAAACCCCAACAGTAATATGCTTAGATGGCAGATAGACATACAAGAATATGGGGGTAATATGACCATTTTACACAAAGATGGAAATATTCACAAAATCACAGGTGGACCAAGAAGATGGCCATAACAGAATGATATTTGAAGTCCAGATTATTTTCCACAATAATTTTCCCCACAAAGACCAATAGAAGGAATCAGTGTTACAGAACTGAACACTACCTTTTTTTGATGAAGTAAGGAGCAATTATACTCAGGATAGGAATTGTAGGATCCTATGCCAATTACTTACTAAAGACTCCAAATATGAATTCTTTACTCATGCCTTTCATGAAATATAGAATAAATCATATGATTAAGGAAGATTTTATTTACTTTATGACATAATCTACCATAGGACCAAACACACATGTGTAATGAAAGTGGTAGACAGATCCTTAATCAATTTTTTATTGAAAGAATGCCATGAGATCCCCTTCTCAGGACACCTATCTAAAGACAGAACAAGGGAGAAAATAAAGACCTTCATGTGGTGGGAAATGTTGCAAAGATATGTTGCAAAATATTTTAAAACCTGTGACGGATGTCAAAAGGAAAATAAATCCCCTGGCAAAGACTTGGAAATATGATCAAAATCAAAGAACCCAGAAGACCTTGGGAGATTGTGCATATGTATTGGGTAACTGACCTACCACCAGGAGGTGATAGAAGCTATAATCCCTCCCTAGTGATGGCTGACAGGCTCAGTAATACTCCAATTTTTTTTCCATGTCACAAAGATGACACATCCATGAATATGGCTCTTCTTATATGGAATAGAGTAGTATCATGGACTGGCATATTCAAAAACATCATTAGTGGAAGAGATCTTCAATTTACTTCAGCACTATGGACAAAACTTCACCAATTATTTGGAGCAAAGTTATCCTTCTTGACAGCTTACCCCCCACAAACTGATGGTCTATCTGAAAGAATGATCCAAGCTTTGGAAGACATGATCAGAAGATTTTCTGCATATGGCCTAGAGTTAAAATATTGTGATTGATTTGCCCACTATTGGTGTTCCCTTTTACCTGTACTGGAATCAGAATATAAAACATCTATTCATTCAAGTACCAATCAGACTCCTGCTATTCTAGAGAAAGGATGAAATCCCAGATTACCCCAATATTCATTGAGGAAATATTTGGTTTAGATACATCCCACAGCTTCTAGCTTCAACAGAATTCTAGACAAAACTGGGAAGCATGCAGTAATATTCATGGAAGACTCATTTGCATATGCCAAAGACAAATAGGACAAGTCACATGCTACTTCATACTTCAAGGTAGGGGATTTAGTGCTTGTATCTACCACTAGCTTCAATAACACCAAAGGATGCAAAAAAACTCAATAAATCATTTTCAGAAACTTTGTTTATCAAGGCCCTTCATGGGTGAAATTCTGTTGAATCATAATTGTCTGAAGAAATTAGTAATAAGAATCCTACATTTCCAGTGAGCTTAATAAAGCCTTAAAAATATGGTGATTCTGTAAAATTCTCTTTAAGGAATGAATTTCCCCAGAATATACCTCCTGTTGAATCATCTGGTATGAATAAAATTACAAAATTTCTCAAAGAAAGGAAATTTATAACTCAAAAAGTAAGGGAATACCTTGTCAGGTACAGTGACCAAACTTGTGAAGATGAATGGTAAGCAGAGAAAGACATACCTGAAGCTACCAAACTTCTCAGAAGGCTTAGAAACACTAGAAAAAAATATATTACAAATTAATATTCTTTTTTAGAGGGAGGGAATGTGAGCATTAAAGGTATTGTTATATACCCCAAAGACGACAAATAACAAAATTATGTTATAATTATAAATAGATAAGCTTCTTTATATCATTTAAACAAAAGTTAAAATATAAATAGAAAATTCATATACAAAATTGAAGATTTTTTATAATATAAAAATGAAATTACATTAAAATTCAAAATTATGAAAATACACTTTCACTTGTAAAAATTAAGTAAAAAAAAATTAACAAAAAACAATATAATGAAAATATTTTTGGAAAACAGTTGAATAAATATTATTGTAGATTTCTTTTCAATAAATAGACTTATGAAAATTAGATTATATTTGGATTCCTCATAAAAATAACGTGGGGTCACCTCAGGGTGAAAATTCTGTAAATCAACTTCAAATAAGCTTAAATTAAGTTTTTGGTATTTTTGTATGAAAGTCTGAAAATCCTCAAAGAATTAATCTAATTCACACCACATGTGGTGTTAACCAATAATTTTTGTGTTAGAATTGAGGTGTGGTGTGTTTTTTAGAAGCTATGAGGAACCCAAGTATTTTCAATTAAAATTTCAAAATATGTGCATGTATTACATAAGTGAGCTTTCATTTACGTATGAGGTATCAATTATTACAGTTGTTTACTGTAGAAACTCAATTCAATTACATATGTAAATTAAAAGTATAGTACATGATGAGGAATTAAAGAAAAAATAAATTGGAAAGATTAATTTTGGGGGGAAAAGGAATCTTGGCTCCAAGGGTGCCAGACTCCCCCAAACTCCTTGCTTATAGGTGTGGGACGACAAAATTCATTCAAAGGTTCATCATGTTTGGCCTGGAATTTAGTCACAGGGTCTGTGACTCAATTGATGCTGAGGGTTTGATACCAACCAGGGCAGTTTTCCCTTTTTCCAAGGGGGTAAAACTACCCTTAAGTCCAAAACCTCTTGTTAGAGACAGTTTCAAATGGCTTTGAGCTCTCTTGCACACATTCCTATGTGTTTTGAAGGCTTAAACCTGGGTATTACTATAGCAATGGCTGATTTAAAGGACTAACATGGCTAAACCAGCCCTTTCTTGGTCTGAACCAGGGTTCAATGATTCCATAATTGTCTTTTCTGTTGTTAGAGCGTTTCTAATGACTTATTAGAGTGAAATTTACTTTTGGATTAAGAAAATTGGTGGCTATAAAAGAATGTCTTCTTTGCCCCACTTTTCTCTTCATGTTAGAATATTTTCCCTTTATAATTATTTTAAACACTGTGAAACAAATCAATGAAAGATTAAAACCACCTTTTTTCAATCATTTTAAACCTTTTAAACAAGTCAAAAAGCCAATATAATCATTGTTTGTAACTCTTATAATCATTCTTACCCTTTAACCATTCCAAAAGTGAATTAAAGCATCTTTAATCACCATTAACTTAGTCCCTTTGTTCCCAAATTCACTCTGGTAACTTTTGGGCATTTTTTCTCTTTAATATTTCTTATAGATATTTTTTATATTACTTTCCTGCAATTCTTTTCTTAATTAATTCCAATTAAAATTTCTCTTGAAGAAATTTATTTTTTAGCCTTGAATATCTTTTGTAGGGTATTTTTGGATAAATGTTTATTGTTGGTAAAAAAAATAAATCTTTATAATATTATTTTTTTATACTAAGAAAGTTCAAAGCAATAGATTGTAGATCTTTTATTTAAAAACTCTTAAAATTTACTATTCTTCATTGAATTTTACCTTATACAAACTTTGAGGGCAGGAAAATTTTTTATTTTTAATTAATGTTTCATATACACACCTTAAATAAAGGATATCACAACCAATATCCACTGAAAGTCAAAGAAAGAAAAGGTGATAAATGACTGACTTGATAATATCAGTATTCACTTAACAAAATGAAATAAAATAAAGATGAAATAAAATCAAAAAATAATAATTAACTGGGGAAAACCCCCAGGGCTGAAAGGAGGCTGGTATATGTGAAATGTTGAGAGCTTGACTCCTTCAGGATGACAGCTTGTCTGTATTGATTTCTTGATTAAGTTTATATCTTGCTAAATTTTGAAATGAGCTAATATGAATGATCTTCCCAGGGTCTATGATTCAAAATACAGGTCTTTATGAAACAAGACTGTATCAAAATGAATGTGGTTTCCAAGGTGGATTAATGGAGCATTGACACTTGACAGTTTTTTGGAAAGTGCCTCATGAATATCCCTTGAGAATGAAATTCCAGTATTCTGTTTCAGGAATACTGTGTGATTGAAAATACCCAATGACTGCTTTATGGCATGATTGGTATTTTAGAATAACACTTGAGCTTGATCCTTGATGAATCCTCTGGATGATTTGATGCCTTGATGGTGTGATGGAACATTGAAATAACACTCAGATATTGGTACCATTGAAATTCTTGCAGGAAAAGGTGCATAATGGTGTATAACACCATTTATTGAACTTTTGGTGTTTGAAGGGAAAGCGTTGCCACAGTTATTTTGAATACATGGAAAATAATTGAGGATTGACATGGCTACATGAGTCATAGTAGCTCATTAACTTCTTGTCACATCAAAATAGCTTCTGATTTGTTCTTTTCTTATGGTTTAATGGGACTTTAACTTGGTAACCAAGTTCCCAAAAGGTTTTGGTATACTAATTGGGCCATGATAAACTAGGGATCCAATCTTTAGAGATGGATATGCCTCAGGCGCCTCAGAAGTTTGCTACCCTTGCTCTCTTTGATTTCTTTTGTCCCCCTTAGCTATCTTCATGTTAAAAATAGGAATTCAGGCTTCAAGACTGATATCCAATATGGGTATATTAAAACTGTGTGTAATAATACATTAATTCTAAGTTCCACTCACATGAATAACACTATTATTAGTGTACATTCAACATGGGATTTCTCACATTCCCCTTCTTTTTGTTTGAAATTGAGAAAAACAAAAAATTTCAAAATTCTTTTATGTGGTATTGATGATATGGTGTTGAAGTATTTTCCATTCTACCACCTCATAGAGTCAATTGAAGCTTATTCACTCTATGAAGTTACTCTAGGTGTATTTTTTGTGTAGAATTCAAATCTGGCCTTAAATACATGGATTTACTTACAAACAAAAAGGTCATTAATCTTTTCTTGAATGAAAAATGATGAATTTTGGCTATATGCATAACCTCTGAGTTATGCATAGTTCAAAAATTATTTTGGTATTAATTCTGACCTATTAAGGTATCCCAAATATGCCTCAAGGCTCATAAAAAGAAAGGGGAGAATCTTTAGACTCAAAACCCGGAATCCTAAATTGTTGGGAATGGTTTTGTGTGAGATAATTGTAGGCCTAAAATGTTGTTTATTTGTAGTATTTTTTGTTCATGCTTGTAATATGACTTTTTTTAGTTACAAAATTGCCATATTTTTCATAAAAGAATACGTCTGACGTGGGTTTTAAGAAATAATCAAGACTTAGAAGGGGGATAACTGTGATAACTTGTATATACAAAAAAAATCAATCTGAATCAACTTCAAAGTTAGTTAGTTTTTTTTGAAAGGGGGAAGAATATTAGAAAATACAACATTATGTTTTTTTTTTATTCATCTTCCCACCATAGAGCTTGTGATTGAGAATGAAATTCCTAATACACATTGATGGAGGGGAAAGGGTAAAATTCATAATTGATGAGATCCAAGGGAATAAAATGACAACATCTCTCTAAAAAGAACATATTCATATTGGTGGATTGTCATTTGGAGGACAGAAATAAGGGAAAAAGGAGTAATATTGGACTGTGGAATAACGAAAGATGGCCTTTGATACTTATTTTCAATTGGATTGCCCATATCAGGCTTGGAAATCCACTTTCTCTTTGTTTCTTGGCTAACATCTTAATACCCTTCTAGTCTTTCCAAATAAGTTTCTACTGATGGTACTAAGATATTCATGGCTTCATAAAGTTGTTGATTTTTTTTAATTTCTTCAATTAGGTCACCTCTGACGTCAATACATTGGCCATGAGTCTTGTAGATGTAGTGAGAAACTGCTCTGTAGCCACAATTTTCATTACCCTGGACATTCATGTACTTGAAGGTGTATTTCAAAATCAATTTTGGTAATTCATTCAAGACAGGTACCTCATAAAAATGGTTTCAAAAAATTAATCAAGATAGAATTAACTAAAACAAGTTACATTAAGATGAAGCAACTCAAAAAAAGCTTGGAGAATTAATCACTTGTGCAATAATTGCTTTGTAAATTCTCACAGGTTAATTCAATTTCATCCTAAATCTTCAAAGAGGTTTCAGGATTGTAGGACTGTCTTTGTAAGGTTCTTCTTCTCTTGGCCAATCTTCTAGACCTTTTGAGGGTGACTCCTGATTAGCCATAGTCATTGAAGTCAGTTTCTCATGGTAATGAAGCTGATGAAGTCATTGATTTGGATAATTATGCCTAATAATATTCAGAATCTTCAGAGGAATACACTTCCATAATTTGGGGGTTTAAATTGACTTTGATATTGCATTTTCTCTGCTGGTCACTTTGTATGGGGGTCTTCCCCTCCTTTTCATTGGCTTTCAACTATTTCAAACATTGAGGGACCTCTTTAATTTTATTTTTTATTTTTTTCTCCTAGAGGCCTTCCACATTTATTTTTGAAATAAGGTGGGTCTTAATAATATTCTTGATCCTCTTAACTCTCACAAATTTGATCAAAAGGTACTATTTCCAGTCAAAAAATCTTGAAAATACTGAAATATTTGGATGATTTCTGCCACTGTTATTTGAAAAAGATTTTCCCAAATATCTTCAAATATTCTTTTGGCTTCATTCTTTCTTTCTTTATTAGAAACTTGATTATCCCCATTGATAGCTATTCTTAGAAGAACATGACAAAAGAATCATTTGAGGTGAAAAAAAATTAGAAATTGAAGATGAAAAAGTCCTCACAGCTAAATTCAAATGCCACTACTGAGGGAAGTCTAATATATGGAGCCTTAGGCACTTGAAAAATTCCTCTTGTGTCCTGTGCTTGAAAGGCATGCCTTGATAATTGCTGTATTGTTTGGAGCATTTTTCATTGGGGGGATTTGGATTTGGAATTTTCAAAGGCAATCTGAAGGGAATAATGAGACACCTTGCCATTGAGAGCACAGGCATGAGGAGGGAAATTCTTGACATAGACAATTTTTTTTGTAATTTTGTTGATTATTTCAATGAATTTATTGTTGAAATCCATTTGAAGGGCCCTAATAACCTCCATGAGAGTACCAGAGGACATTTAGAGCCAAAGTTTAACCATGGCATGGGAACCTTTAACTTTTGACGTGGAGCCCAAAACCAGGTGACAATAGTGGCTGGTCCATCCTGGAATATGATACTCCTTCAGAGGAAGGCAGATTCTTTCCAGATATTGCAAGACTTCACAAATTTTGACTTGCTTCTGAAGCTTCTTTAATTTATCTTTCAAAGACTTTTCAGTTGATTAATACATAACCCCAAGAAATGAATCTCAAACTCATTAAGAAACACTGATTTGAATAAAGATGAAAAGCTAAAGTGAGTTCCTTGATTCCAAAGGCCCATACAATTTTCAAAATGAGTTTCCTAGCCAATTTTCTTCATGAAATGGGAAGATACATCTTTATTGATGTGCCAAATGCCCAACATGACTTTTGAGTCTGGAAAGAGCTTCTGAAGAGAATTTTTCAAGTCTAAATCCCTTTTGATGGCACTAACTGGAAGGGGAACAATATTGGTTTTGTTGAGGACATTTTCTATGTATTGATTCAATGCCCAAGAATATGAGGGTTCAGTTTAATCCTTAATCAAACAGAAATCCCCAGAAAAGGTCTTTTTTTGAGCTGAATCCAAAAATATGAAAAAGAGGCATTTTTGACTTATTGGTTTCATAAGTACAATCCATAAGAATCACGTGAGGGAATCCATGAAGAATTTTTATGAAAAGGGGGTCAGTGAAAGAAATGAGGTAATTTGTCCCTCAGTATCCCTTTCAGATGAACACACAAAGGTTTATTTTTTAAGGGTGTCAATAAGTGCATCAATGGGCCTTCTGCCTTGAAGTTTGTATTTCTTGATTTTCTATACTTGGTTATAAATATTTTGCCATATTACAGGCCTGTCAGGCCCCCTATAACTACATATTTGGGCCTGAATTTTCCTTGGCATGAGAAGTGATTCAGACATCTGAGAAATTTTTGATTTCTCTTTCTCATTGAATTTTCTGAAATCAGGATGTACCATGCTATTTTCAGTGGCATCGTGACTGTGTTCAGGATTTTTGACTTGAACAGTCCAAGTGGTACTCTTGGCATATTTTCTGGAAAAAAGTCTAAAAGGACATTCTAATTTCCTTGAAGTGACTGTTTTGGAGGAGGTTTTGTGGGAATTCAAGGTCACAGACCTATCAAAACCTATTTCAATTTGATTATGGGTCATATTGGACCTCAGGGTGGACACAGAATACCCCCGTGCCCTGGAAACATTATGAACATGCTGCCAAAGAAGCTCAAGGGTCTGAAATTCACCCTCAGTGGGAGGTTGGAGAATTTTTATGGAAAAAATTGAGCAATTATTCAAGAAAAACTGAAAAAAGGGGGATAAGAGGTTTATGGAATTAGGAAAGAGCCTTTTTAAATATGAACAAATTGAGATAAAATCTATGAAAAGTGAAATGAAATGAGTGAAAGATATGGTTAATTGAAGAGGGAAGGGGAAAAATGGAAATTTGGTTATTGGTGAAGTAACATGAGGTTAAAAAAGCTTTTGGGGAAGGTTTTTTTTGAGGAAAAGTAACATGAGGTTAAAAAAGCTTTTGAGGAAAATGGGGTCTTTGGGGTAAAAAATAAAGGAAATTGTTTTTGGAAAGATTTGATAAAATGGGTTTGCAGTGGTGTTTTTGAAGAAAAGAAAATTGTTTGGGGGTGGGATATATTGGGGATTATTTGTGTTTTTTTTTGGGGGGTGGGGATGTGCAAAAAAAGTTAAGAAAAAATGGGTCGGGTGGTTTGTTTTGGGACAAAACTCTTTTTTAGGGAGATTTGGCAGGTTTTGGCCCAATACAGGGCTTTTTGTTTTTTTTAAATGAAAAGGGGCCTGGGTATTCCTTACATGTTTTTACCACTTTGCTTACATGCTTTTACCAGCAGCCTAAATTAATTAATAATGGCTTTACTCATTAGTTTGAAGCATTAACCTTTTAAGTATTTCAACCCTTCTATCATCAACAGTGCAAAAACACAGAAGGTATGGTTGATTCATGCTAAAAAAACAATCTATTACAAAACCCATTGGATTTTTTGCTCTAGAATCAAACTAATTAGGTTTGTATAGTAAGTTTCCATATTAGAGATGAATTTATTTAGTAAGTCAAAAGAATTTATTGGCGGTTGCTTTGTTTAATTAACTATATTTTATTCAAATATCAGTTTCCTATAAGGTACAAATTGGTTCAAGTATTGCGAAAACGATGAATCTTTTGTTCTAATAACAAACGTTTATATTTTTATTCTGATTTGCATTGTAAATCATTTGTTAAAATACAATTTCAAACAAACCCAGTTTGAAAAGGTTTATTTTGTACCTCGAGCTTATGCCACCCATTCAAGTCGTTATGGTTTGTAGGCTTTGGCATAGATCCCAAGCATTTTTTGAAACTCTTAAATTGACCATACTTTAATTGTGGCATCCTTTGATCCGGAAACCATGTAACGATCAAAGTATCGAAGTTGCTCCACCACGTCAGTATGGCCATTCATGCTGATTGCCGATCTTTGCAAAGTGGTCCGATTGTAAACCTAAAAAAACACGAGGTAATTATTTGAACGATTTGATGATGATTAACACGAGACCCAAGAGATGGTTTTAATTAGATTAGCAAACTCGTGTTCTCAGCTTACTTCAATGTTTTTATCACCGGCGGCACATAAAATTTTACGGCTGTCAAATTGGAGTGCAGTGATTGGATGATTATATTTTATAACTTCGAGAATCGATCCAGTGCGAAGATCCCAAATCTAAGTCAACTTGGCAATCCCATCAGTTCAAAAGGTTTTTCTCGCTAGGAAATCTTGATCTTTTTTTTGTCAATGAAAGAGGACAAAATTCTGTACCTTGATTGACTTATCGATGCTGCCACTAACTAGATGAACTTCATCAAACTGTAAGCAAGTGATTGGAGCAGTATGACCCACTAATGTACGATGTGCTTGTCCAGTTCGCACTAATAAGAAGAGAGTCTCAACTGATTGAGGTCTTTGAGAAGGATACCTGAAACCGAAAAAGACCTTTTAAACGTACTATCCCGCATCCTCACACAACCATCACCAGTGCCGCTAGCCAGGGCGTATCCCCAGAATTGAATTCCGCCAATGTAATCTTCGAATCCAGGGTCTAATGAAGGTAATTGGTTGAGATGACGCAGTGGACTATCTACTAAGTTACTAGTAGGAAGGTGAATTAGATTTGGATTAGGATGAGTTGATAGAAGGCCATGTGAAGGATTGGGTGAGGATGATGAAAATTTAGAGTTAAAGTTTAAGTGATTAAATGTGGAATTAGAATTGATTATTTGACGTGAAAGGGAAGAGTTAGAAGTGGGAGGAGAAGGGTGTTGCATAGCCCAAAGGACATCCATTGTTATAACGGCTTGACCAGTGTTGAGATCCCATTGGCGAATAGTTTTATCAGATGAACCAGTTACCTGAAGAGTCAAGTAAAAAGTAAGAAAATGAAAAGAAAATGACTTATTAAAGCAAGTGTGATAAGAAAGAGACAACTTACCAGACAATTTTCATCGAAATATAAAGAGGTTATCGATTGACTGTGACCTTCAAGTTTGATTAGACAAGGATCCTTTTTTGAAGAAATTTGATGAGGAAGATTTGATGAAGATGTCGATGGAAGATTGGTTAGATGAACGCTTGAGATTTTATCGATTGATTCCAAATCATTTTGATTGAATTGATCAAACTCAAGATCTAGATCGATGGCGATATCTAAATCCCAAATGCAAATCTTTCCATCTGTACCACCTGTTATACAAGTCATTTCTTGAGCTTGTAAACATTTAACGATACCATGATGACCATTAAGAGATCTAATTGAATGAGCTGATGATAAATCCCAAAGTTGAAGTGATTCATCAAGAGAAGAGCTGACTAGATAACCATAAGGTGCTGAAAAGTCGAGTGCGATGATTGGTTTAGAATGAGAATTGAGGGTCATGAAAGCTACATTTTTAGGTAATTCATCATGTTCTGAAGGTAAGAAGGCAGGACCACGACGTCTAAGAGAGTTGATGGATGATAAGTTTGAATTTGATGGATTAGTATGATTGATTGATGAATCATTTTGAGAGATTTGATGAAGTTGAAATAAATGATCGCTTAGGCCTTGATATTCATCGATTAATTCTAATTCGTCTTCTTTTAATTTTAATAATGATTTTTGTAGGTCATCTTTTGATTGATTTAATTTTTGAATTTTTTGATTGATTTGATCTAAATCTTTTGAGATTAAAGATTTTCGAATTTCTAAATATTTTTTATCTTTTAAGATTTCATTTAATTGATTTTTAAGTTCGGGTAAGATTTCTTGAAAGATTAAAGGATTAGAGTTATTATTATTATTATTTTGAATTGATGAAGGTTGAATTTTTGATGAACTGATGATATCAGTTTTTCTTCTTTGTTTTGAAGTTTTTTTTTGAAAGTTTTTGATTTGATTTGAATTTAAGTTTGATAAAGTTTTTCTTCTATTGAGGTTATCTGATGAATCTAAATTATTTTGATTTAATAAATTTGAATCTGATTTTAAGTTTTGTTTTGAGTTAATTTTAATGATTTGATGATGATTAGATTCTAAGCCTAACAATTTATGACTGATTGCGTCTCTTCTTTTTTGACGAAGTAATTTTAGATTATGAGATGATGGTAAAGTAGCGTTAAAACCATCTATTAAAGGGATTGAAAGATCTGAATGATTTTGAATATTTGAATGATTTTTGGGGTTAGGTAAATCTAAATCTAAGAGTTGATTAATTTGATTTGAGTCAGTGATTAATAGATCATTAAAATTGAGCTGACAACCACCGAAAGTTTGAGGGATTAAGAATTTTAAAGATTTTGATAGATTTGAGTAATTGGATGATAAGATGAAATTTGAATTTGATGAATTTGATGATAAATTTGAATGACTTAAGAATGAATTAAATGAATGATTTTTTAAGATTTTATTTGACATTAATTGAGGAGCAATCGAGGTTAAAATTTTGTGAGATTTATTTGAATTTAAGATGAATTCTTGATTTTGATTTGATGATTGATTTTGATTTTGATTTTGATTTTGATTTTGATTTTGATTTTGATTTGATGATTGATTTTGATTTTGATTTGAAGTGGATTGATTTAAATGATCTGACATTTCTTTGGATTCAAATTTTCAATAAATAAGAATTTTTTGATGATTAAAGATTTGAATTTTATCGATAAAAATTTTAAAAGGAAACAACGCTCCAAGTGAAATCGATGGATAATCTTGAAAAATAAATTTTAAATTTTATTGAGGTGAATCCGCAGCAGGGGAATTTAGCCTAGAGCTTAAAAAATTAAATATTTTTCATCCAATTTTGAGATTTTTTCTTAATTTTATCATTAAAAATTGATTGATTATCAGAAGAATTAAATCAAACTTGTCAAAACTAATATTTGGAAACCATCAATAGAGGCTCCAAGATGAATATCAAATCCTCCAGTTCTGGTGAGATGTCCAAGATATTTTGGATCCAAAATAATCCAATTTTCAAGACTGATTAAATAAGGTGGCTTTTGATACTAAATCATAGGTTATAGATAATTTTTACTTGTGGTGGGGAATATTCATTGTAAATCATCTTTCCACTTATCATTGAGCTTTTTTGAAATAATTGTGTAGCCAATTTTGTAATCATCCACAATGCTTGGAAATTTTAAACTTTAACTTTTGGCTTTTTGTGAGCCTGTGAGTTATGTATGAGATACTCATAAGGCCACAAAGAACATTTTATACATTTGATTTAGTCATAAACTGACTTTTCAAGTTAATTTAAAACAAAAAAGAAGTATAACTTTGTTTTTGATAAACAAAATTATAAATATTATGTCATTTTTGGATTCTACACCCAAAAATGGCTATTTTAGAAGTTATTGGAAGATTTAAGAATCTCACAGTACAATTGCACCATTTAAAAAAATTTCCTAAATTTTTTGAATTGTTACACTTAATCTTAAATTTAAATTTTCATAAGGTTTATGTAAACTTGCAAAAATTTATTGAAAGTTGAGGTGTTGTGTATATTTACTGAATTGGCTAAGGATTTACCATACATGCTGTAAATCTTGTGTGGGCTCAATTTAAATTGATTTGAAGCCATTGTATGGCTGTAAATAAGTAAAAGGGAAAATCCACACAAAGGTGGGACAAAGGAAAACTGGAAAAGGGTGCCAGGGTACCCAAATTTTGGTATCTGCAAGAGCACAAATAAGGTTTTCCACCTGTATTGGAGGATTTCAAACCTTATTTGAACTTTAAGATTAGACTTTAATTAAATATCAAGGTTCCAACTGGTTTATCCCAATTTGGACAGGAATTACAAGCTTCTAAAGGGTAAATCCACATATGCAGACTTGTAATCAAGGTTTTAAGAACCATCAAATCTTGAATAAGCTTAAACTTTCAATACATAAATATTAAAACCTTATCAAAAGTTAAGGTTTAGTGTGTATTGCTATTTTACCTGGGAAAATAGCAATAATTTCAGAAATTCATTAAAAATCAAACTCTTAATGGATTGGCTGGAAAGTCTCACACAGCTTACCAATCAATGTTATCTGTATATGAATTAAATTTTAAGTATCTTTTTTAAACAGGATTGTTTTTTCATCATCCTGGAAATTAGAACTTTCAATCATTCTTAGAGAAAATTAAGATTTCTTTAAAAATCCAGTTTGATAGTTTTTAACTCAAAGATCTATTTATAAGTTTTTCATGTGATGAACTTGAATAGAAATAAATTAATTTCATACTTAAACTCAAAATAATTGACCCAAAAGAGGATTGGAGTTACTTGGAGTTGATAATAACACTGGTAACTTGAAATTGAAATGAAAAATAAGTTACCTTAACTTAAGAACCTCATTTTTAGGCATGGTTTTTAAGTTTTAATCTCAGAATTCCCTGTATATCAAATATTTATTATAATAGATGCTCCAAATAAATAAAAGAAGAATTTAAATCATTTTTTTTGTTCATCACAGCCATCATTAAATCAGATTCAACATTTTGAACAGGCAATATCTTCTTCAATATAGGATCTTATATCATTAAATCAATTCTTAAGTTATTTTACTCTTTATATATTATAAATAAAGGACTTAAATCCTATAATTGGAATTATATTGTTGTAATTACCAATAATATGTTTTATTATACAAAATTCTTCTCTTAAAATATCTTTTAAATCCACAAATTCCCCCTAAAACTCTTGAAATGATATTTTACCATATGAAACTATTTCATTTCTTTTAAATATTGTTTTTGGTGTGTTTTTGACTTATGAACAGCATTTAATACTATAACTGTTGTTGTTTGACTTATTGTATTAAATAAATATTAAAATTAACTTTTCTCTGAATTTATATACCTTTTTTATCTAGTATTAGTTTTTTATATAGAATTTCTCTATAAGCTTTATATCTTCACAGTGTGTATGATATTTCTTTGATAAATAATATTTATATTCTTTAAAAGCGGATAATATCATTTTTTTCCACATATGATTGTCTCATTGAGAGATTTTATATTTCTTATTATCATGACTGTCAGTGACTATAATAATAATAGGATAATCCAATTCATTATAATTATTAAAAAATTTCTATCATCAAGTTACTTAACAATAAGTCATTCTTCTCTCTTATAATTATATTAATTTTTGGTTATAATATTTAATTTTATTATATTTTATAATGAGGAAAGTCATAGTACTCTTGATATTTTTTAATATTATCAATGGTTCCAGAGAAGAACATTATATTTGGAAGCCTGTACATGATTTTGACCAATTTTTGGGACATGAATCATATTCTAGATCTTATTTTGGTGTTTTTTGAGGGTAAAATTGCAATATTTACTTAAACTTTGGCTTTTCTGGGGCTTATTATTTCTAAATAATCTTCATAATATTAGTAAAGTTATTTGTCTTAAGAATATTGTTTGGAAAAAGATATTATTGAGTGCTTTGGAATAAATTTCCATTTTCTAACTAGTGGATTTTTCATATCACAGACTTGAAATTTATTCCTTGAGTTATTCTAATATGAATTGAATAATAATATAATTTTGATTAAGAACTTAGTAATTGCATAATTATTATTTCTTTAAAAAAAATAAAAAATATATAACAAAATCTTGAGGTTAGACATTGTTCTACATTTTTTGATGCAATTTGCCATAAATTCCTTTTTTAAAACAGCTTTATTCTATAAATTGAGTCAATAAGTCTTGTTTTATTATAGATTAATGATAAAAATTGAATTATAATTATATTATAGTGTCATAAATAAAAGAGAGCTCTTGTTGCTTTGTGATTTCAGAATCAAGTGTTGAAATTCAAATCAACCCAAAAACTGTCAAGGTGACTCTATGATATAGCTTTAAAATGATAAATAAAATCCATAACTCTGGGTGTGACACAAACGTAATGATGATAATTAAGTGGTAAGATTATTAAATGATTATTAGTAAGGGTGTTGGGGCTTTCCTGAGGAGTCTGAGTGATGGTGAGGTCTTCTGAAAGCCCTGGGTAGAGTGTTTATCTATTGATTTACAATAATAAGCCTTGAAATTATTAAGATTATAATAATAGCCTGTTTTAATTCTAAGGGCAACACTTCTATTTGAAGGTATACCACATGAGAATACTAAGAACAGGATGATGGATTAGATTTTTGGTGAGGAAAAGCCTCCTTTTATCTTTTTCTGGGGTAGTGGAAGGTTACTTACCTCTGCACATGACCACAGAGTAAAATCTTTCACTAATGTGGGATGTTTTGTGGTTTTTACACTCAATACAGACTGTTATTGGGGGAAAATATGGTTTGATAAAAAACACAAGTTGTCATTTTTACCCTATACAGGGTAAAGATTTTCACCAATGGAGCTTACAGGTGTGTTCTGGTGCTCCTGAAATGTCAGAAACTGTATAGAAAATTCCTGTATGAGTCTTATTTGTCAATTTATGAGAAATCAAAGAGTAAATGGCATTTAATTCAATTTTATGGATGGCTGTCCCACAGTAAGATCCCATACTGGCTAGTGTGGTATTACAATTTTAAAACCTGAATATATTTGTCTGTTTTAAAGATAGAGAGCTCAAAAGTGGCTCATCTTGTAGCCCTTGACAAACTCCACACAATGGTTACTCATTTGGTATAGCTAGAATTAAGTATGGCAAAGCTATAACAGCTCTAAATTCCAGGATCAATTTGTGGATTTATATTGAACTCCATATTGAGCTTGTTTGCTTCATAATGTTTTTTCTAAATGGGTTCAAGGAAATTCATGGCACAATCAGAAAGCCCTTGTAAGGCATAGATATGAAACTTTCATTAGAAATAAAGTACTTTTCCTGTCCACAAAATTTGTATAAGGTAAAATTGATTAAAAATAATAATTATTATTGTTTTTAAGATAAAATACACCAAATTTATTGTTTTTAACTTTATAACTATGAAACAATAATAATATAAAGATTTATTGTTTTAACAACAATAAAAATTTATTCAAAAATACTCTAAAAGAGATATTTAAGCCTACAAAAGAAATTTCTTCAAGAGCACTTTCAATTGAAATTAATTGAGAAAGAAAATTCAGGAAATTAATATAAGAGAAAATTATTTAAAAGGATTATTAAAGAGAAAACATGCCCAAAAGTGACCAGAGTAAATTTGGAAACAAAGTGATGAAAGATTCTTCAATTCACTTATGGGGTGGTTCAAGGGTGAAAATGATTATAAAAGTTACAAAAAATGACTATAGTAATTTTTCACATGGTTAAAAAGGTTAAAAATAATTTAAGAAAGGTGGTGGGAATCTTTTATTGATTGGTTTAACAGTGATTCAAACTAATTATAAGAGGAAAAGATTCTAACATGAAGAGGAAAGTAGGGCAAAGAAGAAATTTTTTTATAGCCACCAATTTTCTTACTACCAAAGTGAAATTTACTCTTTTCAGTAATGAAAAACACTATTACAACAGAAAAGCCAATTATGGCATTCTTGAACCATAGTTTAGACCAAAAAAGGGCTGGTTTTATCCATTTTGGACCTCAAGTCAGCCATTGCTGTAGTAATACCTAGTTTTAAGCCTTCAAAAAATATCAGAATGTGTGTAAGAGGCATAAAAACCAGTAAAAAAAGTTTTTGCTATGATTTTTTTAGCTTGAGGGTAGTTTTACCCTTTTAGCAACAGTTGAAACTGCCCTGGTTGGTATCAAAACCTCATCATCAATTGGGACACAGGCTCTATGACTCAATTCCAGCCCAAAATTGATGAATGTTTGAGTGGATTTTGACATCTCACTCCTGTCAGCAAGGAATTTGGGGGTCCTGCTCCCCCTTAGAGCCAAGATTCCCTTTTCCCCCCAGAATCAATATTTCCAATTTATTTCTTCTTTAATTCCTCATCATGTATCATACTTGTAATTTACAGTTGTAAGGTTTGACTATGAAACAATAAGTAAAAATTACTAATATTTTACTTATTCTACTATGAATGTCCTTATAAATGAAATAAATAAGATAAAAATAATTATATTGTTAAATAAATATAATAATGTAATTTATACTATAAGAAAATAAATATATTAATATAAGATAATTAATATATTTAAAAGCACTTTATTACTGTTACCAACAAATAATAAAGGCATAAAAAATTGTTTTTCATTAATAAAAAACAATTAATAACAACAATGTTACTAATATTAAAGTTATAAATTAATATAAATACTATTTATATCAATTATAGAATTGTTAAAGTAATAATAGAGAGAAATAACCTACTTTCAATGCTTAATATAATAATTTTGAATAATTTTATGCCTAGAAATGTAATTACAACTTATTTAAATTGTAGTTACAATACAATTTAAGAGAAATCACAATTTTTGTTGATTTTACATGGAATAGAGGTTTTTAAGAGAAATTTAAACAAAACAATTAGATAATTGAAATAATCATGTCAGGGATGAAGATTATTATACAATTATATTTGGTCTTTAATAATATAAAAGTTTTATATGTAAAGAATAAAGAAACTACCTTTTTATTTAATGATTCAATGTTCTGTAAGCATCTGAGGGGAAAACAGAGAAAAAAAAGAGCTCTATTTATAGTAAATACCTCCCTCCTAGAGTCAAACAGGCTTCTAGTAGACGTGTACTGATTCTTTCTACTAGAATTGATCAATATTTTAAGGTTTGGTTATGATTACATCATGATCAAACCATCTTACCTCATAATGACACCATTATTTAGAGTTATCACTATAACTCTATGTTTGATGGCATCATAGGCTTTGAAGAAGCCTAAACTTGGTGTATTTTATTAGTATTAATCATATTATAATAGTAATCACCAGTTTTATCACTTATATGACTGTTAAACTTAAAATAAGATTACAGTGAGTGATCTTAAATGATCAAATTTAAGCTTAAACTTTGATCATTAATAACTTTTAAGTTATACATGCTACAGCTATTCTGAGAGTGGATTCTGATAGCTTGGCATGTCCTTATTACACTTCCAAGGAAATTTTATTACATCATCCAAACTGTATTTTTGATGATTTTTCTTGTAACTCATCTTTTCTGTTGAAATTTAATATTTTAAACTTCAAACCATGATTTCAAGGGGTTATACCTTGAGTATTGTAATAAAAAATACATCATTATTCACGAATGAACTAGTAAAATCCAACTGTCTACTTTTTTATAAGTTTGGACCACTTTTACAACAAACTGGTCAACAGCTCTATTGATTTTAATCAATATTCCATTATAGGTTTTAGCCTTGTTTATAGCTTGTGAAATAAAGTTCATCTCTGTATTTCTACAGTAATTACGTGATGACTTTATTTTTGGTTCATCACTCTATCATGCATATTTCAAAAGATATTAGCTAAAATCCTTGAATATATGCATTGACCAAAAAAGTGCATATATTCAGCTTAACTCCTTAAGTATTGACTTTGGAGATTAGCTTCTTAATTGTTTTATGTGTAGAGGTTTTTGGAGAATACAATGGTACTATTCATTCTACATGGTTTTCCATTGGTATTTGAAATAATTAAGGATTCATGTTTTTTATAAGGTATTATCACTTATAACTCATTAAATATTGACTTTACAGATATGCCATAAAAATTGTATATGTGTATTTTACCATGGGGAATCCAATGGTATATTTTTATTTCACATGTTTAATCATTGGTGTTGAAGTTAAACCAAGTTTTATGCTTATTTATGGCATTTTTGTAGCTTTAAGGTAATTATTTTTAATGTATAATTATTTTAAATATTTCTTGTGACCTTTTTGGGTATGTGGTCATATCTCAAAGGTTCACAACAGTAAACCACTGTAATAATTGATACCTTGTATGTAAATTACAGCTCACTTATGTAATACACGTGCACATTTTGACATTTCAATTAAAAATACTTCAATTCCGCATAACTTCTAAACTACACACAACATCTCAATTTTAGCACAAAAATTGCTGGTTGACACATTTGATGTTAATTAAATTAAGGTTTTGAGAATTTTTAACTTTTGTACAGAAAATACAAAAACTTAATTTAAGCTTATTTAAAGTTTAGTTACAGAATTTTAACACAGAGATGACCCCACCTTATTTTTTATGAGGAATACCAGGGTAAAATAATTTTCATGTGTTTAATTATTGGATAGAAATTTATAATAATTATTATTTAACTTTTTTCCAAAATTGTTTTAATTTTAACATTTTTGTCAAAAATTAATTTTTACTTAATTTTTTCAAGTAAAAATGTATTTTCAAAATTGTAAATTCAAAATAATTTTAATTTTAAATTCTAATTAAAATTTCATTTTCATACTTCATAATATAAATAAATTCTTTTAATCAATAATTGTATCATTGTTTTATTATTGGTTGTTTTTTGGGTATATGAAAATACCTCTTAGGCTCACAGCCCTGATTGTTCTCTTTCCAAAAAGACCCCACTTCAGGCATTTCAAACTAAAAATGTAGAAGCTAGATGAGAGGTGAATATTTTTTCAACCTTATTTGGCTTATTTTTAGCCATAACTTCTGGAGTTCTGATGCTATCTCAATTTTTATAGTACCATTAAATAGCCCTGATTGAGAGCTTCTGTTTGAACACCCATTCAATGGGGCTCTGCCTTTCCCTCTGTATTTTAGATGTGAGGTGAAAAGCAAGGTTTATGCTCAGTTCTTTATTTCATCTGGAATAACTCTGTCATTCTTAATCCTTTGGTCATGGGAGTTATCTTTTTGGAAAGAGGTGATCTTCCCCTTTCTTTTAATGCCCTTCAAGAGCTATTTTGGTGCAGGTAGCTCTTTAGTTGCATTTTGTTTTGCCATTGGTTTATAGTATTTTGGCTGTCATGCCTGTCCTTTGGTTTTGAGTCAAAGGCTGACAAGGAAAAAAGGATTACTTACAAAAGAACCCTTTGAGGCTCTGAAAGATGAATTTCATCCATCTTTAAGTCAAATTTTCTTTAAATTGATCTCATATTACTCTCAAAGAAGTGCAAGCAACTACCCCATCCAATCAAATGGATCTGGAGAAGGAAATTCAATTAATCAATTCAAAAGACAAGAATGTCAGCCCAGAGCAGAGGCACAAATGGAGGATGCATGAACTTCCACAAGTTCCCAAAGGTTAGCCAGAACCCTTTACACTCTTATTGAGAGTCTATAATCTGAAATAACTGCTATTCCTTCTGTCAGATCTGAGCAACTTACAACAAGAAGCAGTAGAGATATACCAGACTTAGTTGAAGAAACAGCTTATGGAATCAAAGAAGCAGGAGTGAATGCTTCTGCTCAGATTGTGGATAGGGAAAATTAGCTCCTACCTTCGAATGAAGAAGGCCCTGAGCCCAGAAAAGATACAACAACTTCTTAAAGGCTGGAGAACGATTTATTGCAAAGGAAAAGTCCAAAATATAAAATCTTGGTTAAAAAAACAAAGAATTTTATCAGAGGATCAGAGGAAATAGTTGACCCAAAAGGAAGAAAACAACCCTTGGGAACCTCCTTAAGCCTCTACAAGTGCAAAAAACAGGCATGAAAGCCCCAAAGAACAACAATAAGGGAAAGATCAAACCCAAATGGAACAATCCCCATCCACAGAACTACAGAATTCAAAAGAAAGAGAAGAAAGCCATGGAAAATGAGTTTAATATGGGAAGAACCCTGATGGCGCTCAAGAAAAAGGAGGGAAAAAGCATGTGTCACATGGTGGAATGTGGTCTACAACTTGCCAGTATTAACAGGTCTTTCAACTGGTTTGATAGCCTTTTTGGCAATAGTTCCCTTCGTTGAGGTCTGGCAGACAGCATTGTGACAGAATGAACCAATCTTTTCCAAAGAATTAGACTTTGTAAAGCATTTATCTCACATTGAAACTTGTAATGAAGAAATTCTAACAGAAATTTAGACTTTTGAGTATATCCAACAAAAATTGGGTAGAGAGATTTTACAAGCAAAAGATTCACAAAAGACCCTTATGGGTAATGAGAATATCAATGAAGAGAATATATTATCTTGACAAAATGTTTGTGAAAGAATTGAGTCAAAGGCTACCTTTCTTCATTAGCCAGATGATGATTCTATTTATTTTATTACTAAACAATTAAAAGAATTAGGAATACAAGTTCAGAACTTGGAAAGCTCAACTGTCCATAATGAATCTATTTTGAAAGAACAATTGGAAAAAAATGATAAAGCAAGACTTGAAGCAAAAGAAGAAATTAAGCCAATTATTCAAAATATCTCTTTAAGAAATGAGCTACCAAGACATTCTACACTGATTTTATACAGAAATGTGTTCAACTTGAATATTAATGAATTAAATAATCATACAATTCCAAGTAATAATGCAAAACTAGAAAATTTCTTTAGCTTTAAATATATTCCCAGATAAGAGGAATTGCCTACCTTCAGTGGTGAAGGAGAATATAATCACATGTAATTCATGAAAAGAATTGATACTTTAAAAGAGTACTTTAGCATAACAGATTAATACATAAGCTTAAGATTTTACTCGTTTTTCACCAAATCAGCTAAGAAATGGTATTAGAAATAAGACAAGACCTTTGTAGACACTCCTGGCCTTGGAGGAAAGAAGCTATAATTTCCAAATGGGCCCATGAATCTTGGAGGTTCATAATGGAAAATTATTTTGAAGTAGCCATTTGTAACATTGGGAGGGACAGGCCCATATCATTGATTCTTAAGCAAAAGGACAGATTAACTTCCCTTCATCTTGATATTCCTGAAACAGTGGTACATAAAATGATATTAAGAAAATTTGGTAGTGACCTTGAGCATGCTATAAGAATCAGATTTGTTGAGCCTTTCTCTACAAAAGATTATATAAATGCCATGGAGGACATCACAAATAGAACAAAAGATGGTAAAAATTGGTATAAACCCCCAATAGACAAAAAGAATAATGGAAACGAAATTTCAAAAGAAAAATCAAATAAACTAAAAGACAGAGCTCCTTTGAAATTTCATAGATTTGGAAGTACAACTAATTTAGCCATCACTTGTCTTAAAAAGACAAGAATTAATGAGATATAACTTGAGAAAATTCAATACACCAAAGAGAAACATGATGTGTCTGTACATAAAAGTGACTCTGAGCCTTCTGAATAAGAAGAGCTGACAGAAGAACTTAGTATAAAAAAAACTAATTGCTCCTTTGAAGTCACAGAATTACACACTCATTTTACAAAATAAAGTGAGAAATGTATGAATCTCATACAATTACAAGATGCCAAAATGCAGAAAACCTGTCACAGGGGCTTTTCTAAGTGAAGAGGGTCTGGAAATCACTTATGGAAGGCTCAGGATGGGATAAGATGGAATAAACTTAAGAGTTTAATAAAGATAGAATTTCTAATAAAATAAATATAAAAAAGCAGCAAAAATAAGAGTAAGAGTAGAGAATTAAATAACCAACCACAAACAATTCCAAGTCCACTGTTTCAGCCTTTCAGAAAGAAAAAGAAGGGTTCATAAGGATATGGCCACCCAAACTCTACTGAACAGGTGAGGAATTGCAAAGACCAACTTAAAGACAATAAGTATAATACTTCAAATATAGAAATAAGAATATTTGAAAAAAATAAATCAAATATATTAATCAACTGTGGAAAAGTCCCCAGGGGGAGAAAGAGGGGCTGGTATATGTGAAAACTCACCAGCCCTGATCCAAAGAGTGAATTTTCTTGAGAGCAATCTTCATTTGAATTGATTTGAATAATACAGCCCCTGTATGGATGTACAGGGTCTGTAAAGGAGGTGTGGTGGAGCTGGATGATCATAAAGTTTCAAAATTTTGAATACAAAACTGTGTTTGGTTAATCCAGCCTGTAAAAGTGTTGACAGGCTGTATGGATGTTTCAGCAAGAAGATTTGATGAAACTGCTTATTGATACACATACTGGATTTTCTGGGTTGATGAGTTTGAGTAGGTTTAGGGTTGAATAACCTTATCCCTCATAGTGGCTGCAACAGTCTCCCCTCTTGAAGCTGGTGGGCTCCTTAACACCATGATATCCTGCCCCTCTTGAGTGTCATCCCCCAAATCACCACATTTTTTCTGAAAATTTCAAATTTAAATCTTCTTTCCTCTTGAGGTTTATCCTGAAGTTCCTTCTTCACATCTTTCTTAATTAAGTAATTTACCCTTTCTTAAAGTAAGTACAATCTTGCCATTTCTTCAATATTTCCTTCCTTGAGTCTTTTTACATCTTGAAAAAAATTCTTGTCAATGGCCATAGGCTGAATCCCAAATTGAAGGCCACCATTATGTTTAGCTTGGAAATTGGTGAATAATGGCTATATTTATGCATACCCTCCACCAGAATTGGCCATATTTGTCCTGAGACCTTTTCTTAGACCAATTTTCCTTGAAGTGCATATCTTGTACAAGGGTCTTGTCCCCATAATGTTGGCAAATTGGCTCAAATGGCCCTTTGAGGTCATTTGGGCCCATTTTGGTTCATTTGGTCTCAAAAATTTGATTTGGAGGCTTCATGGCCATTTTGTGCCTTTTGCAGTTTTTTTGGTCTATGGTCAGTGGTCTCCCAGGGCCATTCTGGCCCCTGAACCCAAGTTTGAAGGGGTTTTCAGGGGGCCAAAGAGCAAGCACTGGAACAAACTGACCCATATGGCCTGTATCTGCAGAGAGAAGCCTAAGACCATGAAAGAGGGAAATCCCAATTATTGAAAGGGAGGTTCTTACTTAATGAATGGACCCCATATTGAGGAACTTGAGAGGGCCGTAACTGGATTCATGGCCCCAGAACCTTGATAACATTCAGGACTTGATACAAATATCTGACTATCTTGAATTGTTTTCTTCCATACTCTAGAAATGAGCTTAAAACTGACTGAGATAACTGAATCTTCCCCTTATGTGCTGCCACTGTCTGTCCTTTTTGGTTCTGGAATCTTCAGTCAATTGGATTCACCTCGGTCAATGGCTTCTTCAGGTCATTTTGATCATTCCCAATTTTATGATGGGTACAAGACAATTGAGGCTCTTGCTCCTCCTTGTACTTAGTGCTTGAATAAGGGAAGACAGTGTTTCCAACACTATAACCCCAGATCTTCCAAGTGCCATCATTGTTTTTTTGGGAAGAAGCCATGTCAAGGTCCAGGGGTGCGACTATCCAAGGTCACGCAGTAATTATGAAGAAAGAAGGATGGGCCCCTTGGGAAAGAGTTTCCAGTCTCTGAGGCCCCTACCCCTCATGTTACTTCAGGCCATTCCAACTGTAAGTGTTGTGGTCTTCTGGGTTTGATGTAATACTGATTTCTTGTTTTAGTTACTAGATCCAGGAAGAGGGATGTGGCAAGGTGGCCCAATGTTGGAGGGCCCATTTACTCCAGTTCAGAGGTCCCCATTGCCAGTATTCAACAGCCAGGGTTTGGTGAAGATAATAAGAAAAATTGCAGATTCACCCACCAATCCAGATGCTGAAGAGAGTGACGAATTGGATGGTGAAGACATTGAGGTGGTAAATCCTTCCATTGGCCATAACTCAAGTACTTCACCTTCCCAACCTGCTTCAAAAAGATTCCAAAGTCAAGCCATTCCCAGTACCGCAAGAAATTTTCATCCTATCCTGTCCATGATTACTCCTCCTTCACCAAATCCATCCACTTCCAGGCCTGCCCTGGCTTCACCACTGAGGAAATCTCCTATTCTCCAGCCCAGAAACTCAACAATGGTAACATCCCATCAACTAAAGCCTGTGGTCAGCTCCAGAGGAAGAAGAGAGGATCAATTGCCTTTACTTCTCCCTGCTGCTCAAGTATTTCAAAGAAGAGAGCATTGGCCTGCCTAGGTAACCAGAGAAGATCCCAAGATGCTGTGTCCAGGTTGCTAATAAGGGTTGATAGAAATATTACGGAGGTGATTGCATATGATAATCATAGAATGATTCCTGGCACTGCTTCTGAAGAGATGGCTGCCATATCTATACTATAGGAATATAGGTTGATAAATGATTTTTAAAGAACTTATGATGATCTTGGTAGAGAAAAATAATTTTTTGTCCTTGTTTGTGTTCAGTTGTCTTTTATCTCAAGTCTTATAAATACTAAAAGAATAAAAATTAAATGGAACCTCCCAATACATGATATGGGAGGGAATGCTGCTGCCTTATAACAGAAATAAAATTGAAAAAGAATTATAAAAGTAAAGAAAAAGAAAAGAAAATAAGAATTAAGAGAACAAGAGATTAAAGAAAAAGAAAGATAAAGAAAATTCTGAGAAGTGTAATTCTTGTGGTGAGTTGTTTGAATTTGGCCATGACTTCATCTGAAAAAATAAAATAAGACATTTGATTCTCACAGAGTGGCCAAGGTGTTGTTTTACAAGAATTAGAAACCTGCAGAGATGCATACCAGGAGATGGAACTTACTTTCATAGCTTCCACTTCCCACCAAGCACCATAAAAGAATGGATATATTTTTTACATAATTGACTTGATGTTAGGAATTTTTTGAATATTTATTAATGGCATAATTTAGAAGAGAAACAAAAAAAAAGGAATTTGGCCATATATTGGTGAAAGGTCCAAACTTGAGGTTAGTGATGTTGCAAGGCCATATGAATCTGTTCAAAGAATAGAAAAGTGCTCAAAAGTGGCTAAGGTTATGCTTACAAGAGGTTTGGGTAGAATACCCCCTTAAAGGTGCATTCCAGGAAAGGAACTTACTTTCATAACTTCTACTCCCCACCAAGCACCATAAAATAAAACTATTCAGGTATTTTGGCTAGGCTTGTCAGGATAAAAGGTATGGAAATCTTTAACAAGCTCTAGTGAGCTGGTCCCCAAGTTTTTCTTTCCAGGTCTTCACTGAATCTTTTCCACTCTACTGGATACCATAATTTACCTCTCTTCAGCTTTCGGTCCAGAACCTAAGCCACTCCCATTCCTCTTGCTCCTTCACTAGGACTGGTGATGGAAATTGATTTTGGTTTGGGATAGTTGATTTCTTGACTGGTTCTAAGAAAGACACATGGAATACAGGGTGAACTGACTTACATTGTTAAGGAAAGTTGAGGTGATATGCATGGCTTCCAATCTTCTTCAGTACTTTAAAGGGTCCCACCCATCTTTCTGAAACTTCTTGATGGGTCTTGTAGTCTTTGTAATCTTTGAGGCTAGCCATACTTTGTCCCCAAGTTGGAAATAAGGTGGAATTTTCCTATTTCTATTTGTATTCTTCTTAAAGAGCCTTATTGCTGACTCCAATTCTTCTTTGACTACTTGCTGTACTGATTGGAGCTTTTTTGATCACTTTCCAGCAGGTTTTTCTTCAAAAATTTGGATTTAATAAAAAAAAAGGTGAAAAAAGGTCATTGCCTTGTTGATGAATTTTCTACCTTCTCATAGGCAAATTCAGCTGGAGGAAGCCAGATGTGCCATTAATCTTGATGGTAACTGACATAAACTGAAAGATACTGTGCTGGAATCTGATTTACCCTCTCTGTCTGTCCATCTTTTTCAGGATGGAAATCAGTTGAAAGATCTCTTGATATCCTGAGCTTCTGAAATAATTGAGTTTAGAATGATGAAACAAATAAACATCCTCTACCACCAAAAATATAGATTTCAAGGCCATATTTTGAAGAGACCTTACCAATGAGAATTTGAGCTAAGTCAATAAAAGTAATTTTTGAATAATTTAGAACAAATATTGCTATTTTTGAGAATCAGTCAAAAACTACCAAAACTTGATCAAAGCTGTTGGACAGTTGCAATTGGGTGGTAAAGTCCATTGATAAGGAATTACAAGGACAAGGTGGAATTTGCAGAGGCTTGAGTAATACAAACCTCTGATGATGAATGTTCTTGTTTCTTGAAAATTTCTGACATGAGGACACATAGTCTCTGATGATTTCATTAATTTCAGCCCAATGAAAATCCCTCCTGATGAGCTTGAGGGTCTTTTACTGGCCAGGGTGGCTAGCCAAAGGTGAGTAATGATGCTTTTAAAGAATATCCAATTGAATTGCATGATTTCCTTGAATAACAACTCTATCTATTAGCAATAATAACTTGGCTTGAGGTTCAAGAGAATACTCAGATACTTATTCACCTCTTGTTAGTTTCTTGAGTAGCTCTTTATAATATTTGTCTTGCCATAATTCTTTTTTAAATTAGTAAACTAGATCTGAGAAAATTTCTACTTTGAATGAAAAGAATATTGATTCTTGAATTTCATCTTGCTTAAAAATTTGATGAAAATTTTGACAATTCTTTCAGATGAAGTCTACACCTCTCTCTGGGTACCCATCTTCCCAATATGAAAGGGAATCTGGTAAATTGGCCAGTCTGCCTGGGAAGTAAGTAATAGTGAAATTAAACTCAAAGAAAAATTCAGCCCAGCAGGGTTGACAACAAGTAAGGAATTTGGAGGACATAAAATATTGAAGGGAAGTATGGTCCTCAAGAATTAAAAGGAATGAGAAATAGAAAGAAGAAAAGCTCTCCAGTGCTTGAGAGCCCAAACTATGCCAAGGAGTTACTTTTCATGAACTTAATAGTTGAGCTCAGCTGGATAAAGCTTGCAACTATCAAATGAAATAGGATTCTTTACTGATTTATTCACCTGAGTTCATACAGCACCCAAGGTATAATGATAAGTACCACTCTCCACAATGGTTGGTAGAGAAGGATTGAAATGAGAAAGGATAGGAGCAGTGTTGAAGGCTTCTTTGAGTAATTGAAACTGACTGAGAGCTTCCTCATTGAATATAAAGGGAGAATATCTTTTGAGAAGGGAAATTAGATCAGTGACTTCTTTGAAGTAATTTTTAATGAAACAACAATAGAAATTGGCAAAGCCAAGAAATGATTGAAGAGCTTTGATGCTCTTGGGATGAGACCAATTGAGGACTTGTTGCACTTTCAAAGAATCCATCTTGATGTCATCACTTGAAACAGCATAGCCAAGGTATTCCATACTTGAGGCATGGAATACACACTTTGAAGCTTTATCAAACAGATTACTGTCCCTCAGCCTTTGGTGGAAAGAGGCCACAAGCTTTAAATTTTCCTCCTCAGTGCTTGAGAATAAAATAATATCATATAGAGAAACCACCATAAAAATATCCATGAAATCTGGAAAGATATCATTTACAAGATTGCTGAATGAAGCAGGATCATTGGTCAAGCCAGCTGGAATAGCCTAGTACTAATGGCTACCATATTTGGCTCTAAAGGCAGTTGAGTGCTCATCACCCTCTTCAATTATCAGGAGATTATAAGAACCACACAGCTTTATCTTGGAGAAGATAGTGAAACTGTTAAATACAGTGAGAAGCTGGTTCATAGAAAGAACAGAAGACATGTTCTTTCTAGTGAAAGAATTGAGTTTGTGGTAGTCAACACACAAAAAAAGGCCACCATCCTTTTCTTAAAAAAAGGACAGGTGCCCCTGTTGAAAAATTTCTCAAATTTCTGTGAAATGTAGGCCTGCAGTGTTTCTGACTCATGATTTGATAAAGAGTAGATAAAAAAACTGCAGGTAGAATAACCTCCAGTTCGATATTATCATCACAGGTGTGGTGTGGAGGACTTTTCTCTTCTTTTAAATTGGAGGATACATCCAAATATTGGTAACAAACAGGAGGGACTACCTTCAGCACAGTTTCAATTTCTACTGGCTTTTCCTCCTCATCCCACTGCTCCTCTAAGAAGGAATAAAAGGATAAAGGAGGAAGGTCCATATCTCCTTGAAAGAGATGAAGTAACATATTCTCCAACATTTTTTATCTATTTGAAGAATTAATCTCTTGATGGAAATAGTGACTGAGAGGGCATGATAGAAGATATATGAACAGAAGAAAGAAGGGAAGGTGTCTTAAGTTCACCAACCAGAGAAACATTCTTGACAGCAGTGGAAATGTTATTACTAGTAGCAGAAATAATACCACTAGAATCCTTATGACTAGAATCATAGGTAATAAGTCCGTTTTTCCAATCAATAATGAGTTTAAAATGGTAAAGGAAATAATAGCCTAACATTAGCTCTTCTTCCTTGGGTGAATTTATGATAAAAAGGTCCAATCAAAAGTTTGGGAAAGAAGGCAAGTCAACAACCTACTTGGTATAATGGGTGATGAACAAGGAAGTGGATTTATTGGAATACAAAATGAAAAGAGGAATCTTTTCAGGGAGGTCTGACATGGTCAATAAGTACTTGAGAAAAAAATTACTTACAATAAAGGACTTTTTAGCACCAGAATGAAGGAGAATACTATAAAAAATATCAGAGACAGAAGAAAAAATAGAAAATTTTAAAGATTTCTTGACCCTAGTAGTCAGAGTGCACAATTGTGCTCTTGAAGGAAATAAGTGAGAGCCACTGAACACATCATTATTACCACTAAGTCTTTTTACTGCTCACTAGGGAAGCCTCTTGATGACCTTGGCCTATTCTGAGGACTCTTGTAGAATTTTTCAATTGGTTGCTTCCCATCACAATAAGTGCATAAAACTTCTTTAATACTCCTCTCCTTTTCAGAACCAATTAATTTTTTCTTCATAAGGCTTATCCCTTGAGACTTGAAATTTTTTCTCTTCTTACTCTTCTTGTGATGACACTTTTTGAAAGATGAAACTTGAGGAGGCCTGAAGGAATTTGATCCAGTAGCTGGAGGCATCTTCTCCTGATGACTACCCTTTTCCTTCTTCCTCTTTTTGTACCTGGTATCTGACTCCAAAGTAATATTCATGAGTTCTTAAAGGCTATACAAGCTACAAGGGTGAGAAGCAAATTGATTCAATAGCTGTGATTCCAAGCGTCCTCTATACACAGGAATATATTCCCTTTCTTACCAATCCCCAATCCTTGACATAAAGCTTCTGAAGTCAGAAATGTACAAAGCGACATGTCCAATTTCCTTCATCCTGAAATTATCCAACTCTTGTTCAGCTTTCCTTACTTCATTGGGCTCCCCAAAAAGAGTGAATAACTGGCTTTTGAACAACTGCCATTTATTGAGGAGATATTGGAGAGATATGTTTCAATCCATTTTCCAGCTCTACCTGTGAGAAAAATAGTTGAGTAAAGAGCCTTCTTCATGTCAGATAAGAAGTTTCCTGAGAAATTACCAAATATTAATTGACAGGATTGGATATATCCTCTCAATTTATGAGCTTGAGTACAATAAAAAGACTCAGGTTCCTTCATTGATGTAATCTTGAATATTGGGGTTCTTGTATTGTCCCTGGGGGAAACTGTTTGAGTGAGTTGTCCCATGAATTGAGTTATTTGATCCATCATCTTGAGAAAATTTGGATCAGCTTGAGAGACAAAAGGTTGATTAGAAAGGCCTATATTTGGAGCTTCAGAAGCCTCAGGAGCACCTGATGAGGAATCTGCCATTTCAGTTTCCCCAGACTCTTCCTCTCTTCATCTTTAGCTTCCCCTAATCTGCATCTAGGCACTTGAGAAATACTAGGATAGCCACCCCGCAAGCCAGAAAATGATCTTGATCTTCTTGATCTCATAACTCCTCTTCTGGAGGGCTCTACTCTTTCCAAATTTCTACTCAGTTGATGAACTGATGGTGTGCAGTCAAGAGGAGCCCTTGCTGTAGGAGTGAGAACAGTTTGATTTCTTTGGTATCTTGTATTCTTGCCTGGAGGACTATGCTGAACAGGAATTATTTGAAAAGTAAAAATAAACTTGAGGATACTTTTAGAACACCAAAGGAAGCTGGATCAATTAAAATTAAATGAGAATCCCAAGGAATCAATCAATATGTTGAAGAGCTTCAATCAACTTCAATCAATAAATGAACAAATTGAAATTAAAAATCACTTATATCTGGTGGAATTCAGTCAATCAGTCAATATGTTCAAAATTAATTCAATATCTTGAGGAATAAAATTAAAATCAATCAAATCAAATCTTGAGGATTGATCAGCTATCTTGAGGAATCAAGCTCAAACCAATCAATCAAATCAATAAAATCTTGAATTGAAAATTAATGTCTTTATGATTCCCAATCATAAAATAACCAATAAATTATTGAGGAATTAAGAAATAAAATCATAATCAATTCAAATCCAATAAAAATTCTGAATCTCCAAATAAATTATCCAATTAATTTCAATCAATAGAAACCTGAAAAACACCTGAATTCAGGCAAAAAAAATAGATTGATAATTGATCAAAAATTAACAGTGAAATGAAAAGGTCATAAATTATGAATAAATAATAAAGAAGGTCAAGTTTCATGAGAATTATAAATCATAAAGATCATGAGAGAAATAAATATGAATGCATTAAAAGAAAGAAACAATTGTGAGTTAATTGATATAATGTGGCAGGGGCTCTTCTAAGTGAAGAGGGCCTGGCACTCAATAAACTGGAACTGACTTATGGAGGGCTAAGGATGGGATAAGATGGAATATGCTCAAGAGTGTAATAAAGATAGAATCGCTAAAAAATAAATATAAGAAAGAAGCAAAAATACAAATGATAGTGGGGAATAAAAGAGCCAACCACAAACAAGTCCAAGTCTACTGTTTCAACTTGTCAGAAAGAAAGAGAATGGTTCCTGAGGATATGGCCACCACAACTCTACTGAACAGGTGAGTAAATCCAAATACCAACTTAAAACCAATAAATAAGATAATTCAAATAAATGAATAAGAATATTTAAGAAATAATAAATCAAATATATTAATCAACTGGGGAAAAGTCCCCAGGCAGAGAAAGTGTGAGCCTTAGAGGTATTTTCATATACCCAAAAGACCACAAAAGATAAATTAAGATACAAATATAAATAAAAGAAAGTTATTTATATTATAAAAATAAAAATTGAAATATAAATACAAATTTATATTTGAAATTCAAAATTTAATTATAATTTAAAAAGAAAATTACAATAAAATTCAAAATTATGAAATTATATTTTTACTTGTAAAAATTAAGTAAAAATGAATTTTTAATAAAATTTGTGAAATTTGAATATTTTTGGTAAAAAGTTATATAAAATATATTATAGCTTTTTATCCAATAAAGCAACATATAAAAATTATCTCACCATTTGATTCCTCATAAAAAATTATGTGGGGTCACCTCTGAGTGAAATTTTTGAAACTCAACTCTAAATAAGCTTAAATTAAGTTTTTAGTATTTTCAATACAAAACATGAAAATCCTCAAAACTTTTATTTAATTCACACCACATGTGGTGTTAACCATCAATTTTTGTGTTAAAATTGAGGTGTTGTATTTAGTTTAGAAGCTATGAGGAATTGAAGTATTTTCAATTGAATTCAATTGAAATGTCAAAATGTGCGCGTGTATTACATAAGTGAACTTTGATTTACATATGAGGTATCAATTATTACTGTATTGAACTGTACAACTCAATTGAATTACATATGTAAATTATAAGTATAATACATGATGAGGAATTAAAGGAAAAATAAATTGGAAAGATTAAATTTGGGGGGGAAAAGGAACTCCAGCTCTAAGGGGGAGCTAGACCCCCAAAATTCTTGCTGACAGGCGTGTGGTGTCAAAATTCACGCAAAAGTTCATCACTTTTGGCCTGGAATTGAGTTACAGGGTCTGTGGACTCAATTGATGATGAGGTTTTGATACAAACTGGGGTAGTTTTAGCTGTTTCCAAGAGGGTAAAACTACCCTTAAGATAAAATAATCATAGTACAAACAGTTTTAACTGGTTTCTATGTCTCTTACACACATTCTGACGTGTTTTGAAGGCTCTAGACCAGGTATTGCTATAGTAATGGCTGATTTAAGGGTCTAAAATGGCTTGAACCAGCCCTTTTTGGTCTAAACCAGGGTTCAATGATGCCATAATTGGATTTTCTATTGTCAGACTGTTTTTCACGACTGACAAGAGTAAATTTTACTTTTGAAGTAAGAAAATTGATGGCTATAAAAGAATGTCTTCTTTGTCCCACATTTTTCTTCATGTTAGAATCTTTTCCTTTTATAATTAGTTTAAACACTGTTAAACCAATCAATAAGAGATTCCAACCACCTTTCTTAAATCATTTTGAACCTTTTAACCACGTGAAAAATAATTATAGTCATTTTTTGTAGCTCTTATAATCATTTTTTGCCCCTGAACCCCCCCAAAAATAAATTAAAGCATCTTTCATCACTGTAAACTTTGTCACTTTGTTTCCAAATTCACTCTGGTCACTTTTGGGTGTGTTTTCTCTTTAATATTCTTTTTAAAGACTATGTTCTTTAATTAATTGCTTGCAGCTCTTTTCTCAATTAATTCCAATTGAAATTGCTCTTGAAGAAATTTTTTTTGTATTCTTAAATATCTCTTGTAGAGTATTTTTGGATAAATTTTTATCGTTGGTAAAACAATAAATCTTTATAATATTATTGTTTTATACTAATAAAGCTATAAACAATGGATTTGGCGTGTTTTCTCTTCAAAATAATATTTCTTACTATTTTTAATTGATTTTTACCTTATACAAATTTTGAGGACAGGAAAAGTACTTGATTTTTAATCAAAGTTTCATATCCACACCTTACAGAAAGAGGGGCTGGTAGGTGTGAAAATCCACAAGCCCTGATTCAAAGGGTGAATTTTCTTGAGAGGAATTTTCATTTGAATTGTTTTGGATAATACAGACCCTGGGTGGATGTACAGGGTCTGTACAAGAGGTTTGGTGGAGCTTGGTGATCATACAGGTTTGAAATTTTGAATGCAAAACTTTATTTGGTGAATTCAGCCTGTAAAAGTGTTGACAGGCTGTATTGATGAAGCAAGCTGTATGCATGTTTCAGCAAGAAGCTTTTCTGAAACTTATTACTGATACACATACTGTATTTTCTGGCTTTATGAGTTTGAGTGGGTTTGAGATTGAATACCCTTACCCCTGATAGTGTCTGTGAAAAAGCCAAACCTGCCAGAGGTAAAGGCTATAAATATGGATCATATTGTATCACTAATATTGTGATAAAGCAACAAGGAAGCCAACATATATCTTGAGTCAGGTTCCTTTT
The DNA here is from genome assembly GCA_023105745.1 of Austropuccinia psidii. Lineage (NCBI taxonomy): Eukaryota > Fungi > Basidiomycota > Pucciniomycetes > Pucciniales > Sphaerophragmiaceae > Austropuccinia > Austropuccinia psidii. The sequence goes on from JALGQZ010000006.1 coordinate 67,246,079, forward strand.
GTATTTTTGCTGGTAAATGTTATCTTGATATAGCTTATATAGATTGGGAGGACAAATTAGTGCCAATTGAAAGTATAAAATTCAGCAGTGCTAGCCAGGATATGAACCCTTTGGGAATTCTTGAAGCAGAAATGATATATCCTCGTCCTGATGGAAGCCTCAGACTGAAAGCCAAACTTTCTGTTATGGATAATTGTATTTGACAATATTTCATACTTGGAAATGATTATCTCAATATTTATGGTATTGACATTAATAATAATAAAGACAGATATTTTACTTTAGGGGACAATAAGAGACAGAAATTTTCCTTTCCTCTAGAGAAAAGAGAAATTAATTTTATCAGAAATGTTGAAAATTTTGATAAAAACAGATTCATTAATGATCAGCTCATTTAAGCACAAATCTTTCCAGAGTTAACAACAGAAATGAAGGAATACCTTATTAATATTTTATTTCAATATAGAGGAGTGTTTGCTTCTGATAACAAACAACTATGGGCTATTGAAGGTCATGAAGTGGAAATTATTCTCAATGTGGTAAGACCTTATCCTCCACTATTGAGACAACCAGCTTACCCAGCTAGACCTAGAGCCAGAGAGGTGTTATAAAAGGATATAAATGAGCTGATGAATCTGGGATTCTTTCTACAATTTTGACACAATGAGGAAGTACAAGTTACAACTCCTGCTATCATTACTTGGAATAATAAGAAATCCAGGCCAGGATCCTTGGTGATTTTACAGAATTGAATACGTATAATATTATGGATAGATATCCAATTCCTAGAATTAATGAGACTCTGACTAAGCTACCCAAAGCTAAATTAATAACTTCTATGGATGCACTTGAAGGCTTCCATCATAATTCTAACACCTCATGCTAGGAAGCGGTTGAGGATAATTTCCTATTTTGATGTTTATGAATATTTGAGAATGCCTTTTGGTATTAAAAATGCACCCTCTCATTATCAAAGAATGATCAATACCAGTTTGCCACATGAATTACCGGAGGAATGGTTAATCATTTATATTGAATATGCTTTCATATGTTCAGAGACCTGGATATTTCATTTAGAGAGAGTTTCATTAGTCCTTATGAGGATTCTTCATGTGACCATAAAGATATCTCTTAAGAAATGTAATTTTGGGTTTCATGAGCTAAAATTACTGGGACATTTAGCTTCAGTACTAAGCCTTGGTGTGGATAAAATCAAATTGGCTCAAGTCTTACTGACACAGATTCCCCAGAATAAAAAAGAAATGGTTTTTTATTAGGTTTTGCCAGTTACTACAGGCAACACCTTGAAGATTTTTCAATTCATTCCAGGTTATTGTACAGAATTTGTGATAAACAAAATTTCTTTGAGATGAAACAGGAAAGAATTCAGGATTATTAAAAAATAAAGCATGCTTTAACCAATGCACCATTATTATTCATTCCAGACTGGAAAATTCCTTTCAAGCTTTATATTGATGCATGTGGTGAAGGCTTAGGTATTTCTCTTCATCGAATGCAAATTGTCAATGAAAGGGCTTATGAAGGGCCAATTTGTTTTAGCTCAAGACAAATAAAGCCTACTGAGGCCATTTATGGAGGAACCCAAATAGATTTTCTTTTCCTTTTATGAGCCCTGGAGAAGCCTTATCATCATATTTCTGGTAGTGTGTATGAATTAATGACAGATTTTAATGCATTAACATCACTTCTTAACATGAAAAATATTGAAATAAACATGTTAAGATGGCAGATTGCTATACAATAGTATAGAGGAAATATGATAATGGTAAATTAATCTGGAAATATTCATAAGAATTTTTTATGGCTTGAGTAGATGGGAATTTCCAAAATCATCAGAGGAAAATGCCTATGTTCCTGAAAATGCAGAACCACAGATTCAAATTGAAGAAATGAACATCAAAGCTTTAGGAAAAGAATTATTTGATAAGTCTAGACAGAGAGCTATAAGCAAGATAAGAACTGCCACATTATTAGCTCTCTCCTTGGAAAAAATTCAAAATATTCAGTTTTAGGTGATTATTTGGATGATATATGGAAAAAATCATATGACAATCAAATATTTCATTTATTTGATTGTATCTTATATCAAAGGCTTAAACACACACATTGAATGTTCTTCTGTAGTATAATGTTAATTAACACAATACTACTAAAGCTCCATTAAGAAATTTATACTGGAAATATGTCTAAAGACAGGGAAATAGAAATAATTAAGACATGTTCTTGGTGGCCATCTTCAAGAAAATATGTCATTGAGTACTTTCATAGTTGTAACAAGCATCAAAAAGCCAATAAGGCTACTTGTAAAAGATTTGACATGATTATTCATATGCAACAGCCTAGTAACCCATGGGAAGTAGTTCATATTGATTGGGTGACTGCCTTACTACCTGGTGGTGATAAAATCTACAATGGATGTCTTGTTATTGTGGACAGGAAGACCAAAACTGCAGTTTTTTTGAAATGTCGTTAAGATGACACAGCTATGGATATAGCTATTTTGATTTGGAATAGAGCTATGTTGTCACAGGGGCCCTTCTAAGTGAAGAGGGCCTGGCACTCAGTAAACTGGTACTTAGTTATGGAGGGCTCAAGATATGGTAAATTGGAAATAAACTTAAGAGTGTAATAAGATGAAATTACTAATAAAAGAAATATAAGAAAGAAGAAACAAAGTAATAATACTAAGAAATAAAAGAGCCAACCACAAACAAGTCCAAGTCCACTGTTTCAACCTGTCAGAATGGAAAGAAAAGGTTTAATAAGGATATGGCCACCCAACTCATACTGTACAGGAAAAGAAATAAAATGAAAAGACTAACTTAAAATCAATAAATATAACACCCAAAATAAGGATAAGAATATTTATAAGATAATAAATAAACTCAATTAATTAATTGGGGAAAAGTCCCCAGGGGGGAGAAAGAGGGGCTGGTATATGTGAGGTCACCAGCCCTGGTCCAGACAGAAAATCTTTATGAGAATAATTGATGATTGAATTGAGCCTGGCCAATACAGGTCCTGTACAGTTGTACAGTATCTGTACAAGAGGTGTGGTAGTATTGAGTGATCATTCAGTTTCAGGATGGTGTATCCAAGCTGTATTGGGTAATTCCAACCTCTACAGAAGTTGAAAGGCTGTATTGATGAACCAGACTGTATGCATGTTTCAGCAAGGAAGCTTGCTGAAACTGAATTCTGATACACACAGTGGATTTTCTTGTTTGAGGTGCTTGAGTGGGTGTAAGTATGAATACCTGTACCCCTGGCTAGTAGTTGTTACAGTATCCCCCTCTTGAAACTGGTGGGCTCCTGAACACCATAATACCCTGAAACTGTTGAGTGGCATCTCAATATCCCCACATTTTTTTCAAAAATTTTCTTTTTGATTTCTCTTTTCCTCTTGGTCATTATCCTGAAAATCCAATCTTCTTTTTCACTTTACTACTTGATTTAATCTATCTTCCCTCTTCTTTTTACATTGAGTAAGTCCTTTTCAAGTTTTGAAATATGCTTTTCTTTGAATTCAATCAGTATCCTCTTTTCAATGCATGGCCCTTGGGTTGTATCCCAAACAGAAGGCAACAGACCTCTTCTGCTCAAAAAAGATGTCCAATGAGTATATGAAAATATATCTCATTGTGATTCAGCCAAATTGATGTTCCGGGCCCTTCTTGCTTTGATTGAAAATCTTGAAAAGTCCAAGGAGGGGTCTTGTCCCCACTGTCCTTGAAAAATGCCCTTTGGACCATTCTGATGAATCCTGGTCCTGGCCATCACCATGGCAAATTTTTGGCCTTTTTTTGGTTCTTTAGGTGTTTTGGTGCCCTACAGTCTGTGGGCCATGGGGGATATTGGAGTCCCCCTGGGTCCAAATATGCTGGGGTCCTAGGGGGTCCATGGGACCAACCTTATGGCCCATAGACCAAACCCTCCACCACATGGCCTGGGCCCATTGAGAGGGTCCAGGACCATCAAGAACCTGGCCTTGCTAAAGTTTAAGGGGAGGTCCTGGTTGGTGATTTAAACCCAAGAGGACCTTTGATCCTCATTTTGAGGACTTTGAGGGGGGCCATAATTGAGTTATGACCCACTTCCTTGATGAATTTTTCAGGCTTGAAGTGAATTATTCTGATTCCTTGAGTTCCTCTGCTTGCATAAATCTTTAGTCATGAGTTCCAAACTGACTTAACTCACTGAATCTTCCCCTTCTGTGCCGCCACCATCTGTGCTTTGGGGTTCTGGAATCCTCAGTCGATTGCCTTCACCTTGGTCAATGGCTTCTTGTGGTCACTTTGATTGTGCCCAAACCTATGATGGTTATAAAACAGTTGAGGCTCTTGATCATGCTTTTACTGAGTGTTTGGCAAAAGGGAAGGATTGTTTTCAGCATTAAAATACAAGGTCTTCAAAGTGCCATTTTTTCTTTGTTGGGAAAAAGCCATGTTACCTTACTGGACCGCCCGCTTCCAATTTTAGAAGATATTTATGGATTAAGAAGGATGGGACTTTTGGGAAAGAGTTCCCAGTTTCTGAGGCTCCTACCCCTGATGGTACCTCAGGGTATTCCAATTGTGAGTATGGTGAATTTCTTGATTGAATCTAATCCTGATATCTTGATATAGTAACTGGCTCTAGACAGAGGGATGTGGCCAGGTGGACTAATGTTGGAGGACCCATCCCAGTTGGTGGTAGGCCAATCTATTACAGCTCAGAAGTCCCAATATCCAGGGTCAATATGGAAGGTGTAGTGAAAAGGATAAGACAAATTTCCAATTCACCACCTGATCCTGATGCTGAAGTTAGTGATGAATTGGATTGTGAAGATGTTGAGGTGGTTCATAATTCTATTGGCCATCAATCCAGTACTTCCCCTTCTCATCCTCCTGCAAAAAGATTCCAAAGTAACATCATTCCCAGCACTCCCAGAACTTTCCAACCAACCATTGCTACCATTCCCACTTCTCTTCCTTCTGCCTCACCAAGTTCTTTGACCACAAGGCCTGCCTTGATTACAGAAGTAAGACCATCCCCCATCCATCAGTCCAGAAATTCCCCCATAGTCACCTCTCAACAAATCCAACCTGTGGCCAGCTCCAGTAGAAGAAGAGAAGAACTTTCTCCTTTTCTGTTTCTTGCTGCTCAAGTGTTTCAGAAAGGAGATTGTTGGCCTATCTGAGTTACCAGAGAAGATCCAAATACAGTGAGTTAAAATCAAGATTCTGTGGCCCGGTTGTTCAGAAGAGTTGATAGAAATAGTAGGGAGATGGTTTAGTATGCTAATGATAGGACTATTCCTGGTACTGCCTCTGAGGAGATGGCTACAAAATTTGCCTGGTATGAAGATGAACTGATTAATGATTTCCAGAGAACTTTTTATCATTTGGGTAGAGATAACTAGCTTCTTTTTCCTTGTTTGTGTTTGGTTTGACTTCTATCCCTACTCTTATAAAATACTCAAAAATAAATGGAAACTCCCAATGCATGATATTGGAGGGGATTCTGCTGCTTTAAAGAAATAAGAGATAAAATCATACAAGTAAATAAAGAAAAGAAATTGGGAGAAAAATATATTAAAGAAAGAAATAAAGAAATTCCTGAGGTTTGTCCTCCTTGTGGTGAGTTTCTTGATTTTGGCCAAGAATTTTCTAAAAGGTAAAAATCAAGAATTTGATGCTCACAGGGTGGCAAAGGTGATGTTTTACAAGAAGTAGAACCCTGAGGGATTCATACAAGGAGATTTAACTTACTTTCATAACTTCCACTCCCCATAAAGAACCATAAAAAGTTCATTTTTCCATAATTCAATCTTAAGAAATGAATTTCTTGAATAATGATAATTGGAATAAGCTGGAAAATAAATAATAAAAAAGAGAAAAGAAGGATTTTGGCCATATCTTGATGAAAGGTCCCAATTTAAGGGTATTGACATTGCAAGGCCTTCTGAATCTGTCTAAATATTTGAAAAGTTCTCAAAAAGTGTCCAAGGTTATTCTTAAAACATATTTGGGTGGAATACCCCCTTAAAGGTGCATGCCAGGAGAGGAGCTTACTTTCATAAAATCCAATCCCCATCAAGCACCATAAAATCAAACTCTTGAGGTATTTGGGCCTGGCTTGTAAGGATAAAATGAGTGGAAATCCTTGACAAGGTCTAGTGAGTTGTTAAGGCTGGAAGTTGGTTCCCAGGTTGTTCTTTCTGGGTCTTAACTGAATCATTTCCACTCTACAAGATACCATAATTTACCTCTTTTGAGTTTTGAGTCCAGATCCTGAGCCACTTCTCATTCTTCTTTCTCCTCAACTAGGATTTATGGTGATGGAAATTTATTTTCATTTGGGATACTGGACTGCTTGACTGGTTCTAGTAATGACACATGGAAGACAGGGTGAACTTACTTCCATTGCAAAGGAAATTTGAAGTGACATGCATGTCTTCCAGCTTTCTTCAAGACTTCAAAAGGTCCCAAACATATTTCTTAAAGCTTCTTTGTGGTTCTTTTAGTATTGATATTCTTGGAAGCTAGCCATACTTTGTCCCCAGGTTGGAAATTGGGTGGAATTGTCCTATTTTTAACTACATACCTCTTGAATCTCCTTATTGCTGACTCTAATTCTTCTTTGACTAATTTCTGTACTTATTGGGGTTTTTTTGATAGCTTTCCAGCAGGTTAGTGTTGAGAAATATGGATTGAGTAAAAGCTGGGATTCCTTCCATAAATGGTCAAAAAAGGTGATTGCTTTGTTGATAACTGTTCTGCATTATCGTAGGCAAATTCAGGCAGAGGGAGACAGGTGTCCCGGTAATCTTGATGGTAACTGATATACATCCAAAGATACTGTTCTAGAATCTTATTTACCCTCTCTGTCTGTCCATCTGTTTCAGGATGAAAAGAAATTGAAATATATCTTGACATCTTGAGCTGCTGACATAATTGAGTCCAAAATGATGAAACAAATGAAGATCCTCTATCACTAACAATACTTGTTGGAAGACCATGTTTGGAAAAGACATGGTTAATGAAGATTTGAGCTAAGTCCAGGGCAGTGATTTCTCCATAAGCTGTAATGAAGAGTACAATTTTTGAGAACCTGTCCAAAACTACTCAAATTGAATCAAAGTTGTTTGAAAAGAGAGGTTTAGTGATAAAGTCCATTGATAATGAATTCCAAGGACCAGATTGAATTGGAAGAGGTTTGAGTAATCCAAACTTCTTATAATGAATTTTCTTCTTTCTTGAACATTGCTGACATGAGGACACATAGTTCTTAATGAATTGATTTATGCCAGCCCAATAAAAATTCCTCTTGATGAGCTTGAGGGTCTTCTCCTGGCCAGGATGGCCAGCCAATGGTGAGTCATGACGCTTTTGAAGAATATTGAGTTGGATTTCTTCATTTATTGGGATTACCACTCTATCTTTGAATGACCATAGCTTGACTTGAGACTCAAAAGAATGATCTGAAACTGATTCACCTCTTGCTAGTTTCTTGAGTATTTCCTTGTAGTTTTTGACTCGCCATAATTCTTTTTAAATCTGATCAACTGGATATGAGAATATTTCAACCTTGATTGAGAAGAATATTCACTCTGGAATTCTATTCACACTTGATTACTTTATGAAAACTCTGAGGATTCTTGCTGATGAAGTCCACCCCCCTCTCTAGGTACATGTCCTCCCAACGTGACAAGGCATCTGGTAAGTGGCCAGCCTGCCTGGGCAGTAAGTGATAGTGAAATGAAACTCAGAAATAAATTCAGACCCATGGGCCTGAAAATGAGTAAGAACTTTGGAAGACATAAAATACTGAAGGGAAGAATAGTCTTTCAAGACTCTAAAAGAATTGGGAAGAGAAAGAAGAAAAGCCCTCCAGTGCTTGAGAGCCCAAACTATGCCAAGGAGTTCCTTGTCATGAATTTCATAGTTCATTTCAGCTGGGAGAATCTTGCAAATATCAAATGCAATGGGATGCTTTCCTGAGTCATTCACCTGACTCAGCACAGCACCCAAGGCATAATCATAAGCATCAGTCTCTACAATATTTTGTAGAGAAGGATTGAAATGAGAAAGGATAGGAGCAGTGGTGAAAGCTTCTTTGAGTATTTGAAACTGACTAAGAGCTTCCTCATTGAAGATGAAAGGGGAGTCTTTTTTGGGAAGGAACTGCGCCCAGTGATTTTTTAGATTAATTTTTAATCAAACAACAATAGAAATTGGCAAAGCCAAGAAAATATTGAAGGACTTTGATGTTCTTGGGCTGTGGCCAATTTAGGATTTGCTGAACTTTTCAAGAATAAATCTTGATGTCATCACTTGAAACAAAAGAGCCAAGGTATTCCACACTTGAGGCATGGAATACACACTTTGAGGTTTGACAAACAGATTATTGTCCCTCAGTCTTTAGAGGACAGAGGCCACATGTTTGACATGTTCCTCCTCAGAACTAGAAAAGACCATAATATCATCTAAATAAACTACAAAAAAAATGTCCAAGAAATCTGCAAATATATCATTCACAAGATTTTGGAAAGAAGAAGGAGAATTGGTAAGCACAAATGGCATAACCAAATACTCATAACTACCATATCTATCTCTGAAGGCAGTTAAGTGCTCATCCCCCTCTTTGGTTCTCAGGAGATTATATGCACCATGCATATCTATCTTGGAGAAGATAGTGGAACAATTGAATATGGTAAGAAGCTGGTTCATATGAGGAACAGGATACCGGTTCTTGCTAGTGACAGAATTGAGTTTGCGGTAGTCAACACACAAACAAAGGCCACTATCCTTTTTATTTACAAAAAGGACAGGTGCTGCTGTTGAAGAGGAGCTTGGCCTTATGAAGCATTTATCCAAATTCTCTTAAATGTAGGCTCATAGTGTTTCTGAATCTTGATTTGATAATTAGTAGATAGCACCAACTGGAGGTAGAAGACCCTCCAGTTCAATATAATGATCACAGGAGTGGTTTGGAGGAAGTTTCTCTGCTTTCACCTTAGATAATACATCCACATATTTGTGATAAGCATGAGGGACTACATTCAACACAGTTTCAATTCCTTCTGGATCTTCTTCCTCATCCCACTGCTCCTACAGGGAGGCATGAAAAGATAAAGGAGGAAGGTCCATATCCCCTTGAAAGAGATGAAGTGAAGATATAGAAACATCTTTTCCAACATCTTTTATATATTTGAAGACTTCATCTCTTGATAGAAGTAATGACTGAGAGGGCATGATGGAAGGGATATGGACAGAAGAAGGAAGTGAAGGTGTCTTAAGCTCACCAACCAGAGAAACACTGTTGACAGCAGTGGCCAAGTCATTATTAGTAAAAGAATTAATACCGCTAGGATGCTTATGACTAGAATCATAGGTGATAAATCAATTTTTCCAAGAAATAATGGGATTAAAATGGTAGAGGAAATCATATCCCAATATTCGGTATTCTCCCTTGGGTGAATCTATGATAAAAAAAGTGCCATTCAAAGCTTGGGAAGGAAGGCAAGTCAACTACCCACTTGGTATAATGAGTGATGCACAAGGCAGGGGATTCCTTTAATCCAGAATGAAAAGAGTAATATTTTCAGGGATCTCTGACACAGTCAATGAGTCCTTTCAAACAAAATTCTTTTCAATAAAAGAGTTTTTAGCACCAGAATCAATGAGAACACTATAAAAGATATCAGATATGGAAGAGAAAATATGAAATTTTAAAGATTTCTTGACACTAGTATTCAGAGTGCACAGCTGTACTCTTAAAGGAAAGAAGTGAGAGCCATTTAACACATCATGATCCCCGATCAGGATTTTCCCTGCTTTCTAGGGAGGCCTCTTGATGATCCAGGCTTGTTCTGGGGTCTCTTGAAGAATTTTACAATTGAGTGTTTTCCACCACAATAAGTACATAAGCCTTATTTAATCCTCTCCTTTTCAGAACCAATTTATTTATTGTCCTTATTTAGGAGAGAAGCATGAGGCTTTTCCTTTGCAGATTGAAATTTCTTTCCCTTCTTATTCTTTTTATGGTGAGGCCTTGAGGGATTCAATCCATGGACAGGAGGCTTCTTTTCTTGATTGCCACCCTTTTCCTTCTGCCTCTCATGTTACCTGGTATCTAATTCCAAGGTGACATCAATGAGTTCTTGAAGAGTGTCAAATGTCCCAGAGTGAGAATTCAACTTATCCAATAAGCTTTATGCCAATCCTCTTCTATAAAAATGAATATAGGCGCTTTCTCCCCAATCTCCAATTCTTTACATTAAACTTCTGAAATCAGCAATGTACAAGGAAACATGACCACTTTCATTTATCCTCAAATTGCCAAACTCTTTTTCAGATTTCCTGAATTAATTGGGGTCACCAAACAGAGTGAATAATTGGGCTTCAAGCAATTTCCAATTATTGAGGTAGGAAGGATCTTCATTGGAAATATTTAAAAGATAGGGTTCAATCCATTTGCCAGCTCTACCAGTGAGAAAAGAAGTTGAGTAAAGAACTTTCTTCCTGTCAGAGAAGAAATTTTCTGGATCATTATGGAAAATCAATTGACAGTATTGGATGAATCCTCTCAATTTATGGGCTTGTGTAACATCAAAAAACTGAGGTGCCTTCATTGATGGAGTCTTGAATGAAGGGGCTTTGGAATTGTCTCTGGGAGCAACTGCTTGAGTGACTTTCCCCATGAATTGAGTAATCTGCTCCATCATCTTGAGGAAATTTGGTTCAGCTTGAGAGACAAGAGGCTTATTAGAATGGGCTAGATTTGCAGCTTCAGAAGCCTCAGGGGCACTTGCAAAGGCAGCTACCACTTCAGCTTCCTCAGACTCCTCCCCCTCTTCATCTTCAGCTTCCCCCAATCTACTTCTAGGTGCTTTAGAAATGCTTGGATAACCACTCAACAACCCAGAGAATGATCTTGATCTTCTTGACTTCACACCTCCTCTTCTGGAGGGTGCTTCTCCTTCCATTGGTGGTCCACTGTTCAAAATTGCACTCAGTTGATGAACTGATGGTGTGTGGTCAAGAGGAGCCCTTGCTGTAGGAGCAAGAACATCTTGATGTCCTTGAGATCTTGTATTCTTGGCTGGGGGCTACACTGAACTTCCATTATGAAAGACTAAGAAAATAGCTTGATGGTTCTTAAAAATAAAGAATCAAACTCTTGGCCAAATCAATATCAATAATATTCTTGATTAAACTTGAGGAATCAATCAAAAGTGTTGAGGTGAAGTCACATTAAATCAATCAATAAATTCAGTCAATATCAAAAGTCAATTAAAATCAAATATCAATAAATCTTGAGGAATTAAATTATCAATAATCAATCAATGTCTTCAATAAAAGTTAATTTATTGAGGAATCAATCAATAAATTAATATCTTTGGGAATTAGTTCAATATCTGGATGAAAGAATTAAATCAATAATCAAATAAATTCTTGAGGATAATCAGTTTCTTGAGGAACTCAAATAAGTCAATCAACCCAATCCAAACAGAATCCTGAATAACTGAATCAATCAACCAATCAATAAAGATTCCTCATAAGACCTGAATGAAAAAACAAAAGGAAAGTTTTATTTGACAAAAAATTGAGAATAAAATTGAGATGGTTAGCAATGATTAAGAAATGAGAAGAATCAATTGTCATTTGAATAAAATGAATGAGATGAAAATTGATGAGAGCGAAATCATAATAATGAATAATCATAAGATCACAAAAGAGTCATAATTTGAAGAATGAGAGAAATGAATTTAAATTAATGAAAAGAAAGAAGCAAAAATGAGTTAATTAATTTAATGTCACAGGGGATCTTCTAAGTGAAGAAGGCCTGGCACTCAATAAACTGGGACTTACCTATGGAGGGCTCAAGATATGGTAAATTGGAAATACATATAAGAGTGTAATAAGATGAAATTACTAATAAAAACATATAAGAAAGCAGAAAAAAATAATAAGAGTAAGAAATAAAAGAACCAACCACAAACAACTCCAAGTCCACTGTTTCAACCTGTCAGAATGGAAAGAGAAGGGTTAATAAGGATATGGCCACCCAGCTCATACTGTACAGGAAAAGAAAGAAGATGCAAAGACAAACTTAAAATAAATAAATATATAATACCCAAAATAAAGATAAGAATATTTATAAAATAATAAATAAACTAAATTAATCAACTGAGGAAAATTCCCCAGGGGGGAGAAAGAGGGGCTGGTATATGTGAGAATCACCAGCCCTGGTCCAGAAAGAGAATTTTCATGAGAATAATTGATGATTCAATTGAGTCTGGCCAATACAGGTCCTGTATGGATGTACAGTATCTGTACAAGAGCTGTGGTGATATTGAGTGATAATAAAGTTTTAGGATGGTGTATCCAAGCTGTATTGGGTAATTCCAACCTTTACAGAAGCTGACAGGATGTATTGATGAAACAGACTGTATGCATATTTCAGCAATTAATATTGTGGAAGCTGAATTCTGATACACACAGTGTATTTTCTGGTTTGAGGTGTTTGAGTGGGTGTAAGTATGAATACCCTTACCCCTGACTAGTGGTTGTTACATACATCTCATACTTGTCTCTTTAACAATATCATTAATGATAGAGACAAAAAATTTACTTCAGACTCATCCAAAAATTTACATAAGCTTTTGGGCACTAAACTATCATTTTAAACAGCTGATAATCCAAAAACTGATAGATTAGCTGAAAGAATGATTCAGAAACTTGAGGAAATTATAATACAATTTTGTGCTTATGGACTGGATTTCAAGTATTCTGATGACCTTAATCATGATTGGTGTACACTACTACCAGAATTAGAGCTAGCCTACAAGATATCAATCCATGTTTCAACAGGTAAAGCTCCTGCAATTCTTGAAAAGGATAGAATACAGAAATTAGAGTTGATACTTTGAAGAAGGAATTAGTGTATATTCATCCAGCTGCTTCAATATTTAAGCTTATACTTGATGAAGTGAGACAGAATGTCAATCAAAGCATGATTTATGTTTTTGAATATGCTAAGAAGAAATGGGATAAAGTTAATAAAACTCCTGAAGTCAATGTAGGGTACTTAATATTAGTTTCAACATTGAACGTTTATGGTGTCAAAGTTCCAAAGAGATTGAAAGATTCCTTTGTAGGACCATTTTCTATTAAAGAATTTAATGGGAAAAATTAAGTAAAAGTAGAACTCACTGGAGATTTGGAAAATAAACATTCAAAATTTCCTGTCAGTTTAGTAAAGGCTTATACTTCAAGTTAGAAGGAATGAAACACCCTTATAAGTATCAAAACTTGATCAAAGTGAAGAAAGAAAGTTAGTAAAAGTCTTCAAAGAAAGAAAACTTAGGGGAAAAAATTAAAGAGAATACTTAGTTAGGTATAAGAATCCACAACATGGAGATGAGTGGCTTCCTGAAAATAAAATGACTTATTTTCAAGGGTCTATCAGAAGATTCAGAAATGAGACAAGACTGATTCCTTAATAAAAACCTGAATGTTTTCCTTTAAATACTTGAAAAGTATCAGTAGAGAGGTTGGAAAGTGGCTTATACCCCCCAATTCAAATGAGGCTATACTATTCAATAGAAGAATTGTCGTACAATTTTGTTTTGGTGGTAGGGAATGTGAGCCTGTGAGGTATGTATGACATACCCATAAGGCCACAAATATCATTTCATTATTTTGATTCAGTCATAAATTGACTTTTAAAAGGAATTTAAAAAAAATTATAAATTCATTTTTGATAAAGAAAGTTATAAATATTATGTCATTTTTGGATTCTACACAAAAGAATAATGTAGGGTAGACCCATAAGGTGTAATACCCAAAAATGGATATTTTAGACATTATTTGAAGATTTAAGAATCTCACAGTACAATTGCCCAAATTGACAGCTTTTAATAAAGCTTTTGAATTTTTAAGCTTAAGCTTAAATTTAAAGCTGCATAAGGTTTATGTAAGCATAAAAAAATTAAGTTTAAATTGTGGGATTGTATATATTTAATTAATTGGCTAAGTATTTTCCATACAGGATTTAATTGTTGTGTGGCTCAATTTGAATCAATTTAGACAATTTTATGTCTTTAAAGAAATAAAAGCAAAAAATTCACACAAAAAGGTAGGAAAAAGGAAAACTGGCAAAAGATGCCAGGGTATACAACTAATATTTTCCACCTGTATTGGAGGATTTTTGAGCTTACTTAAGCTTTGGGATTGGAATTTGTTTGAATAATGAAACTTCAACTAGTTTATCCGAAATTGGACATGAATTACAATCTTAAAAAAGGTAAATCCATATATGAATACTTGTAATCAAGGCTTTAAGAAAATTCCAAGCTTAAACAATCTTAATGTTCAGATTTATAAGTTTTAAGACCTTATTGGAAGATAAAGTTATTTTTTATTTCTATTTTACCTGGAAAGATTTCAATAGCTTAAGATATTCATTGATAATTCAATTCTTAATGTATTTTCTGTGAAATTTAACACATCTTAAAGCTCAATGTTATCTGTGTATAAATTAGATTTTAAATAAATTTTTCAACAGGATTATTTGGTAATTAGTGTTTAAACTAGAAATTCTAATCATTCTTAAAGAAAATCAAGCTTTATTGATGGATTGATTTAAAATCTAGCTTAAAAGATTTGAGCTTGAAGCTTTATTTATAAGTTTTGCATATGATGAAATTTAATATAAATAAATAAATTTTTTATTGAAACTGAAAAAGATTTATTAAAAAGAGTATTAAAGTTACTTTAAGTTAATAATAACACTGGTAACTCTAAATTGAAATTCAAAATAAGTTATTGTAGGTTAAGACTCTTATTTCAAAGGATTTATCTTGAGTTTGAATCATGGAAAGCCCTCTATATCCATTTTTTGATGACAAGAGCGTCACTGAAGGAAGAAAAGAAGCCTTTAGATCACTGTTTTTGTTCATCAGAATTATCATTCAATCAAATTAGAACTTTTAAACAGGTAATGTTTTCTTCAATATAAAACCTTATATTATTAAATTAATTCTCAAGTTACTTTACTCTTCATGAATTATAAATAAGGAATCAAAATAATAGAGGTTAGATTATATTGTTGTAATCACCAATAATTGATTTTATTATATAAAATTGTTCTCTTAAAATATCTTTTGAATACAAGAATTTTCTCTAAAACTCTTAGCTCATATTTCATCATATAAGAATATCTTATTTCCTTTGAATATTGATTTTTTGATGTGTTTGAAACATATAAGCATTATTAAGTACTAGAATTCTTGTTTGAATTATTGTTTTAAATAAATGTTATAAGTAAGCTTTCTCTGAATTTCTATTTCTTTTTGATCTAGTATTAGTTGTTTATATAGAATTTCTCTATACAATTAATCTCTGCAGAGTTTGTGTGATATTTCCCTTATGAATAATATTTCTATTATTCATAAGTAGTTAATATCCTTATTTTCCACAGATAATTGTATCATAAAGGGTTCCAATATTTCTTATTATTATATCTTTCAGTGACTATAATAGCAATAGAATAATTATAATTCATTATAATTATCAAGAATTTTTCATTATGAAATTTTTTAATAATAAGCAATTATTCTTTTTTTATGATTAATTTAAATAATTATATTAATTTGTGGCTATAATGATTCATTTTATCATATTTTATACTTAGGAAAGTAATAGTACTCTTGATATTTGTTACTGTTATAAAGAGTTTAATTGACAAATCTTACAATTTTATCAAATTGGTTACCCTTAGAAAAGAGAAAATTCTCTGTTTTCTTATATTGATTAAAGAAATTTGATTTTAATTGGTGAATTATGGTATGAGGAAATTTAATATAAAATTTCATTCCTTTTGATAAATAATTCCCATGAGGACCTTTGAGACCATTATTCAACCTTATCAAAATTAAAAAATTCATTTGTTCTTTAAATGGTTTTTCATGGAGTTAAATTGTGTTAGAATACCTTTTTCATCATTTTTCCATTGATAATTTTCTTATTTTTTCATTTTCTACATGGCCCCTTATCCTCACAAGAGGCTCTATCAAGTAAGGAATGATCTTTCATAGTGGCTTAACAGGGTATCATACTATTGAATAATCCATGATACAATTTTGGATTATTGGGTTCCTAATCCAGTTTGTGAATTGAACTGGATTGATGATTCTTTTTCAGGGGTATAGCTTTCAAAAATTCACTGAATAAATTATATTCAATCAACAATAAAAATCAAGAGTATAATTTAAATATTTAATTGGCCTTATCCCACATGAATCCTGGTTGTTCCATATGTTAAATACAATGCTTTTCAGAACTAAATACAACTAATATTGAGATAATATTTATATTTTTCAATTCAAGCATTGTATTATATATGGCACTTAGGAAAATCTTCATATTCTTACAAAAAAATGACCTTATACTTTATTAGTTAGATTAAATAACTTTTTTGGAATTTCTTTAACTAAGGCATGTATAAGGTTAATATTGCCTCCAAAAGACTGATTATTTCTTATCCATTTCTTGCTTAGTAATTAAATAATGAATATTTTTTGAATAATAATTTCAAAAAAAATAATGTAGATATAACCATAATTCTTTTCCCCTTTTTTGGTTCAACTTGAGATGTATTTAATGATTTTGATTGATTTGAGAATCACAGAGTTATATTTTCTTCTGTGGAATACCAAGACAAGATGGGATAAATTTTTACATTTTTTAGTTTTTTTTCCTCAAATAAAGTATCTATTTTTCCTAAATTAATAATAAAATTGGAATTCCCCTTGTATTTGAATAAATCACTGAATTTTATCTAGATAATAGATCTTCAGGATTCTTTGAATTCATTGGTCAAAAGGTGCATCTGAAAATAAACTTTGGGAAATTTCACATTCTGATGAGCTTTTAAATTTAGTCTGATTTCAATGTGTTTATATGCATTGATGAAAGGTGAATTATCTTTAGTACTTGTATTTCTTAATCTTATGCTGGGTATTTAAATTTTGAAATATGTCCATATTTCTCAAAATAAGAATTCAAAAAAAAATGAAAATTCTCAAGACAAATCAAGTATAAATATTCCTCAAAATTGGAAGGGGAAGGTAACCAATATTCAAAACAAATATTGTTTTGATGATTTTGGGATTTGAACTCTTACAAGGACCTTCTTGAAAGGCGAGGAGATAAAATAAATCCAAATTGTTAGCCTGTGAGGTATGTATGACATATCAATAAGGCTAAAAATACTGTTTTATAAATTTCATTTTGTCAATAACTGACCTGTCAAATAATTTTAAAAAAAAAAGAAAAAATGAAGATGACTATCATTTTATTTTGGATAAATAAAGTTATAATTATTCTTTTATTTTTGGATTCCACACCAAAAATGACATAGGGTAAACCCATAAGGTGTTATACCCAAAATTGGTTATTTTGGCTGCTACTGAAAGCTTTGAGATTTCCTCAGAGCACTTATAAAACTTTATTAAATTTTAATACATGTTTGAAATTTTTAATCTTAGATAAAATTAAACATTACATAAGGATTATTGAAAATTACAAAAATAATGTTAATATTCAAGTGTTGTGTTTGATTACTGAATTGGATAAAGATTTTCCATACACAATGTAAGTGCTGCGTGGGCTCACATTAATTAATTTAAAGCCATGGTATGGCTTTAAATAATTAAATTGGCAAAATGCACACAAAAGGTGCAACAAAGGGAAATATGGCAAAAGGTGCCAGGGTACTGTGGTATTCCATACCATTTTTTTTCACCAGGCTCAAGCTCATAGTACCCTATAACAGCAGGAAATTCAGCCTACAGGCAGACTTACACTCAAATTTTACACCAAAAGGTCAATTTTACAGCAAGAAGCTGGGTTTAACTCATAAAACCATGGCACAGGCACCAAAAGGCAGTGTATGTGTTTAAATAAATTATTCAATTTCATTATGCATATGTAGAAAATCAAGTTACATATAGTACACTAGTTACAACAAATAAGGTACCACCCTTTAAATTACACACCCCACCCAGCTTTACACCCCCTTACAGCCACAGGACTCATGCAGCAAGAAAATGACACATGCATTAGTTATACAGCCAACTTGCATTCAAAGTCACATGATGCAAAGCTCAACTCCATGGAATTCCTGCAATTCATTTACAACACAGCCCCAGGAGTATCTTATCTTATATCCACAGTAGCCCCACTTAAAACCTTAAAACATAATTATTTACACTACTCATCACCTCATGCAAACCAAAGCTAGTTACAACAGGCTGCATGCAGTTCACAATTCCAATTAAATCTCAACCACATGACTATGCACAGCATGTGTCAAAATCAAAAATCACATCATCTCATAAAAAACAGTAAATTCACCAATGCAAGAAGTTATCACCTGACTTCATTTTAAAGTTCAAAAAGAAGAAAAACAAACATGACACCTGCATAAATTACACAGCCATTTCTACTCAACCTAAATTAGGACATATGCAAAGGAATTACAAGGTCATCATGTGATACTGCATCCACCAACAGCATATCATGTGACAGAAAAGAGGCTGTGCACAACAAAAATCCCCAGCCAAAATTGAATCACCTCATGTATGCAAGGAAAATTCAAGAATATCACATCATAATTAGTTCACCAAAAGACAATCATGTGATAAATGGAGGCTGTGCAGAAAGAAAATTATCACCAAACCTTAAATCACCTGACCCATGCAAGAAAGGTCCTCACCAAAAATGGAGTCACATAATGAAATTAAGAGGAATTAAAGTGGAAAAAGACAGCCCCCATGGAGGGCCCTCTAGGCTCCCAAAAGGTATAAATGGAGGGGCTCTCCCCCCCCATGCAAATTATATCCCATGCACAATATATCCTCTGCACATTACAAGCACAGGAATAAGTCATCCCTCACCTGGGAGGTAGTCCAGAAAATTATAGTGAATTTTACTTTCCCAGTAGCTAAGATCAGTGGAAGTATAGTGTTAAAGATTGCCCAGTAGCTAAGCTCAGTGGAATCTTATTATTATTAAAATAAAAATAAAAATTATCCAGTACCCAAAATTAGGGTTACTACTCTATTAAAATATTTTATCCAGTAAAATTAACACCATTTATCAAGATTTAAAATTAACTTACCCCTTTAAAAATCCAATATCAAAGAACCTTACCTCTTAAATTTAACAAATACAATTTTATCTTATTATTAGCCCCACTTAAAAAAATAACAAACCTTTAAAAAATTATTTTACTCTATTATAGCTATACCTTAGCAAAATTACCTTTATCAACACCAATCAAATTTTTCAGAAAACCTTAAATAACCCATCCTACCAAGGATTTATCACCAAGAAGAAACAACTCACCTCAGTTTAACCAAAAATATTAAAATTAAACAGACAAGTATTTTATTAAAAAACTCAAATTTAACCAAAATAACTGATATTATTTTCATATTATTTATTGAATAGGTCTGATCTGAGACTGCTGAATTTTGTCTTCTGCAGTTGTAAAGCCACTTACTAATTTTATTTTGGTTTGTGAGCTCCAAGGAAGATTTTGTTCAGTATTTCAGGAGGGGCAGGCAATACACCCTTGCCACCCTTGGTTACAGGAGTTATTAGCAATTCAAAACTAGTTACCTGTGATTTCCCCCTCCAGGTACTGCCTCATTTTAATCCCACACAAGAGGAGTTCCCACATCTGGTGTCCCAACAGTGGCCAGGAGACAACCTCAACTTCAATAAAAAAAACCAATTAAAATCAATTACAAAATTTTTAAATACTCCAAGAACACTATTTTTATAGCAAAAAACTGGATTCAAATAATCAAAATCCGCCCAAATCATCATCTCAAGAATCTGAATCATCAACTCACTCTGACCATTACTATTATCCACCAAAGCAAGAAACAGAACTAGGGGAGGAATCAAACAAATATTCCAATTTCCCAATTGAAACACCAAGAACCAATAAAAGGGACTTGAAGGTTGTGGAGAAATTTTTCCTTGATCTCCTTGAAAGAAATAAAATCAATAACTCAACACCAAAATCAAAGGAAGAAATAAATAAATCAAAAATGGATAAACCTTCATCATCAAAATTACCTGGTAGTATTGAAGAAATCCAGGAAGAAAACTTTAATGAAGAAACTGTTGAAGGACAGGAAGAAATGTCTTCAACAGAGAGACTTCAGCAGAAGATGCTAGAAATGCAAGCAGAATTACTAGCACTAATCAAAAAGGAAGGCAAAAATAAATCATCAAGTTATAATCCACAAAATAGTCCACTTGAAGAACAGACCACCCTTCCAAGATCATTCAGGCCACATGGATCACCTTCACCTTATCCTAGACCCATGGCCACATCAACACCTTATACAGAACAAAGACAAAGTACCTTACCAAGAAGAGTCAACATTTCTTCCCAAATGCCAACTCCATTACATCAAGAAATTCCAAGAAACTCTACTCCAATAGTAAAAATAAGATCCAAGGACTATAATCTGTGGTTTGATGGAAAGGATGTGGAAAGATTCATCAAGAAAGTTGAAAATATTTCAGAAATTGAAGGAGCAAGTGGAAGAGACATTGCAAGACAAATAGCATTTTGGACAAAAGATGA
Source organism: Austropuccinia psidii (assembly GCA_023105745.1). Classification (NCBI taxonomy): domain Eukaryota; kingdom Fungi; phylum Basidiomycota; class Pucciniomycetes; order Pucciniales; family Sphaerophragmiaceae; genus Austropuccinia; species Austropuccinia psidii. The sequence continues at coordinate 67,266,755 of JALGQZ010000006.1, forward strand.
AGAAATCAGTTATCATATTGAAGGAATGCCAGGATATGAAACAGCTGATTGGGATCAATTGAAAGTGGATATGAAAAGAAGATGGGGAACAGTCTCACCTGAAAGAAGATACAGATTATCCTCAATCACTGAATTATTCACAAAAACTCAACAAGAAGGTGGAATAAGGAACATGACACAATACAGAAAATTCATTGGGGAATATGAAGCAATCATCACTTACCTCAAAAGATACCAATATATCCAAGGTGATATCAATCATAACCAGGAAATATTGGCCAGCCTTTCCACTAGTGTTCAAGAATCAATTTACAAAGAAATGATCAAAGACAGAGCTATGGTTCAAGCCTTGGATGGAGGTTACATCATACCAAGATTGGATATTTTGAAGTTATACATTGAGCAGGACTTGGAGGCCAAGGCTCTGATACAACAAAAGGAATTTTCTAAACCAAAACCTGCAGAAAAGAAAACAAGATTTGAGGATGAAAGCTGGGATGAAGTTTTAAAACAAGTAAAAGAACTCACCCAAAAGATCAAAAACCCTCCACAACCAGAACCTCAACCAAGAAATGAAGGAAAAGAATCTGTCAAAGAAGTTTTAAGTCAACTCAAAACCCTTTCAGAAGCAGTTAACCCACCAAGAAGGAACTGGAATAATAATCAAGAGCAAAGGTTACCTGAAAATAATCAGCCATACAGGCAAAGGAATCCCTTACCACCATTTTCATCCAGTTATCAACCATACATACCAGCTCAAATGGCTCCAAGACCACCAATGAAATGTGCTTACTGCAAGGAAGAAGGACATTCAGCAACTAGATGCACTCACCTTGCTGAAGATTTGGACAGACGAATTGTCAGAACCCAAGGAGCATCTTACCTCTTCCCCAACTATCAGAGAGTACCTATGGAAGGAAATGAAAGTGCCAAAAATATAGTCAGAGCTTTTGCAAAAGAACAAGCTGAACTCAACAAGAAATTTATGGAAAAACCTATTGTCAAAGAAAAACCAGAAGAAGAGGTTAAGCCCACTGAAAAGAAATCAGAGGATAAATCAACCTCAATTGCACATGTTAAAGATTGGTCAAATTGGAAACCACCTACCATTTCCTCAGCCAATGACCCCTTTCAATCACACATTGGATTAAGGCAGACCAAGCAAAGAATGGAAAGACAATCCCAAAATCAAGAGCCAAAGAAGAAAGCAGAAATTCCAGGAACTTACATTGAAGAAGAAAAGGAAGAAGAAAAGTCATAATTCCCACCAAATTCCAAAATTCAAATATTCCAAAACCAGACCAACCTGAGGAGGAAATTGAAAATATTGCCAATAACAATGAAGAGGAGGAAATTCCCAAAGAAGAAAAGAAGTTCAGAAAACCTCAAAAGAAACAAGCTGAAACCAAATTGGAAATTGACAAAATTATTAAGAAAATTATGGAACAAAAGATCAACCTCACCATTGAAGAAATTTTGAGGATGTCACCAAATTTTGTCCATAAATTACAAGAATTATCAGAAAAAGACAAGGAAAAAATTAAGTCACTCAACTCAATGGATCTTCAAGAAAGATTATTATCATTTGGATTCAAAGAAATACCCAAGCCCAAGATTCATTATGCCTGTCCTTTGGGATTTATGGAAATATTCATTGGAAAGGAAGAATATCCTATCAGAGCATTAGTGGACACTGGTGCAGAACTCAACATTATACCAGAAGAAATAGCAATCAAAGCCTCACTCACAACAAGAAATCTTAACATGAACCTTAGGGGAATTGGAGGCCATACCACTTCATTGGTTGCACTTTCAGAATTTACTCCAATCATTTTGGCTTCAGGTGAAGAAACTCTAATTCACTTCTTCATTGCAAAAGGATCTGTCCATACAGTACTTGGAAGACCCTTTTTAGCAGACAATAACATTAGGCTGGAATTTTCCCATAAGCAAGGTGAAATACTGAGCTATCAAGAACCTGATGGAAGAAGATTATGCATGCCAATATGCAAACCTCAAGCACTTGGATGGCAAACTGGACCACCTAGAGGAATGGATTTATGCAATATGGCAAAATTGGTCAGAAATGCACCAGGAAACAAGTTTCAAAATGCAAAAAGAGACAATACCATAATCAATTTGACCCAGAAGACCCAAGAGTTATCCATATCTCCAAAAAGTAATGAATTTGGTCAAGATTTACAAAATAACAAATGGCCAAGCAATCTCAAAAGACAACTTGAAGACTCCACCTCTGAAGATAAATTACCCAATATAAGTTACAAGACAATTAACAATAATGAAGAAACATTCCAAATTCTGGTGGATGGAAATGAGAAAATAAATGGAAATCCTTTCAAAACTAAACCCAAAAGAAAGAAAGTCAGATTTAGTGAACATCATGAGCTCTCAGATGAAGAAATTATAAATGAAATTGAAAAAGACTTCAAAATTATGGAAAAAAGAGACAAAAACACATACCATATCAACTTCTTGGACAGACCATTGAACAACCAAGAAGAACCTTATGAATGGCAACTGGTAAACCCTGAATTCATCCAACAACCTCCCAATGAAGATGATGAGACAGAATCCATCCTAGAAAATGAATACAACTACCTTTATCTGCCATATATTACCTTTGAAGACCTTTATGGGGATGAAGCTCAAGAAATTTTATGTGAAGATAAATATTTATGTCAACTTCCAGGAGCAAACTTGAGCAAAATTCGATTCTTGGAGATATTAACTGAAGAAGGAATTAAAGGAAACCTTGAAAATCAATTCTGGGATGAAATATTTGAAATGGCCACACTACCAAGAAGAGGACTTTACTTTAATCAAATTTGGGCCCAGTGGTACCTTGGATTAAATGGATCAACATACCAAACTGGAAACTTGAAATGGGTTGGAGATAGATATATATTCATTGATGAAGACTTATGGTGGTCAGAATTTCCATCAGAACCAGAGATGGAGGAAAGAAATAACTTTGTTGAAGCCCTCAAAGACCTTATTTTGGCCAGATTTCTCAACAGACACTCACCTTTCCCACTTGGGGGAACTCAACTTTAAATAAAATCAACAGAATCAAATTGTTTCTCTAATAAATGTATCAGTATCATCCATAAAATGTATCATTAGTTTCTTTTTTTATTTTCTCTCTAGGGCAGTGACTTCCTGCCTTAACAAAGAAGACATTCATCAACAAATTATCTCTAAAAAAAAAAAAAAGAAAAACTTACAAAAATATATCAATCACCTCCACCATGGCCAATTCACCAACTTTTGGATCCTATGGGGAATAGTTAATAAAAGAAGACCAAATTATCAATGAAGAAATTCATTGGTCACCAGAAGATGAGGATTTCAATAAAGAGAACCTTTGGCACTTTAAGGATACTTCATCAATATCAAGAAACCAAGAAATTGAAGAAATCAAGGAATTGCTGAAAATTTTGGAGGTTTCTGACAAAACCAATGATCAAATTACTCAAGAATTAATGGACCAATTCAATTTCAAACCATCAAGGCCCATCTTGAAGACACATAACAGCTCTAAAAATCAAAAATCAAACAAAAAAGTCAGATTTAAATTCAATTAATCACTAGGCAGTGACCTCCTGCCCTATCAAAGAGGAATATCAACTCTCATCAAATCAAATCAATAATTCCACTCACCAATAATAAAAAAAACACAACAACTAACCATAAAATAACTAGGCAGTGACCTCCTGCCTTATCAAAGAGGAAATTCAATTTTATCAACCAAAATCACCATTTCACTCACCCAAATCATAAATAACTAGGCAGTGACCTCCTGCCTTACCAAAGAGGAATATCCAACTTCTTACCCAAAATCATCATCCAAAACCCATTCAACCTACCCTCAAACTATTTTTGATAAAATTTGATACTATTCTCAATTCATCTTACCTTAACACTTCAAACCCACCAAAACCTACAAAATGGAGTCATGGCCATTACTTGAAGAAAATCCCTGGTCATTGGACACAGATGTCAGCTGCCTAGAAGAAAAAGAAGTCTGGGCCAACTACATCAATGCACAAGAGTTAATTGAAAATCCTGACTGGTTCTTGAAAATAAAGCCAGAACCTTGTCCTGATATTTCCACCATTGTCCTTCCATATATTGAGTTTGAGGACATCTTTGAACCAAAAAAATCACTATCAGGAACTGTCAATTGTCATCCATGGAAAGAATTACCTGGATTCAACCTCACAAAGTATGAATTCTTGGATTTACTGACCTGGGATGGAGTTGAAGGCAACCTTGGAAACAATTACTGGAATGAAATATTCAACATGGAAGAACACCTCAGAAAATCATTATTTTGGAAAACCTGGGAATGCCAAGACTGGTTCAATCTCCAGGACTTCCAAATTAAAAATGGAAAAGTTAGCAAAATTTCAGGAATTTATATTGTAAAAAAAGGCAAATGGGATTGCCACTGGGAAGAAACACTTATACCAGCAATCCTCAGTCTGAGAATTGGTGCAACTAAGTTAAATACAGAAGAATGGAATTCTTTCTGTCAATAATACTTTTTTAAAAGCCTTGAAAAGGAACAAAGGAGGGGAGGGAATTTCATCAAGAAGGAATTAGTAAAGAAAATACTTGGTCAAAGGAATTTAAATAAATCTCACCTGCTAAGTTCCAAATTCTTTGATTCATCCTATTTCCATTATTAGTATCTTTTTTTTCCATTTTGCAGCTTTTTACTACTTTCATCTTTCCTCTTTTGGATTTTGATCTTCCCTTCATAAAAAAAAGAAAGAGGAAATAAAATATCAAAAATTTAATAATAACCTCCAGCTCATAAGCTTAGGGGGAAATAAAATATAGGCCTACCTGATATTGAAGATATTTATTATTAGCTATTCCAATGAGTTATAATTAGCTCTGAAATAATAAAAATCAGTCTCAACTCAGTTCATACTAAGTAAATGATGACTAAATAAATAAATAAATATAAAAAAAAAAAAAAAAAGAAGAAGAAAAAAAAAACCTACATGATACTCAAATGCTATATATTTATTTAGTGGCTTTCTTTCTTATTTTCACTATTTATATTATCCTACTTTTTTATTTTTTTTATTCATAAAACAAAAAAATAATAATAATAATAAAAATAAATAGATAAATAGATAAAGCTTAAAAAATAAAACATTAGTCTCCACTTAATTCATACTTAAACCAAATACACAGATAGTCATCTGGAAAATCAAAAAAAAAAAAAAAATAAAATAATAATAACATAAAATAAAAGATAAAAAATAAAATAAAATAAAATAAAACAAAAATATCTGATGGACATATCACCAAGAATCAATTTAGAATATAAATTTGGCCAGAAAATTATTGTTTTATTATTTTATTGTCTTATCCCTTATTATTATTATATTATTATTTTTTTCTTGTTTTCCTATTGTTTGAACTTTTAGCATCTTAGTACCTTATTACTCTTAAAAAATTATTTAGCTTATTTGAATAATTTATTTTATGTATTTTATTTGTTTTGTTAAAAAAAAAAAAAAAAAAAACTTCAAAGAATATAATATTTGAAGAAATAAAAGAGTAAAGAAGAACATAATCAATAGATATATATGTATAATTAAAAAGAAGGCATCCTTAGTCGCTAGTTTAAATCATACATAGTATTACTTAACTATGTAACTTATAGTGAATCCAAAATGGGTCATTTTTTTTTATGAACCAATTACTTCTCCCTCGTTGGAGCTCCTTTGAACTTACCATTAATTAATCAAAAAAAAAAAAAAAAAAAAGGCTCTTTGGATCGCACTCTGATTAATTATATTTTATGTTAATTCTTATCTTCATTACTTTTACTACGAATTACATCAATCTTGGAGTGCTGGCAGCTAGATAGCCATGCCTAAAGGCTAGCACATTGAGTCACAACAAACAAGAAACTACAGTATAAATAAATATATATATAAGTATAAACGACATAATTATATACAGATAAATATATGTTTGGGTTAGCTATATACACATCAAAATAGAATAAGATAAGAGCGAAGCACTAACTAACCTAGTATAATCGACGAGAAGTTATAACACAACCAGTGGAGTTGCGAGGTTGAAGAAAATAATGATGGTTCTTTTTTCGGGAAATGGGAAGGGTCCTCATGTCCTTAGCAGAAGGAGCAGACACCTCCTTACCTAGGAAATGATCAAAAGGATCAGGAACAAAAAGTGGTGGATCGTAATCCCCCTCGATGAAGGCATAAAACGCCATCGCGGATTCAGGAATATCTTCCGAATACGAAGGGGATGAATATCGTCGAAAAGAAGCCAGGGCAGGAGGCGAGGAAGGATCCTTTGTGGAGGCAGAAGCCCAATCCAACAAGGAGGCGTTAAGGGAAGGAAGAGACGGATCACCAAAAATCATATGCTCGACTTCCTCGGGAGGGAAAGCATTTATGAAATCTTTGAAGCAAGACCCATAGCAATGATAACCCGAGCCCATCTGTGGATTCAAGGCTTGGAAACGAAAACTACAAAATATATCGTAAATCAGCAAATCGTTATAATGCTAATAACATTGGAAACTGACAATACCAGAAGAAGAAAAAAATATTAAGTTATTCAAAGTTTGGCTTGAGCAAGTGAGGGAGGATTCGGCAGCAAGATAGCTGCTATTTATATCAGTTGGCTATTACCTCTGGGAGAAAAGCCCCCATCAACCTCCGGCAATTGATAGTCTCGGGCATCTTCAACTAGGGAGGAAAACGGTGCCGAGAATGCGAGAGGTTAAACTAAAATGAAGGAAGACATGACAAGGTTAGTTATATACCACTACGTAAACAAGCACTTCCACACAGAAGAAAGGGAAGCATTAGGTTGGTCAGATAAATTAAACACTAAGAGTTAAATAAAATGGGACTACCTTGTGAAGATAAGTTGGGCCCGGAGTCTCCTCCTAGCCTAACTTGCTGGGTAACTCTTATGCTACCAAGAACGGAAAGTCTTTTGATTTCGGTTGATGAAAGCAAACATGCAAAACAATCAACCAACAGACATCTGCAAGCCCTAAGAAATCAGTAGCTTACCTTACTTAAGATCATAGCAGGATTCCAGAAGCATCCTCTACACCAGGAAAAGTAGTGGAAATTTTGCCGAAGCCATTATAATAGCCTACTAAGCGAAATGGTGGTCTTTATTGCGTATAGCTGCGGCAGTGACTTGCTTTGAAAAAACCTGCAGGAAGGCAGAAAGCACTCGGCGAGAAAGGAAAAAATACGTAAGATCAATACAAAAAAGACAGATAGATTTAGTATGACAGCTGCATAGTGCGGTAAGTACAAACCACTCACTAACTCCCTCAAAAACGACAAGTGAGAAGCTGGTGGGTTTAGTCCGGGAATAGATTCTACAGGCCACTACTATCAACTCACTTGGGTAGGAGCACATTGGAGCCTGTGGAATGCTTTGTAACAAACCTTTGAGTTATGAACGTTTTGAAGCGGAAACTGTTGACCCATCTGAAGAGTCTGACAGTCTTTGAGGAATGAGCTGTTACCAATAAACCCAAAACCACCCGACCTAAAGTTTTTCAAAGAAATTGTAACACCCGTCAAAACACTTCCAAGGAGTAATAGTAAAATACAGCCCAAATGACTCACCTCTTTAACACAGTAGGGGGGTGGAAACACCCACATATGAACGTACGAACCACACGAAGTGGTTTAAAGTAAATAAAATATAAAAAATAATAATAAAAAAAATAAAGAATAGTAAAAGATTTTTTTAAAAAAAAAAAAAAAAAAAACAACAGCTCACAATGATGTTCTCCATCCAAGATGTCTCGGAGAGAAAGAGACAATCGCCCGAGGCTGCAATCGGGGTGCTATAACACCCATTGAGATTGAAACGGCCTACCCGAAAGGCTTCTGAGGGTATTTGCAGCGCTAAGCCTCCGGCTTCATTAACAGACTATACCACATGATATTATAGGAGAAGAATAAACCATGTAAAAGAGGTTTAAAGCACAATAAAATGCTTTTTTCCAAAAAAAAAATAAAAAAAAAATAATAAAAAGAAAAAAAATAATAATAAATAATAATTTTTAAAAAGAAAATAAAAAAAATAAATAAATAAAATAAAATTAAACAATAAATAAATAAACAAAAAAGCCCTCATCAAGGCTTAAAACTGATGTTTTGTTATTCTTTTCATAATTATGAATTATCTGAAAACTCCTATCCTCAATTCCTATAGGCTATGGACAACAAAGCAATATAAAATACAACAAAAAAAAACAAAGAGCCCTCAGTATGGCTTTAAACTGCTGGTTTTCCTTTGCTAACTTGTTTTTTATCTTTATTTCTTAGGCAGTACTTATAAAGAATTGAAAGCTGACATAAATTACATTTATTTATTTTTTAGGAATTAATATATACATTTATATATAAGAAAAAAAATCAATATATATAGCAGAATGAGGGATTAAAAAGGAAAAGGCCCTCAGGATACAAAAAAAAAAATAACAAAAATGTCCTAAGCAAGACATTAAACTGCTGGTTTCTGCTTTCATTTTTCATCTTCTGGCTATTTATTTTACTTAAAATGATTTTCTATTTTTTTTACAGGGCTATACAATAATTTAATTAAACAAAAAAGCCCTAAGTATGGCTTTAAACTGCTGGTTTTGTTATTTATCTCACTTAATTTAGTTTATTAATTATTTTTTTTATGCTACAGGGCTAAAAAAACAAAGAGCCCTCAGCATGGCTTTAAACTGTGTTCATCATGAAAATATTCCTCTGATTTTATAACATGAAAAGTGCTTTTAAAGTGAAAAGGAGTCCTTAACAAGACTATAAACTGTTTAATTCAATTTATAACTTGGCTTTGAAGATAAATAAAAACCAAAAGTATCAACAAGGAATCAAGTAATTATCAACAAAAAAAATAAGTCAATGGTCCTTGGCAAGACCATAAACTGCCCACCACTAAGATTCTCAACAAGGACTCAAAATAAAAAAACAATCAACCAATGGTCCTTGGCAAGACCATAAACTGCCCCTTCAAATATCAACAATAAACCACTCAAATTATTAACAATAATCAAAAAGAAACCAATGGCCCTTGGCAAGACCATAAACTTCCTATTTAAAATATTAAAAAAGATTGAACAAGGACTATCAAAGGAGGATAAGTCCTAGGCAAGACTATAAACTACCTGAGGTTTTATTTTATTTTTCTACTTTCAAATTTTGTATCATTATAAAAAAGAATTGGAAAGATGTACTGACTTAAGCTTTTGAACATATTTTTTTTATTTTTTTTTCCCAAAATTCAACTATGTATTTATTTTCCCTGAGAATTAGGGGCATATCCCATTCATGATCTCAAGAGTTTTCTTTTTATTTATTACTTTCATTATACTTTTCCTACTATTACAGAAAGAGCCATTAAGCTGGCTTAATTTTCCAATTCAATAATAACAATAATTAAAATAAAAAAAAAACTCTACATCAAGTATTATTTTTTTTTAAAAAAAATGATCAATTTATTTGAAATATTTCTTCAATTACAAGAGAGTGATTGGAACTTGTTTGAAAAGAAGAAGTATTTGTGCCATGAAGGCATTAATTGAACTCTGAAGGAGTTATTCATATTAAAAACTCATAAATTGATGACATAATTTGGGGAATTTACATATTAACAACACCTCAATATGCTATTTATTCCAAAATGGAATTTAAAAAGCCCCCCAAAAGCAAACAAGAGTTTTTTAAAATTGTACAAATTTTCAATTTCACTGTTTATATTTTTTTACAACTCAAATGCATTTATGGGTAACAGAAAATCTGAACCATAAAGGGGATGGACTTGAAATAAAGTCTGAGTCACAATGATGATTCCAAAAGGAAGAGTTGTGGCATCATAAGGGTCATTTTATGAATAAAGGACTCAAATTATGATCATTCAACTATGTAATATTAATCATAAATACTCTCAAGAGCACCAATTTTTGCTGATTGGCACAAATTACCACCTTAAACCAAACAGTTCCATGATCTTAACTGTGATTCAGGTTTATTTCTTTTAAATTGTGATTTTTAATCAGATATCTCATTTAATGGTTATTTTATACTTACAAAAATTAAAAAAAATAAAAATAAAATAAAATATAGAATTATGTAAATTTACTGTATCATTATTTATCCTCATCAAAATCACTATAAAAAAATAAGGGGTGGGTAAACTTATTTCTTACACTATCCCTTATAGTGGAAGTTTTGGGGGATGAGAAAATATCCTCTTCAAAATTTGAGAACCAACTCAAGATTTTTAAATGGAGAGGGGGGCCCTCATCCAAACAAATATTATTAAAAAATATCAATAAATTAATATTAAAATCAATTTTAAATCACCTTATTATTACAATTTTTTATTTTTCATTTCTTTACAACAGGTATAATTCAGGAATACAAAAGAACAAAAGGACATGAATTATTTTGAAGAAATAGCAAGAAAATTGGGAAACAACTTATCATAGGACAATTATTCAAAATTCTGAAAATGAAGAAGATTATTTATGAAGAAAAGCAGGAGTTCCTTATGGATTGACCTTTGGACAGAACAAGACCTTGGACACTTCTTTGATTCTGGATTGAAACTCAATTGGGATTCAAGAATCACTGGCCAGGATTTATGGACTGAAAGATGACTCACTGAATGAATTATTGACTCAGGACTCACTCAACATGATGGACCAACAAGATTATGAAAACACTCAGCTCAAATTGCCCTTGGGATTTTAAAGAAGCTTGAAGACTCAAGAGGTCCGCAGCATGACAGTAAACTGCTTCCCCTGTAGACTAGGGCAGGGAAACTTATAAAAAATAACAGCCAAGAAGCTGGAGGGGATTGTCCTAGTCAGGAGAAGTGCTGAAGGACGATTCTTGTCCTCAGCATGACAATAAACTGCTCCCTTTTTGTAACAGGAACAAGGGGTTTTACAGGTATTTATCATTATCAAATTGGCCAGAATGAACAAAGTGGAGTCCCAAGCCATTAATCAAGACAAGAAAATTCCTTATCAAGAAATAAAACAACCAGAAGAATCTTACATCAAGTGGGAATCATGAAGATTGAAGAATAAAACAAGAGTCAAGTGGAATCCAAAATCAAGCCCAAAGGAGCTCAAGAATAAAGATAAGCACTTGGATTAGGCCAGGAGGTCCTTGCATGACTTAAACTGCAGGACTTGTATACCTAATATACAGGGGTTACACACCTAGTTGTAGGTCCTGTATGACCTTAAACTACATTTTTTTATGGAAGAAAGAAGAAAGAAGAATTGTGAAGACCTCAAGATTTCAGGACACTAGCAAATTCTTAGAAATAAAAAAAAAAAAAAAAAAAAAAAAAAAAAAAAAAAAAAAAAAATAACTGATTGAAGATAGATCACCAAATTTTAGCAGCCGAATACAAATCAGTCCTGAAGAAGGTGAGACCAGTCAATGAGCCAATGCCTCAAGACCTTAACCCACCTTTGTCAAGAGATCCTTATGAAACACCCTTATCACCAAACCCACCTATATTTCAAGAAACCTTCAAGGTCACCCATGAAAGACTCCAAGCAGTCAATTTTGGCCCACCAGGATGGTTATCAAATGAAGAGATCAATCTACTTAAAAATTTTATTACCTTAAGGGAAAAAGCAATAGCTTTCTGTGAAGAAGAAAGAGGATTACTCAAACACTCATATGGAAAACCTTACAAGATACCAGTAATACCTCATGAACCTTGGCAGAAGAAACCAATTCCCATTCCCAAATCAATTTTACCTCAGTTTACTGAATTAATCAGAGAAAGAATCAGGACTGGACTTTATGAGCAATCCACCTCAAGCTACACCAGCCCAATCTTTTGTGTGGCCAAATCAAATGGGAAACTCAGAATTGTCCATGACCTTCAAGAACTCAACAAAGTCACCATCAAGGATGCTGGCTTACCACCTCACATTGAAGAATTTGTAGATGCATTTTCAGGAAGAGCATGCTATGGACTAGGAGATATCATGGGAGGATATGATGAAAGAGAATTAGATGTCACTACAAGACCCCTCACCACTTTTGAAACACCCCTTGGAAGGATGCAGCTCACAAGACTACCCCAAGGAGCCACCAACTCAGTAGCAGTATACCAAGCCCAAATGACCTGGATACTCCAAGAAGAAATACCAGAAAGTGTAGGAATATTTATTGATGATGGAGGAATAAAAGGACCAAGATCACTTTACAACCAAGAAACACTGCCAGAAAACCCCTCAATCAGAAGGTTTATATGGGAATATGCCATAACATTAGAAAGAGTTTTATTCAGGATTGAAGAAGCAGGACTTACTATCTCAGGATCCAAGTTTGCATGCTGTGTTCTAGCTTTGGACATAGTAGGGCATGTTGTATCATTCAAAGGAAGAACAATCTCAAAACAAAAGATCAACAAAATTCAAAATTGGCCAACACCCCTTAACAAGAAGGAAAGAAGGGGATTTCTTGGTCTTTGTGCTTATGTAAGGATGTTTATTGAAAACTTCTCAAAAGTTGCATCACCACTCAGGAGGCTCACCAGAGAAGATGTTGACTGGGACTGGGATCAAAAATGTGAAGAAGCTTTCCATAAGCTGAGGAGAATAGTTGGAGAAGAAATAACTCTCAAGAAATTGGATTATGACAAAGGAGCAGGAAAAATTAAGCTAGCAGTAGATTCAAGTTACATTGCTGCAGGAGCAGTACTCACTCAAGAAGACAAAGGAAAGGACAGACCAGTATTATATGAATCAATAACTTTTTCAAAATTGGAATCAAAATAATCACAACCCAAATTGGAACTCTGTGGAGTTGCAAGAATTCTCAAGAAGCTACAAACCATACTTTGGGGACAACATTTTGAATTACAGGTTGATGCCAAGGCCTTAATTGAAATGATAAACACCCCTTGCTTACCTAATGCCCCCATGACAAGATGGGTGGCTTTCATTCAGCTATTTTCCTTTGATTTGGTACACAAACCAGGGAAAACTTTCATTATGCCAGATGGGCTATCCAGAAGACCAAAAAACTCAGAAGAAGAAGATGAAGATGCACCAGAGTTTGAAGAAGAAGAAGATTGGATCAAGCCACACCGTGGATTTGGGGCTAAGAATGTAAATTCACTCCATTTTTCAGGAGTACAAGTACCAACCAAACAAGAAGGATTTTGGAAGAGAATGCAAGAATACTTAAGTACAATGAAAAAACCACAATCAAGCAAAGATGAAGAGTTTAGAAGGATTAAAAGAAGGTCACCCAACTTTTTCTTGGAAGATGGCCAGCTTAAAAGAAGAAACAACCCAAACCCTCAACTGGTTATATCAAGTCAAGAAGTGCAAAGCTACATTTTAAAGTCACTTCATGAAGACATGGGCCATAGAGGGGAAAATGAAACTTACAGAAGAATTAAAGCAAGATTTTGGTGGGAAGGAATGAATAAATCAGTCAAGAAATGGGTTAAATCTTGCCTAGCCTGCCAAAAGAGAAGTCAAAACTTACAAAGGGAACAAGGAAAATCTACAGCAACATCAACAATCTTTGAGAGCGTCAGTATGGATGCAGTCCATATCAAATCTGGAAGATGGAAGTATATGGTTGTGGCAAGAGATGATTTTTCAGGATGGCCAGAAACAGTTGGACTAGTCAAATTGACAGCAAAAGCAGTTGCAGAATGGTTCACCTCAGAATGGATATGCAGGTATGGCTCACCAAAAGAAGTAACTGTTGATGGGGGGCCAGATTTTGGAAAAGAATTACAAGATGCAGTAAAGAAAGCAGGATCAAGGATCAGAATCACCACACCCTATTACCCAGAGTCTCAAGGAATGGTTGAAAGAGGCCATAAACAACTTTAAGATGCATTAGTCAAGATGTGTGGAGAAAATGGTCAGAAATGGAAAAAATATTTACCACTAGTTACATTGGCTGAAAGAATTTCCACTAAAAGAACAACTGGTTTCTCACCATTTGAACTCCAATTTGGACAACTACCAGTATTACCAATTGACATTGAAACAAAAACCTCTTTAGCAGTAGAATGGCACAAAATATCCACAACTGAGGAATTATTGGAAGCCAGAGCCAAGCAGTTGGAAGGAAAAGAAGAGATGAGAAGAAAAGCAGCAGAAAAACTCAAAAAATCAAGGGAAGACTTAATGAAATATTGGGATAGAAGAATAGCACACCAACTAAGATCACCACTCGATCCAGGAGATTTGGTCCTGGTTTACAACAAAGCAATAGAAACCAATTGGGGACTACTTTTCAAAAACAAATGGAATGGACCCTACAGAGTAATCAGACAAATAAACAATGGACCATATGAACTTGAGGAACTTGATGGAACAGAATTAGCAAGAAGATTTGCAGCATCTCAAGTCAAGAGGTTCTACCCAAGAGGAAAGTTGATAAGCACAAAAGAAGGCACAGGAGAAGAACAAAGTGAAGAAGATGAACCAATAAATGAGGAAGAGGTATTGGAGGAAACCACAGAATCAGATTAAGAATAGAGAGCTCTCACCTGGAATGCTGGGGACAGCATTAAATGGAGAGGGGGATGTGGTATTCCATACCATTTTTTTTTCTCCAGGCTCAAGCTCATAGTACCCTTTAACAGCAGGAAATTCAGCCTACAGGCAGACTTACACTCAAATTTTACACCAAAAGGTCAATTTTACAGCAAGAAGCTGGGTTTAACTCATAAAACCATGGCACAGGCACCAAAAGGCAGTGTATGTGTTTAAATAAATTATTCAATTTCATTATGCATATGTAGAAAATCAAGTTACATATAGTACACTAGTTACAACAAATAAGGTACCACCCTTTAAATTACACACCCCACCCAGCTTTACACCCCCTTACAGCCACAGGACTCATGCAGCAAGAAAATGACACATGCATTAGTTATACAGCCAACTTGCATTCAAAGTCACATGATGCAAAGCTCAACTCCATGGAATTCCTGCAATTCATTTACAACACAGCCCCAGGAGTATCTTATCTTATATCCACAGTAGCCCCACTTAAAACCTTAAAACATAATTATTTACACTACTCATCACCTCATGCAAACCAAAGCTAGTTACAACAGGCTGCATGGAGTTCACAATTCCAATTAAATCTCAACCACATGACTATGCACAGCATGTGTCAAAATCAAAAATCACATCATCTCATAAAAAACAGTAAATTCACCAATGAAAGAAGTTATCACCTGACTTCATTTTAAAGTTCAAAAAGAAGAAAAACAAACATGACACCTGCATAAATTACACATCCATTTCTACTCAACCTAAATTAGGACATATGCAAAGGAATTACAAGGTCATCATGTGATACTGCATCCACCAACAGCATATGACGTGACAGAAAAGAGGCTGTGCACAACAAAAATCCCCAGCCAAAATTGAATCACCTCATGTATGCAAGGAAAATTCAAGAATATCACATCATAATTAGTTCACCAAAAGACAATCATGTGATAAATGGAGGCTGTGCAGAAAGAAAATTATCACCAAACCTTAAATCACCTGACCCATGCAAGAAAGGTCCTCACCAAAAATGGAGTCACATAATGAAATTAAGAGGAATTAAAGTGGAAAAAGACAGCCCCCATGGAGGGCCCTCTAGGCTCCCAAAAGGTATAAATAGAGGGGCTCTCCCCCCCCATGCAAATTATATCCTCTGCACATTACAAGCACAGGAATAAGTCATCCCTCACCTGGGAGGTAGTCCAGAAAATTATAGTGAATTTTACTTTCCCAGTAGCTAAGCTCAGTGGAAGTATAGTGTTAAAGATTGCCCAGTAGCTAAGCTCAGTGGAATCTTATTATTATTAAAATAAAAATAAAAATTATTCAGTACCCAAAATTAGGGTTACTACTCTATTAAAATATTTTATCCAGTAAAATCAACACCATTTATCATGATTTAAAATTAACTTACCCCTTTAAAAATCCAATATCAAAGAACCTTACCTCTTAAATTTAACAAATACAATTTTATCTTATTATTAACCCCTCTTAAAAAAATAACAAACCTTTAAAAAATTATTTTACTCTATTATAGCTATACCTTAACAAAATTACCTTTATCAACACCAATCAAATTTTTCAGGAAACCTTAAATAACCCATCCTACCAATGATTCATCACCAAGAAGAAACAACTCACCTCAGTTTAACCAAAAATATTAAAATTAAACAGACAAGTATTTTATTAAAAAACTCAAATTTAACCAAAATAACTGATATTATTTTTCATATTATTTATTGAATAGGTCTGATCTGAGACTGCTGAATTTTGTCTTCTGCAGGTGTAAAGCCACTTACTAATTTTATTTTGGTTTGTGAGCTCCAAGGAATATTTTGTTCAGTATTTCAGGAGGGGCAGGCAATACACCCTTGACACCCTTGGTTACAGGAGTTATTAGCAATTCAAAACTAGTTACCTGTGATTTCCCCCTCCAGGTACTGCCTCATTTTAATCCCACACAAGAGGAGTTCCCACAGTACCCAGAGTTTAGGGTCTGGAAGAGCCCAAATAAGGCCTTCCTCATTTATGGGAGGATTTTTAATGTTAGCTAAGCTTTAAGATTAGAAATTGATCAAATTTTAAAGTTTAAGAGGGTTTATCCCCAATTTGGACAGGAATTACAAGCTCCCAAAGGGTAAATCCCTTGATAAAGGCTTGTAATGAAGGTCTTAAGAACTTTCAAATCTCAAAAAACCTTCAATAATATCACTAATCAAGTATATATTCATCAAAACCTGATCAAAATTTAAGGTTTGGTGTTGTGAGAACTCCTCTTGTGTGGGATTAAAATGAGGCAGTACCTGGAGGGGGAAATCACAGGTAACTAGTTTTGAATTGCTAATAACTCCTGTAACCAAGGGTGGCAAGGGTGTATTGCCTGCCCCTCCTGAAGTACTGAACAAAATCTTCCTTGGAGCTCACAAACCAAAATAAAATTAGTAAGTGGCTTTACAACTGCAGAAGACAAAATTCAGCAGTCTAAGATCAGACCTATTCAATATATAATATGAAAAATAATGTCAGTAATTTGGTTAATTTTTAGATTTTAATGAAATACTTGTCTGTTTAATTTTAATATTTTTGGTTAAATTGAGGTGAGTTGTTTTTTCTTGGTGATAATTCCTTGGTAGGATGGGTTATTTAAGGTTTTCTGGAAAATTTGATTGGTGTTGATAAAGGTAATTTTGTTAAGGTAAAGTTATACTAGAATAAAATAATTTTTTTACAGGTTTGTCATTTTTTTTAGAGTGTTTAATAATAAGATAAAATTGTATTTATTAAATTTAAGAAGTAAGGTTCTTTGATATTAGATTTTTTAAAGGGGTAAGTTAGTTTTAAATCTTGATAAATGGTGTTAATTTTACTAGGTGAAATATTTTAATAGAGTAGTAACCCTAATCTTGGGTACTGGGTAATTTTTTTATTTTTATTCTTGATAATAAAAAGATTCCACTCAGCTTAGCTACTGGGAAATCTCTAACACTATACTTCCACTGAGCTTTAGCTACTGGGCAAGTAAATTCACTATAATTTTCTGGACTACCTCCCAGGTGAGGGATGAATTATTCCTATGCTCCTACTGTGCAGGTTATATAATTTTCATGGGGGGGGATTTTTGAAATTTGGGGGAGAGAGCCCCTCTATTTATACCTTTTTGGGACCCTAGAGGGCCCTCCATGGGAGCTGTCTTTATCCACTTTAATTCCTCTTGATCTCATCATGTGATTCGGTTTTTGGTGAGGACCTTTCTTGCATGGGTCAGGTGATTTAAGGTTTGGTGATAGTTTTGTCTCTGAACAGCCTCTATTTATCACATGATTGTCTTTTGGTGAACTAATTATGATGTGATATTCTTGAATTTTCCTTGCATACATGAGGCAATTCAATTTTGGGTGGGGATTTTTGTTGTGCACAGCCTCTTTCTTCTCACATGATATTCTGTTGGTGGATGCAGTATCACATGATAACCTTGTAATTCTTTTGCATATGTCCTATTTTAGGCTTGGTAGAAGTGGCTGTGTAATTTATGCAGGTTTCATGGTTGTTTTTCTTCTTTTTGAGCTTGAAAATGAGGTCAGGTGATAATTTCTTGCACTGATGAATTTACTGTTATGTATGAGATGAGGTGATTTTTGAGTTTGACACATGATCGGCATACTCATGTGGTTGAGATTTAATTAGAATTGTGTACTGCATGCAGCTTGTTGTAACTAGCTTTGGTTTGCATGAGGTGATGAGTGGTGTAAATAAATCTGATTCTGTTTTAAGGTTTCAAGTGGGGTTACTTTGGATATAAGATAAGTTACTCCTGTGGCTGTGTTGTAAATGAGCTTCAGGAATTCCATGGGGCTGGGCTTTGCATCATGTGACTTTGAATGCAAGTTGGCTGTATAACTAATGCATGTGTCATTTTCTTGCTTCATGAGTCCTGTGGCTGTAAGGGGGTGTGTAATTTAAAGAGTGGTACCTTCTTTGTTGTAACTAGTTTTCTATATGTAACTTGACTTTTACATATGAATAATGAAATTGAATAATTTATTTAAACACATACACTGCCCTTTGGTGCCTGTGCCATGGTTTTATGAGTTAAATCCAGCTTCTTGCTGTAAAATTGACCTTTTGGTGTTGTAACAACCATCCATCAGGGGTAAGGGTATTCATTCATACACCCACTCAAACACCTCAAATCAGCAAATCCAGTATCTGCATCAGCAGTCAGTTTCAGCAATCTTCATTCTGAAACATGCATACAGTTTGGTACATCAATACAGCCTGTCAATACTTGTACAGGCTGGATTCACCCAATACAGTTTCAATACACCAGTATGAAACTGTATGATCACTCCAATACACCACACCTCTTGTACAGGTTCTGTACAGCCGTACAGGACCTGTATTGGCCAGACTCAATTCAACAATCAATTATTCTCATGAAAATTCTTCTCTGGATCAGGGCTGGTGATTCTCACATATACCAGCCCCTCTTTCTCCCCCCTGGGGACTTTTCCCCAGTTAATTAATTTAGTTGATTTATTATTATCTGAATATTCTTATCCTTATATTTTGGGTATTATATTTATTTAATCTTAAGTTAGTCTTTGCCTCTTTTCTTTCTTCGCCTGTACAGTATGAGTTGGGTGGCCATATCCTTATTAACCCTTCTCTTTCCATTCTGACAGGTTGAAACAGTGGACCTGGACTTGTTTGTGGTTGGCTCTTCTATTTCTTATTCTTATTTCTTTTTTTGCTGCTTTTCTTATATTCATTCTTTTAGTAATTCATCTTTAACACTCTTAAGTGTATCTCATTTTATCCTATCCTTGAGCCCTCCATAAGTGAGTCCCAGTTTACTGAGTGCCAGGCCCTCTTCACTTCGAAGAGCCCCTGTGACATTAAATTAATTAACTCATATTTGATTCTTTCTTTTCATTCATTTATATTCATTTCCTCTCATTCATCAATTATGACCTTTTCATGATTTTATGATTTTTATGATTTTTTATGAATTTCCACTCTCATCAATTTTCATCTCATTCTTTTCATTCTTATGAAAATTGATTCTTTTCCTTTCTTAATCATTGCTGACCATTTCATCACTTCATTTTATTTTTTATCAAATCAAATTTTCTCTGTGTCTTTATTCAGGTCTTATTCAGGAGTAATTGATTGGTTATTTGATTGGATTATTCATTGGTTGATTTGGTTATTGATTCAGGATTTCATTTGGATTATTGATTGACTTTTGAACTCTCAAGATATTGATTGATCCTCAAGAATTGATTTTGATTATTGATTTGATTTGACTCATCAAGATATTGAATTGATTTCTGAAGATTTGAACTGATTGATTGATTCCTCAAGACTTGATTTCATATTGAAGACACTTATTGATTGATTATTGATTTCCTCAAGATTATTGATATTTGATTTGAATTGATTGTTGATTGATTGAATTGATTTGATTGTTGATTGAATTTGATTCCTCAAGATTTGAATTGATTCCTCAAGATTCATCAAGATTTTATTGTGATTGATTTGGCCAAATCTGATTATTCTTCTTAATACCATCAAGTTATTTTAATTCTTTTCATAATGCCAGTTCAGCATAGTCCCCCAGCCAAGAATACTAGATCCCAGAAAATTCCAGCTGTTCTCACTCCTACAGCAAGGGCTCCTCTTGACCACACACCATCAGTTCATCAACTGAGTGCAAATTTGGACAGAGGACCACCAATGGAAGGAGCAGCACCCTCAAGAAGAGGTGGAATGGAATCTAGAAGATCAAGATCCTTTTCTGGACTTTTGGGTGGCTACCCTGGCATGTCTGAAGGTGCAAGAGCAAGATTGGGGGAAGTTGAAGATGAAGAGGGGGAAGAGTCTGTGGAAGAGGATGATTCTGGGGAGACTGAAGTGGCAGATGCCTTGGCAAATGCTCCAGAGGTGCCTCAGGGTTCTAATCTAGCCCTTTCTAGTCAACCTCTTGTCTCTCAAACTGATCCAAGTCTCCTCAAGATGATGGAGCAGATGACTCAATTCATGGGACAACTTACTCAAGCAGTTGCCCCCAGGGACAATTCCAAAGCCCCTGCTTTCAAGACTCCATCCATGAAGGCACCTGATTCTTTTGATGGTACTCAAGCTCATAAGTTGAGAGGATTTATCCAATCCTGTCAACTAATTTTCCATAATGATCCAGCAAACTTCTTCTCTGACAGGAAAAAGGTTTTGTACTCAACTTCTTTTCTTACTGGTAGAGCTGGCAAATGGATTGAACCCTACCTCTCAAATATTTCCAATGAAGACCCTTCCTACCTCCTCAATAATTGGCCATTGTTTGAATCTCAATTATTCACTCTGTTTGGTGACCCCAATGAAGTCAGGAAAGCTGAACAAGAGTTGGACAATTTGAGGATGAAGGAAAGTGGTCATGTTTCCTTGTACATAGCAGATTTCAGAAGCTTAATGTCAAGAATTGGAGATTGGGGGGAAAGAGCTTATATCCATGTTTACAGAAGAGGATTGGCATCAAGATTATTGGATCAGTTGGCTTCTCACCCTGGAACTTTTGATACTCTTCAAGAACTTATGGATGTCACTCTAGAATTAGACACAAGATATCATGAGAGGCAAAAGGAAAAGGGTGGCAATCAAGAGAAGAAGCCTCCAGTCATTGGATCCAATCAGTCTAGGCCTCCTCAAGACTCATCTTCAAAGAGGCCTCACCAGAAGAAGAACAAGAAGGGCAAGCAATTCCAATCTTCAAAGGACAAGCCCCATGCTGCTCTCCTCAATAAGGACAATAAACTAATTGGTTCTGAAAAGGAGAGGAGGATTAAAGAGGGTTTGTGTACTTATTGTGGTGGAAAGCACCCAATTGAAAAATGCTTCAAGAGACCTCAGAACAAGCCTGGGTCATCATCAAGAGGCTTCCCTAGCAAGCAGGGAAAAGCCTGAGTGGGAATCATGATGTGTTCAATGGTTCTCACTTATTTCCTTCAAGAGCACAATTGTGCACTCTGAATACTAGTGTCAAGAAATCTTTAAAATTTCTTATTTTTTCTTCTGTCTCTGATATTTTTTATAGTATTCTCATTGATTCTGGTGCTACAAACTCTTTTATTGCAAAGAATTTTGTTCTCAAGTACTCATTGACTCTGTCAGAGCTCCCTGAAAAGATTCTTTTTTTCATTTTGGATTCTAACGAATCCCCTGCCTTGTTCATCACCCATTATACCAAGTGGGTAGTTGACTTGCCTTCCTTCCCAAGCTTTGAATGGGATTTCTTTATCATAGATTCACCCAAAGGAGAAGACCTGATATTGGGCTATGATTTCCTTTACCATTTCAATCCCATTATTGATTGGAAAAATGGATTGATCACCTATGATTCTAATCATAAGGATTCTAGTGGTATTATTCCTTCTACTAGTAATGACTTAGCCACTGCTGTCAACAGTGTTGCTCTGGCGGGTGAACTTAAGACACCCTCCATCCCTTCTTCTGTCCATATCCCTTCCATAATTCCCTCTCAGTCATTACTTCCATCAAGAGATGAAGTCTTCAAAGAGATAAAGGATGTTGGAGAAGATGTTGCCATATCTTCACTTCATCTCTTCCAAGGGGATATGGACCTTCCTCCCTTATCTTTTCATGCATCCCTGGAGGAGCAGTGGGATGAGGAGGAAGAGCCAGAAGAAATTGAAACTGTGTTGAAGGTTGTTCCTCCTGCTTATCACCAATATTTGGATGTATTCTCCAAGGTGAAAGCAGAGAAACTTCCTCCACACCGCGCCTGTGATCACCATATCGAATTGGAGGGTCTTCTACCTCCAATTGGTGTTATCTACTCATTATCAAATCAAGAGTCAGAAACACTGCGGGCCTACATTTCAGAGAATGTAGAGAAAGGTTTCATTAGACCAAGCTCCTCTTCAACAGGAGCACCTGTCCTTTTCGTCAAGAAAAAGGATGGAGGTCTTCGTTTGTGTGTTGACTACCGCAAACTCAATGCTGTGACTAGGAAGAACAGATACCCTGTTCCTCCTATGAACCAGCTTCTTACCGTATTCAACGGTTCCACTATCTTCTCCAAGATAGATTTGCGTGGTGCATATAACCTTCTGAGAATCAAAGAGGGGGATGAGCACTTAACTGCCTTTAGAACCAAATATGGCAGTTATGAGTATTTGGTCATGCCATTTGGTTTGACCAATGCTCCTGCTTCTTTCCAAAATCTAGTAAATGATATCTTTGCAGATTTTTTGGATGTGTTTGTTGTGGTTTATCTAGATGATATTATGGTCTTTTCCAGTTCTGAGGAGGAACATGTCAAACATGTGGCCTCTGTCCTCCAAAGACTGAGGGACAATAATCTATTTGCCAAAGCCTCCAAGTGTGTATTCCATGCCTCAAGTGTGGAATACTTGGGCTATGTTGTTTCAAGTGATGGCCTCAAGATGGATTCTTCAAAAGTTCAGCAAATCCTCAATTGGCCCCAGCCTAGAAACATCAAGGCTCTTCAATCTTTTCTTGGCTTTGCCAATTTTTATCGACGTTTCATTAAAAATTATTCTAAAAAAATCACTTCTCTCACTTCCCTCCTTAAAAGAGATTCTCCCTTTATCTTCAATGAGGAAGCTCTTAGTCAGTTTCAAGCACTCAAAGAAGCTTTCACCTCTGCTCCTATCTTATCTCACTTTAATCCTTCTCTACCTACCATAGTAGAGACTGATGCTTCTGATTATGCATTGGGCGCCGTACTGAGTCAGGTGAATGACTCTGGAAAGCATCCCATTGCATTTGATAGTCGCAAGCTCCTACCAGCTGAGCTCAACTATGAGATTCATGACAAGGAACTCCTTGGCATAGTTTGGGCTCTCAAGCGCTGGAGAGCATTTCTTCTTTCTCTTTCCAATTCTTTTGAGGTCTTGACAGACCACTCTTCCTTGCAGTATTTCATGTCTTCCAAAGTTCTTACTCGTTGTCAGGCCCGCTGGGCTGAGTTTCTCTCTGAGTTTCATTTCACTATCACTTACCGCCCAGGCAGGCTGGCCACTTTACCAGATGCCTTGTCACGTCGGGACGACGTGTACCCAGAGAGGGGGGTGGACTTCATCATCAAGAATCCTCAAAATCTTCATCAAGTTCTTAAGCAAGATGGAATTCAAGAGTCAAGATTCTTCTCAATCAAAGTGGAAATTTTCTCAGATTTAGTTGACAAGATTCAAGAAGAAGTATGGCAAGACAAAGACTACAAAGAAATACTCAAGCAACTAGCAAGAGGTGAATCAGTTCCAGATTATTCTCTTGAACCTCAAGCCAAGTTATTATTATTCAAAGATAGAGTGGTAATCCCAAGCAATGAAGAACTTCAACTCAATATTCTTCAAAAGCGTCATGACTCACCATTGGCTGGCCATCCTGGCCAGGAGAAGACCCTCAAGCTCATCAAGAGGGATTTTTATTGGGCTGGCATGAATCAATTTATCAAGGACTATGTGTCCTCATGTCAGCAATGTTCAAGAAACAAGAACATCCATCACAAGAAGTTTGGATTACTCAAGCCTCTTTCAATTCCATCTGGTCCTTGGAATTCATTATCAATGGACTTTATCACTCAATTGCCACTGTCCAACAACTTTGATTCAATTTTAGTAGTTGTGGACAGATTCTCAAAAATGGCAATCTTCATTCCAATTTATGGCACAATCACTGCTCTGGATTTAGCTCAAATATTCATTAGCCATGTATTTTCCAAGCATGGACTCCCAGTCAGTATTGTCAGTGATAGAGGATCCTTATTTGTTTCATCATTCTGGACTCAATTGTGTCAGCAGCTCAAGATATCAAGAGATCTTTCAACTGCTTTTCACCCTGAAACAGATGGACAGACAGAGAGGGTAAATCAGATACTAGAACAGTACCTTCGGATGTATGTCAGCTATCATCAAGATGACTGGTACACCTGGCTCCCTCTGGCTGAATTTGCCTATAATAATGCAGAAAATTCATCAACCAAGCAATCACCTTTTTTCACCATTTATGGAAGAAATCCCAGCTTTGACTCAATCCATATTTCTCAAGACTCACCTGCTGGAAAGTTATCAACAAAACTCCAATCAGTACAGCAAGTTGTCAAAGAAGAATTAGAGTCAGCAATAAGCAGATTCAAGAAGTATGCAGATAGAAATAGGGCAATTCCACCTGATTTCCAACCTGGGGACAAAGTATGGCTAGCTTCCAAGAACATCAAGACAACAAGACCCACCAAGAAATTATCAGAAAGATGGTTGGGACCCTTTGAAGTTCTTAAGAAGATTGGCAGCCATGCATATCACCTCAAGTTGCCTCAGCAATGGAAGACAGTTCACCCTGTATTCCATGTGTCCTTATTAGAACCAGTCAGGCATTCAACTATCCCAAATCGTCATCAATTGCCGCCACCACCAGTTTTAGTGGAGGAGCAAGAAGAATGGGAAGTGGCTCAGGTTCTGGACTCAAAACTCAAAAGAGGTAAATTATGGTATCTTGTAGAGTGGAAAGGATTCAGTGAAGACCCAGAAAGAACCACTTGGGAACCAGCTTCCAACCTTACCAACTCACCAGACCTTGTCAAGGATTTCCATTCATTGTATCCAGACAAGCCTGGTCCAAATACCTCAAGAGTTTGATTTTATGGTGCTTGGTGGGGAGAAGAAGTTATGAAAGTAAGTTCCTCTCCTGGCATGCACCTTTAAGGGGGTATTCTACCCATATGTTGTTGTAAGCATCACCTTGGCCACTTTGTGAGCACTTGTCAATTCTTTGGACAGGTTCAGGAAGCATACAACATCAATACCCTCCGATTTGGACCTTATCAAGATATGGCCCAATGTTTTCTTTCTTGTGTTTCATTTTCTTTCTTTATTATCATTTCATTTTATGCCATTCATCATAATTCAAGACATTCATTACTCCAAGTCATTTACGGCAAATCTCTTCAGAAGCCATTTATGGCAATTCATTTCAGAAGTCATTTATGGCAATTCTTTTCAGTTTTATGGTGCTTGGTGGGGAGTGGAAGTTATGAAAGTAAGTTCCATCTCCTGGTATGCATCCCTGAGGGTTCTACTTCTTGTAAAACATCACCTTGGCCACTCTGTGAGCATCAAATGCTTGGTTTTCATTTTTCAGACACTTCTTGGCCAGAATCAAGCAACTCACCACAAGAAGGACCAGCCATCAGGAATTTTTCTTTATTTCTTTCTTTACTCTCATTTTCTCTTATTATTTTCTTTCTTTCTTTACTTGTATAATTTTCTTTCTTTTATTTCTTAAAGCAGCAGCATCCCCTCCCCAAATCATGTATTGGGAGGTTCCATTATCTTTTTTATTTTTTAGTTTTTAGTAGCTATAAGAGTGGGGATAGAAGTCAAACCAAACACAAACAAGGAAAAGGAAACTAGTTATCTCTACCCAAGTCATCAAAAGTTCTCTGGAAATCATTTATCAACTCATCTTCATACCAGGCAAATTTTGCAGCCATTTCTTCAGAAGCAGTACCTGGAATCGTCCTGTCATTGGCATACATAATCACCTCTCTGCTATTTCTGTCAACTCTCCTGAACAATCTGGCCACAGCATCTTGATTTTCACTAGCCGCGTTGGGATCTTCTCTGGTAACCCGGATAGGCCAACGTTCTCTTCTTTGGAATACTTGAGCGGCAGGAAACGGCAAAGGGGACATCCCATCTCTTCTTCTGCTGGAGCTGGCCACAGGTTGGAGTTGACGGGAGGTGTTTATGGGTGAGTTCCTGGGCTGTTGAACTGGAGATGGTCTTACTGCTGGATTCAAGGCAGGCCTGGTGGTGTGGGAAGTAGTTGGTGATGGAGGAGGAAGGGTTGTAGGAATTGAAGCAAGCATTGGTTGGAAGGTTCTTGGAGTGCTGGGAACCACTTGGCTTTGGAATCTGGGGTTGGCAAGAGGTTGAGAAGAGGAATTGCTGGATGGATGGCCACTTGAATGAGGAATAACTTGAACTTCTTCACCATCCAACTCATCACTTCCTTCAGCATCTGGATCTGATGGGGAATCACCAATTCTTCTTAGCTTCTTCACTACTTTCACCACTCCATCAGCATTGGTCCTTGAAATGGGAATTTCTGAGCTGTAGTGGATGGGCCTACCACCAATCGGAATGGGCCCTCCCACATTAGTCCACCTGGCCACATCCCTCTGCCTGGAACCAGTCACTACATCAAAATATCAGCATCAATTCAACCAAGAAATGCAAATCACTCACATTGAGAAAATCCAGAAGTGGCATCAGGGGTAGGTTCCTCAAGAATGGGGAATTCCTGCCCATAAGGCCCATCCTTCCTACTCCACAAGTGTCTCTTGACCCGGGACAAAGTTGATCTGGTACGGCGGCATGGCTTCTTCCCAATAAAGCAGAAATGGCATTTTGACGATCGAGGATTGTAATGTTGAAAGCAATCCTTCCCCCTGGCCAAACACTCAGTACAGGCAGGATCAAGAACTTCAACTGCTCTGAACCCATCATATGTTTGGGAGGGGTCAAAATGGCCAGAAGACGCCATGGAGGGAGAAGACAATCGACTGAAGACGCCAGAACCATGAAGAACAGACGGTGGCGGTGCAGAAGGGGAAGATTCAGTGAGTTCAGTCAGTTTGGAACTCATAACTGAAGAAAGTGCAAGCAGAAGATTCAAGACGTCAGAATCAATCCACTCCACATCAAGAAAAAGAAATTTGACTCAAGGAATTGGGGCCATAACTCAATTATGCCCCACCTCAAAGCCTCTAAGGTGAAGGTTCATACCCCTTTGGGGCTGAACTCATCACCCAGGGCCTCCCCTGCAACTTTGGGGAGGCCAGGATCTTGATGGTCCTGGACCCCATCAATGGGTCCAGGCCATGTAGGGTAAAAAAATGGGTAAGAGCCATTTCTGGACCCCTTGGTCACCCTGGGTCCCCAGCAAATTTGGGCCCAGGGGCTCTATTTTGGTCCTGGGGGCCTCCAATAGCCCCCACGGACCGCGGACCGTGGCCCACAGCCCACGGACCGCTAACCACGGACCACGGACCACGGACCGCGGACCGTAGGATCC
Organism: Austropuccinia psidii; assembly: GCA_023105745.1. NCBI lineage: Eukaryota > Fungi > Basidiomycota > Pucciniomycetes > Pucciniales > Sphaerophragmiaceae > Austropuccinia > Austropuccinia psidii. The sequence continues at coordinate 67,294,494 of JALGQZ010000006.1, forward strand.
AAAAAACATCAAAAGGCCTATTATGGCCAAAAAACCCAGAAAATCAAAAAAAAATTGCCCTAGTCACCAAAACACCCAGCAAGGCCAAAAAGGCCATAAAAAGCAAGATACATCAAGATCACTCAAGATGGAAGCCACAGTCCAAAACCCACTGGGAGGGCTGCCTGAGGCCAATTCCTTGGATCATGGGGACAAGACCCCTTGGAGTTTCATTGAATGGATTAGGTCTGGGCCAATGAGTACAAGTCATATACTCATTGGGCACCAATTTTCGAGCACAAGTGCTCAATGGCCTGTATTCTGGGATATATCCCAAGGCCACATCCCCAGACATGGCTGTTTGAATCAAAAGAAAAGAATTGCATACTCTGGAAGGAATACTCACTCAAATTTGAAAAGAAAAGGGGGAATCAATTGAATTTGGCAGGGAAGAAGTAATAAAGGATTTTCAGGATAATGGTCAAGAGGAAAGAAATTTAAAAAGAAAATTTTTTGAAAAAAATGTGGGGATATTGAGATGCCACTCAACAGTGGCAGGGTATTATGGTGTTCAGGAGCCCACCAGTTTCAAGAGGGGGATACTGTAACAACCATCCATCAGGGGTAAGGGTATTCATTCATACACCCACTCAAACACCTCAAATCAGCAAATCCAGTATCTGCATCAGCAGTCAGTTTCAGCAATCTTCATTCTGAAACATGCATACAGTTTGGTACATCAATACAGCCTGTCAATACTTGTACAGGCTGGATTCACCCAATACAGTTTCAATACACCAGTATGAAACTGTATGATCACTCCAATACACCACACCTCTTGTACAGGTTCTGTACAGCCGTACAGGACCTGTATTGGCCAGACTCAATTCAACAATCAATTATTCTCATGAAAATTCTTCTCTGGATCAGGGCTGGTGATTCTCACATATACCAGCCCCTCTTTCTCCCCCCTGGGGACTTTTCCCCAGTTGATTTATTATTATCTGAATATTCTTATCCTTATATTTTGGGTATTATATTTATTTAATCTTAAGTTAGTCTTTGCCTCTTTTCTTTCTTCGCCTGTACAGTATGAGTTGGGTGGCCATATCCTTATTAACCCTTCTCTTTCCATTCTGACAGGTTGAAACAGTGGACCTGGACTTGTTTGTGGTTGGCTCTTCTATTTCTTATTCTTATTTCTTTTGTTGCTGCTTTTCTTATATTCATTCTTTTAGTAATTCATCTTTAACACTCTTAAGTGTATCTCATTTTATCCTATCCTTGAGCCCTCCATAAGTGAGTCCCAGTTTACTGAGTGCCAGGCCCTCTTCACTTCGAAGAGCCCCTGTGACAGGTGTAATATTTGAGTGTAAGTCTGCCTGTAGGCTGGATTTACTGCTGTTTTTGGGTACTATGAGCTTGAGCCTGGTGAAAAAAATGGTATTGAATACCACATCCCCCTCTCCATTTAATGCTGTCCCCAGCATTCCAGGTGAGAGCTCCCTATTCTTCATCTGATTCTGTGGTTTCCTCCAATACCTCTTCCTCATTTATTGATTCATCTTCTTCACTTTGTTCTTCTTCTGTGTCTTCTTTTGTGTTTATCAACTTTCCTCTTGGGTAGAACCTCTTGACTTGAGATGCTTCAAATCTTCTTGCTAATTCTGTTCCATCAAGTTCCTCAAGTTCATATGGTCCATTGTTTATTTGTTTGATTACTCTGTAGGGTCCATTCCATTTGTTTTTGAAAAGTAGTCCCCAATTAGTTTCTATTGCTTTGTTGTAAACCAGGACCAAATCTCCTGGATTTAGTGGTGATCTTAGTTGGTGTGCCATTCTTCTATCCCAATATTTCATTGAGTCCTCCCTTGATTTTTTGAGTTTTTCTGCTGCTTTCCTTCTCATTTCTTCTCTCCCTTCTAATTGTTTAGCTCTGGCTTCCAGTAATTCCTCAGTTGTGGATATTTTGTGCCATTCTACTGCTAAAAATGGTTTTGTTTCAATGTCAATTGGTAATACTGGTATTTGCCCAAATTGGAGTTCAAATGGTGAGAAACCAGTTGTTCTTTTAGTGGAAATTCTGTCAGCCAATGTAACTAGTGGTAAATATTTTTTCCATTTCTGACCATTTTCTCCACACATCTTGACTAGTGCATCTTTGAGTTGATTATGGCCCCTTTCCACCATTCCTTGAGACTCTGGGTAATAGGGTGTGGTGACTCTGATCCTTGATCCTGCTTTCTTTACTGCATCTTGCAATTTTTCCAAACTCTGGCCCCCCATCAACAGTTACTTCTTTTGGTGAGCCATACCTGCATATCCATTCTGAGGTGAACCATTCTGCAACTGCTTTTGCTGTTAATTTGACTAGTCCAACTGTTTCTGGCCATCCTGAAAAATCATCTCTGGCCACAACCATATACTTCCATCTTCCAGATTTGATATGGACTGCATCCATACTGACTCTTTCAAAGAGTGTTGATGTTTTTGTAGATTTTCCTTGTTCTCTTTGTAAGTTTTGACTTCTCTTTTGGCAGGCTAGGCAAGATTGAACCCATTTCTTTACTCTTTTCTTCTTTCCTTCCCACCAAAATCTTGCTTTAATTCTTCTGTAAGTTTCATTTTCGCCTCTATGGCCCATGTCTTCATGAAGTGACTTTAAAATGTAGCTTTGCACTTCTTGACTTGATATAACCAGTTGAGGGTTTGGGTTGTTTCTTCTTTTAAGCTGGCCATCTTCCAAGAAAAAGTTGGGTGACCTTCTTTTAATCCTTCTAAACTCTTCATCTTTGCTTGATTGTGGTTTTTTCATTGTACTTAAGTATTCTTGCATTCTCTTCCAAAATCCTTCTTGTTTGGTTGGTACTTGTACTCCTGAAAAATGGAGTGAATTTACATTCTTAGCCCCAAATCCAGGGTGTGGCTTGATCCAATCTTCTTCTTCATCCAATTCTGGTGCATATTCATCTTCTTCTTCTAAGTTTTTTGGTCTTCTGGATAGCCCATCTGGTATAGTGAAAGCTTTCCCTGGTTTGTGTACCAAATCAAAAGAAAATAGTTGAATGAAAGCCACCCATCTTGTCATTGGGGCATTGGGTAAGCAAGGGGTGTTTATCATTTCAATTAAGGCCTTGGCATCAACCTGTAATTCAAAATGTTGTCCCCAAAGTATTGTTTGAAGTTTCTTGAGAATTCTTGCAACTCCACAGAGTTCCAATTTGGGTTGTGAGTATTTTGATTCTAATTTTGAAAAAGTTATTGATTCATATAATACCGGTCTGTCTTTTCCTTCTTTATCTTCTTGAGTGAGTACTGCTCCTGCAGCAATGTAGCTTGAATCTACTGCTAGCTTAATTTTTCCTGATCCTTTGTCATAATCCAATTTCTTGAGAGTTATTTCTTCTCCAACTATTCTTCTGAGCTTATGGAAAGCTTCTTCACATTTTTGATCCCAGTCCCAGTCAACATCTTCTCTGGTGAGCCTTCTTAGTGGTGATGCAACTTGTGAGAAGTTTTCAATGAACATTCTTACATAGGCACAAAGTCCAAGAAATCCCCTTATTTCCTTCTTGCTAAGAGGTGTTGGCCAATTTTGAATTTTGTTGATCTTTTGTTTTGAAATTGTTCTTCCTTTGAATGATACAACATGCCCTACTATGTCCAAAGCTGGAACACAGCATTCAATCTTTGATCCTGAGATAGTAAGTCCTGCTTCTTCAATCCTGAATGAAATTCTTTCTAAGGTTATGGCATATTCCCATATAAATCTTCTGATTGAGGGGTTTTCTGGTAGTGTTTCTTGGTTATAAATTGATCTTGGTCCTTTTATTCCTCCATCATCAATAAAAATTCCTACACTTTCTGGTATTTCTTCTTGGAGCATCCATGTCATTTAGGCTTGGTATACTGCTACTGAGTTGGTGGCTCCTTGGGGTAGTCTTGTGAGTTGCATCCTTCCAAGGGGTGTTTCAAATGTGGTGAGGGGTCTTGTAGTGACATCTAATTCTCTTTCATCATATCCTCCCATGATGTCTCCTAGTCCATAGCATGCTCTTCCTGAAAATGCATCTACAAATTCTTCAATGTGAGGTGGTAAGCCAGCATCCTTGATGGTGACTTTGTTGAGTTCTTGAAGGTCATGGACAATTCTGAGTTTTCCATTTGATTTGGCCACACAAAATATTGGGCTTGTGTAGCTTGAGGTGGATTGCTCATAGAGGCCAGTCCTGATTCTTTCTCTGATTAATTCAGTAAACTGTGGTAAAATTGTTTTGGGAATGGGAATTGGTTTCTTCTGCCAAGGTTCATGGGGTATTACTGGTATTTTGTAAGGTTTTCCATATGAGTGTTTGAGTAATCCTCTTTCTTCTTCACAGAAAGCTATTGCTTTTTCCCTTAAGGCAATGAAACTTTTGAGTAAATTCATTTCTTCATTTGATTACCATCCTGGTGGGCCAAAATTAACTGCTTGCAGTCTTTCATGGGTTACCTTGAAAGTTTCTTGAGATATAGGTGGGTTGGGTGATAAGGGTGTTTCATAAGGATCTCTTGACAAAGGTGGTCTTTCCAAAGGTGGGTTAAGGTCTTGAGGCATTGGCTCATTGACTGGTCTCACCTTCTTCAGGACTGATCTGTTTTTGGCTGCTAAGATTTGGTGATCCATCATCAATTAGTGATTTTCTTTTTTCTTTTTTTTTTCTTTTTTTTTTCTTTTTTTTTTCTTTTTTTTTCTTTTTTTTTCTTTTTTTCTTTTTTCTTTAATGATTTCTAATAATTTGCTAGTGTCCTGAAATCTTGAGGTCTTCACAATTCTTCTTTCTTCTTTCTTCCATAAAATTGTAGTTTAAGGTCATACAGGACCTACAACTAGGTGTGTAACCCCTGTATATTAGGTATACAAGTCCTGCAGTTTAAGTCATGCAAGGACCTCCTGGCCTAATCCAAGGGCTTATCTTGATTCTTGAGCTCCTTTGGGCTTGATTTTGTATTCCACTTGACTCTTGTTTTATTCTTCAATCTTCATGATTCCCACTTGATGCAAGATTCTTCTGGTTGTTTTCTTTCTTGATAAGGAATTTTCTTGTCTTCATTGATGGCTTGAGACTCGACTGTGTTCATTTTGGCCAATTTGATAATGCTAAAAACCTGTGAAACCCCTTGTTCCTGTTACACAAAGGGAGCAGTTTATTGTCATGCTGAGGACAAAAGTGGTCCTTCAGCACTTCTCCTGACTAGGACAATCCCCTCCAGCTGCTTGGCTGTTATTATTTTTTTATAAGTTTCCCTGCCCAAGTCTACAGGGGAAGCAGTTTAGTGTCATGCTGAGGACCTCTTGAGTCTTCAAGCTTCTTTAAGATCCCAAGGGCAATTTGAGTTGAGTGTTTTCATAATATTGTTGGTCCATCATGTTTAGTGAGTCCTGAGTCAATAATTCATTCAGTGAGTCATCTTTCAGTCCATAAATCCTGTCCAGTGATTCTTGAGTTCCAAATGAGTTTCAATCCAAAATCAAAGAAATCTCCAAGGTCTGGTGTTGTCCAAAGGTCAATTCATAAGGAACTCCTGCTTTTCTTCATAAATAATCTTCTTCATTTTCAGTATTCTGAATAATTTTCCTATAATGCGTTGTTTCACAATTCTCTTGCTATTTCTTCAAAATAATTTATGTCCTTTTGTTCTTTTGTATTCCTGAATTATACCTGTTATGAAGAAATGAAAAATAAAAAATTGTAATAAAAATATGATTTAAAATTTATTTTAATTTTAATTGGTTGAGATTTTTTCATAATATTTGTTTGGATGAGGGCCCCCCCTCTCCATTTAAAAATCTTGAGTTGGTTCTCAAATTTTGAAGAGGATATGTTCTCATTCCCCCAAAACTTCCACTATAAGGGATAGTGTAAGAAATAAGTTTACCCACCCCTTATTTTTTATAGTGATTTTGATGAGGATAAATAATGATACAGTAAATTTACATAATTTTATATTTTATTTTATTTTCATTTTTTAATTTTTGTAAGTATAAAAGAACCATTAAATGAGATATCTGATTAAAATAACAATTTAAAAGATATAAACCTGAATCACAATTAAGATCATGGAACTGTTTGGTTAAAGGTGGTAATTTGTGCCAATCAGTAAAAATTGGTGCCCTTGAGAGTATTTGGAATTAATATGACATAATTGAACGATCATAATTTGAGTCCTTTAATCATATAATGACCCTTATGATACCACAACTCTTCTTTTTGGAATCATCATTGTGACTCAGACTTTATTTCAAGTCCATCCCCTTTATGGTTCAGATTTTCTGTTACCCATAAATGCATTTGAGTTGTTAAAAATATAAACAGTGAAAAATCAAATTTTGTACAAAAAAAAACTCTTGTTTGCTTTTTGGGGGGCTTTCAAATTCCTTTTGGAATAAATAGCACATTGAGGTGTTATTAATATGTAAATTCCCCAAATTATGTCATCAATTTATGAGTTTTTAATATAAATAACTCCTTCAGAGTTCAATTAATGCCTTCATGGCACAAATACTTCTTCTTTTCAAACAATCTCCAATCTCTTTCTTGTCATTCAAGAAATATTTCAAATAAATTGATTTTTTTTAATTATTATTATTATTGAGTTGAAAAATTAAGCCAATTTAATGGTTTTTGTTGTAATAGTAGGAGAATTATAATGAAGATAATAAATAAATGGAATATTCTTGAGATCATGAATGGGATATGCCCCTAATTATTAGGGAAAATAAAGAAATAGTTGAATTTTGGGATAAAAAATAAAAAATACGTTCAAAATCTTAAGTCAGTACATCTTTCCAATTCTTTTTTTTATGATAACATAAAATTAGAAAGTAGAAAAAACAAAGTAAAATAAAACCTCAGGTAGTTTATAGTCTTGCCTAGGACTTATCCTATTCTGATAGTCCTTGTTCAATATTTTTTGAGTATTTTAAATAGGCAGTTTATGGTCTTTCCAAGGACCATATCTTGTGTAGGCAGTTTATGGTCTTGTTGATAATTCTAATGGTGGGCAGTTTATGGTCTTGCCAAGGACCATTGGTTAATTTTTCTTGATTATTGTTGATAATTTGAGTGGGCAGTTTATGGTCTTGCCAAGGACCATATCTTGTGTCCAGGAACCTGATTGTTGCCTTTGGGGTTTCATGGCATGTGATTTATCTTCAAAGCCAAGTTTTATAAGTAGTTCAAACATTTTATAGTCTTATTGAGGACTCATTTTCACTTTAAAAGCATATTTAAGCCTATAAAATAAGAGAAATATTTTATTAATGTTGAATACCTGTAGAGGCAAAATAAAATATGTTAGTATAGTTATTATTCAAAATAAGAAAGCATAAAACATAAAATAGCAGTTTAATGCCTTGATTAGGGCTTTGCATTGTCCTTTATAGCCTGAGGACATGTTTTTTTTTGTTTATAGCCTGAGGGCTCCTTCTTTTTTTTTCAATTTTGTTGTTTTTCTTTCTAAGACCTGTATCAATTAAAACTTTCAAGCAAAATCAATCATAAGAAAGAAAATCATTAAACATTGAAAATAAATACAAGTAGAAGAAAACATCAGTTTAAAGCCTTGATGAGGGCTCCCTTTTTTTTGTTTTTTTTTCAAAGCCCTGTTCATTAATAAAAAAAAAAGGTTAGTCAACTAATTGAATCATGATAAGAAATGAAATAAAGCAGTTTATAGCCATGCTGAGGGCTTTGCATGTCAGCCCAATATAATTTTAAAAAATAAAACATCAGTTTTAAGCCTTGATTAGGGCTTTTCTTAATTTAATAACTGAAAATAAAAGACATTGTTAGTAATTCAAAGGCCAATAAATGAAAATTAGCCAAGATTCTCAAAAAAAGCAAAACAAGCAGTTTAAAGCCTTGCTTAGGGCTTTTTTTTTTAACTTATATCCCTTTTCTTTTATTGTTTTCCTTTTAAATTTCCTGTAGAAATCAATAATCAGAAGTTTTAAATTAATTTAGTTATAAACAGTAAAATAATGTTAAATTTAAGAAAATCATCAGTTTAAAGCCTTGATGAGGGTTTTTTATCTTATTTTTTATCCCTGTAACATAAAAAACAATTTATAAACTAAATTAAATAAATTAAATAAGCAAAACCAGCAGTTTAAAGCCATGCTGAGGGCTTCCTTTTTTTAATTTTAATTTTATTTATTTCTTTATTATTTTATTATTATTATTATTATTATTCTTTCTTTTTTTTCTTCTTTGTTAAAAAAGAAATATCATCAGTAAGCTTAAAGGTATTCAATAAAAAAAATAAAAAATAAATAAGCAGATCATTTTTATTTCTTAATGAGTCTTATGCTTATAGCATCTGGGAAATTCTTGAATTACAAACACCTTTTTTAATCTTTGTTGTCAGAAGGTATGTAGTCAGCTTGATGGGCTGATCTAGAGGCTGTTACAAACCTCTAGGGGCTTTGGGTGGGCTGTTTCCATCTCTAATTACCTTGCAAGACACTTTATTGTGCTTTCAACCACTTCGGGTCGTTAGTTCTTTTTTATTTAGAATTTCTGAAAACTGCGTTGGTGCAGTATATTTTGCTAATTAAGGTGGGGATAAACCCTGAATCTGTCTTGCAATTGATTTCTGATCACTGGAGGCTTCATATCCTCATTGGGTGAGTTATGTTGTTGGTGTTAATATACCCCCAGTAAAACTTGAATTGAGTTCGCCTGGCTTTTTCCTGCTCACAGGGTGTTCCAACATCTTTGAAAAACTTCGGGTTTACCATTTTACTGTAAAGAAAATCCTTCAAAACCCTCCAGGTCGCTTAAAACTTGATTGGAAGAGCCCCTTTACTAATAGGGATGCTGTAACATCCTCTAGACTTCTCAGAAGCAGATGTTTCTTCTGTAGCCCTTAGTGATCCATGAAATTACTTTGGGTTGGTTATTCTTCACTTTAAACGGGGTGATGCTTGAAATCACTTCAGGTTACTGTTTTCTACTCGGAAACTGTTTTATCACGCCCCTTTTTTTTGTTAAAAATAAATTGGTCGGTTGGGGTGTATTGTACTCTAAGACCCTTTTGAGGTGGTGAATTTGGTGTCGCAAGCAGTTATTCTACCCTATTTCAACATCCTGGGTTGCTGATTGCTTCAAAGACTGTTGTAATGCCTCTTGGTGAGGGTTTGGTCACCTTGCAAGTATTCAAAAAGGTCCGATGTGATTCTAACCGGTTAAGGGGTTTCAGCGGTCACAAATATTCCAAATACACGCTAAGTCCACCTGCTGAATGTATTCTGAAACCATCTCTTCTTACAGGGTTAGTTCCACTTACAGCCACTCATCTGGTGGTTGTATTTGGGGTGCTTTTACAGTACTTAAAACTTAATTGAGCTGGGTGCTTTGGTGGTCGGAAGGTGTGCTAGTGAGGTGATAGTGAGTAAGATTCTTGTTATGATAGTACAGTACTGTACAGCAAGCCTTCATTCAGTTGTGTCATTATGTTTTATTTTCTTTGTTCTTCTACAAAGCCAATGTAGCAGAGCAACCTAAGCATTGGACATTGTACAGTACTGTACATGCTTGTTTTGGGTGATAAAGTTAAGCCGACTCACAGCTGTCATGTACCACCTGCTGTTGTTGAAATAATTCTTGCTTAAAATTTTGCATGCATTGCATGTACTGTATTGTAGAGTGACTTCATTCGGTCCTGCTTTAACCCCACCATGAGGTTGAGGTTTGTGCCTGGCTGCTAACGTTCCTAATACCGCTTTTTTGGCTTGACATTGTAATTGCTAGCACAAGAGAATCTCTCTACATTAGTTTGTTGATGTTTGGAGTGCCACCGTACAGGTGCAGAACACTGGTCCCATTGTGTTTCATCCTTATTCCCTCCAATACGTTAGCCTTTCTGAGGCTTGATATTTTGATGCTACTGTGAGCTCTGAGATTCATGAACTATGGATGATTGCAGACAAGTGCAATATTGCACCTCTAATAGGCTTTACATGAATGCCTCCTCCTCCAAAGGATTTTATACACATAAGTCTAAATTGATGTACTGTAGAACTATATTTTGACTTCTTGGAGATTCTACTGGTTGTCATTGCAAATCCATTGTTCAGCTTACTGCACGTGGTGTGGTGTGCATTGTTGTAACTATGCTAGCATAATATTAAGGTGTTTGCTGCGATTGAAAATTAAGAGAGCACAGAAACTCCTTGCTGGGCGGTTTTCTGATGCAAGATCACATTTCTTGCATCTTTTCATTTATGTTGTACTAGGCTCCTCTGTAGGCTTTTGTGAGGTTATATGAAGGCAACAGGGCTCAAAAACTGTTGTTTTCAGCAATTTTTGTTGGTAATTCCATTGTATTGTTACACCTCGTAGTTCCTCAGAGACGTTTAACATGACAGGTTCCCTATTAACTCCGTTCTCTTTTTGAGGCCTTTCAATCACCTTTTTGAAACTGCAGCCAGGGTGTAGGAAGTCGATGGCTATAAATACCCCCTTTCTGGTCTAAATATTCCCCCTCAAGTCCCTTGTTAAAAAAAACTTGTTGTGATAAAAAATTGAGTTTAGTTGTTTTGGACGACATGGATTGTTAATTGAAATTTACTATCCAACATTGTATTTTGGAAGAAACCTGGTGCAGTGACAAACAAAAATTGAACTATTGAGCCTTCTTCATTGATCCATGTGTTTTAGGCTACTTTCTTTTTGTGAATGTTGAGTTTGTTTTGCTTTGGGATTTGAAGCAATAGTCTTCCAGTAATCATGCGAAGTGAAAATAGCTCCCTTATGTATATTAAATGGCTGATACAATTTTATCAGAGTGCTTCTGACTTCATTATTGGCTTTTTTTTCAGAAGTTCTCCTTTTATGCTCAATCAAGTCATATGCTGTTGATTGGAACTTTCAGATTATATCATTTTGTGTTTAGCTTGATTTCTTCATCCTAGTTTCTTGGTTGTTTTTTTTTGAACCCATTCAGATAAATCAGTTATTTTGTTTTAATTTTGTAAAAAAAAGTAAAATAAAATAAAGCAATAACAAACAAAAGGAAATCATCTATGTATTAATAATGATCAATTATTTGCTGTAAGCTTATTATTATTTTTTAAATAGTTCTTGTCACCCTATATATCTTGTTTTTGACAATTGCAAGATTATGATTCTGTTGAGTAGGATTAATTGAGAATTTTATCTCAATTAATTAAAAAAATGATTGAAGCTTTTTATATCTATGCTTAATCACTTCTCATATAAGATATAAACTCCAAATAAATTGTAAGTTTCCAATTTCTATTTATCATCTAAAGTGATTTGGCTTGAAACTAATTAGTAATTTTTTATTTATTTATTATATATATATATATTGATCTTGAGAAAAGAGCAATATAATCATAAAACATCTTCAATATAAATTAGGTTTATATTTTGATTCTTCCTTCTAAGCTTATATGAATTTAAGCTTGTTTTTTTTATATTATTTTATTTTGTTTCTCTTTTTTTTTGGTATGAAAGAAAAATTGAATTTTAAAGAGGAAGGATGAAAGTGGTAAAATAAAAAATTGAAGAAATAAATAATAATAATATCAATTGAAATAGGATTGATGATTAAGCAAAGAATGGAGGACTTAGGAGGTGAGATTTATTTTAATTAGTTTCTTTGACCAAGAATTTTGTTTACTAATTCTTGTTTGAAAAATCTTCCTCCCCTCCATTTCTCCCTTTTGAGACTTTTGAAAAGGTGTTCTTCATAGAAAGAGGTGAAATCTTCTTTATTCATTTTATCTTTATCACTTCTGAATCTGAGGATTGCTGGTATAAGTGCTTCTTCCCAATGACAATCCCAGGTGGCATTATTTGCAATATAGCCTCCTGATATTTTACTGATTTTTGCATTTTTAATTTGAAAATGATGGAGGTTGAAAAAGTCTTGGCATTCCCAGGTTTTCCAAAATAATGATTTCCTGAGGTTTTTATCCATGGGGAATATTTCATTCCAGTATTGGTTTCCAAGGTTGCCATCAATTCCATCCCAGGTCAGTAAATCCAAGAATTCATACTTTGTAAGGTTGAATCCAGGTAGTTCTTTCCATGGATGAGGACTGACATTTTCTGATGGTGATTTTTCTTTTTCAAAGATATCTTCAAACTAAATATATGGAAGGAGTATTTTGGAAATATCAGGGAAGGGTTCTGGTTTTGTTTGCAAGAACCATTCAGGATATTTAATTGCTTCTTGGGGATTATTGTAATTGGCCCAGACTTCTTTTTCTTCTATCCAGCTGATATCTTTGTCCAATGACCAGGAATTTTCTTCAAGTAATGGCCATGATTCCATTTTGAAGGATTTGGTGGGTTTGAAAGTGTCAAAAGGTAATAATATTTGAAAATTTTATCAAGTTTATTTATCAAAATAGTTTGAGGGTAGGCTTAATGGGTTTTGGATGGTAATTTTGGGTAAGAATTTGGATATTCCTCTTTGATAAGGAAGGAGGTCACTGCCTAGTGATGCTTGATTTTGGGTGAGTGAAATTAGTTATTTTGGTTGATAAGAATTTATTTTTCTCTTTGATAAGGCAGGAGGTCACTGCCTAGTGATTTATGATTTTGGGTTGTTTTTTTTTGATATTGATGGAGTATCTTTGAAGGTCCAAGGTTTCCTTTATTGACTGGCTTCCAAATTGGATATTAATTAAAACTTTGGTCTTCTTTTATTAGTTTGTCCCCATTGGATTCAAAAATTGGTGAATTGGCCATGGTGGAGGTGATTGTTTTTTTGTAAGCTTTTTCTTTTTTAAGAAATAATTTGTTGATGAATGTCTTCTTTGTTAAGGCAGGAAGTCACTTCCCAGGGAGAGAAAAATGAAATAAAAGAGAAACTAATGATACATTTGATGAATGATACTTATACATTTTTTAGAGAAAAAAAGCTTGATTTTGTTGATTTATTTTAGAGTTGAACTCCCCAAGTGGGAAAGGTGAGTGTCTGTTGAGTAACCTGGCCAAAATCAGGTCTTTGAGGGCTTCCACAAAGTTATTTCTTTCCTCAATTTCTGGTTCTGCTGGAAATTCTGACCACCATAAGTTTTCATCAATGAATATATATCCATCTCCAACCCATTTCAATTTTCCAGTTTGGTATGTTGATCTATTTAATCCAAGGTACCACTGGGCCCAAATTTGATTGAAGTAAAGTCCTCTTCTTGCTAGTGTGGCCATTACAAATATTTCATCCCAAAGTTTATTTTCAAGGTTACCTTCAATTCCCTCTTCAGTTAATAGATCTAAGAATTGGATATTGTTCAAGTTTGCTCCTGGAAGGTGACGTAAGTATTTATCTTCACATAAAATTTCTTGAGCTTTATCCCCATAAATGTCTTCAAAGGTGATGTATGGCAGGTAAATGTAATTGTATTCATTTTCTAAGATGGATTCTGTTTCATCCTCTTCATTGGGAGGTTTCTGGATAAATTCAGGGTTTTCCAGTTGCCATTCATAAGGTTCTTCTTGTTTGTTCAATAGTCTGTCCAAGAAGTTGATATGGTATGTGTATTTTAAATTTTTGTCTCTTTCTTCCATAATTTTGAGGTCTTTTTCTATTTCATTGATAGTTTCTTCATCTAAAAGCTCATGATTTTCACTAAATCTGACTTTCCTCCTTTTGGGTTTAGTTTTGAAAGGGTTTCCATTTATTTTCTCATTTCCATCTACTAAAATCTGGAATTTTTCTTTATTATTGTTAATTGGCTTGTAACTTATATTTGGTAACTCATCTTCAGAGGTTTAGTCTTCAAGTTGTCTTTTGAGGTTGTTTGGCCATTGGGTATTTTGTAAATCTTGACCAAATTCATCACTTTTTGAAGATATGGATAACTCTTGAGTCTTCTGGGTCAAATTTATCATGGTATTTTCTCTTTTTGCATTTTTATCCTTCTTTCCTGGGTTATTTCTGACTAATTTTGCCATATTACATAAATCCATTCCTCTAGGTGGTCCAGTTTGCAATCCAAGTGCTTGAGGTTTGCATATTTGCATGCATAATCTTCTTCCATCAGGTTCTTGATAGCTCAGTATCTCTCCTTGTTTATGGGAGAACTCTAGTCTGATATTGTTGTCTGCCAAGAAAGGTCTTCCAAGTACTGTATGGACAGATCCTTTTGCAATTAAGAATTGAATTAGAGTTTCTTCACCTGAAGCCAAAATGATTGGAGTAAATTCTGAAAGTGCAACCAATGAAGTGGTATGGCCTCCAATTCCCCTAAGGTTCATGTTAATATTTCTTGTTGTGAGTGAGGCTTTGATTGCTATTTCTTCTGGTATAATGTTGAGTTCTGCACCAGTGTCCACTAATGCTCTGATAGGATATTCTTCCTTTCCAATGAAGATTTCCATGAATCCCAAAGGACAGGCATAATGAATCTTGGGCTTTAGTATTTCTTTGAATCCAAATGTTAATAGTATTTCTTGAAGATCCATTGAGCTGAGTGATTTGATTTTTTCCTTGACTTTTTCTGATAATTCTTGTAATTTATGGACAAAATTGGGTGACATCCTCAAAATTTCTTCAATGGTGAGGTTGATCTTTTGTTGCATAATTTTCTTGATAATTTTATCAATTTCCAATTTAGTTTCAACTTGTTTCTTTTGAGGTTTTCTGACCTTCTTTTCTTCTTTAGGAATTTCTTCATCTTCATTCTTATTGAAAATATTTTCAATTTACTCCTCAGGTTGGTCTGGTTTTGGAATATTTGAATTCTGGAATTTGGTAGGAATTATGACTCTTTCCTCTTCTTTTTCTTCTTCAATGTAGGTTCCTGGAATTTCTTCTTTCTTCTTTGGCTCTTGATTTTGGGCTTGTCTTTCCATCCTATGTTTTGTCTGTCTTAATCCAATGTGTGATTCAAAAGGGTCATTGGCTGAGGAAATGGTAGGTGGTTTCCAATTTGACCAATCTTCAAAATGAGCAATTGAGGTTGTTTTATCATCTGGCTTCTTGTCAGTGGGCTTAATCTCTTCTTCTGATTTTGGTTTTACAGTAGGTTTTTCCATGAATTTCTTGTTGAGTTCTGCTTGTTCCTTTGCAAAAACTCTGACTATGTTTTTGACACTTTCATTCCCTTCCATAGGTACTCTCTGATAATTGGGGAAGAGGTAAGATGCTCCTTGAGTTCTGACAATCCTTCTGTCCAAATCTTCAGCAAGGTGAGTGCATCTAGTTGCTGTATGACCTTCTTCCTTGAAGTAAGCACACTTTAGTGGTGGTCTTGGAGCCATTTGAGCTGGTATGTATGGTTGGTAACTAGATGAAAATGGTGGTAAAGGATTCCTTGGCCTATACGGCTGGTTATTTTGAGGGAATCTTTGCTCTTGACTGTTGTTCCAGTTCCTTCTTAGTGGATTCACTGATTCTGAAAGTGTTTTGAGTTGATTTAACACTTCTTTAACTGATTCTTTTCCCTCATTTCTTGGTTGAGGCTCTGGTTGTGGAGGATTTTTGATCTTTTGGGTGAGTTCTTTTACTTGTTTTAAAACTTCATCCCAGCTTTCATCCTCAAATCTTGTTTTCTTTTCTTGAGGTTTTGGTTTAGAAAATTCTTTTTGTTGAATAAGTACCTTGGCCTCCAATTCTTGTCCAATGTATAATTTCAAAATCTCCAATCTTGGAATGATATAACCTCCATCCAAGGCTTGAACCATAGCTCTGTCTTTGATCATTTCCTTGTAAATTGACTCTTGAACACTTGTGGAAAGGCTGGCTAATATTTCTTGATTATGGTTGATATCACCTTGAATATATTGGTATTTTTTGAGGTAAGTGATGATTGCTTCATATTCACCAATGAATTTTCTTTATTGAGTCATGTTTCTTATTCCACCTTCTTGTTGAGTTTTTGTGAATAATTCAGTTATTGAGGATAATCTGTATCTTCTTTCAGGTGAGACTGTTCCCCATCTTCTTTTCATATCCACTTTCAATTGATACCAATCAGCTGTTTCATATCCTGGCATTCCTTCAATATGATAACTGATCTCTTCATCTTTTGTCCAAAATTCTATTTGTCTTGCAATGTCTCTTCCACTTACTCCTTCAATTTCTGCAATATTTTCAACTTTCTTGATGAATCTTTCCACATCCTTTCCATCAAACCACAGATTATAGTCCTTGGATCTTATTTTTACTATTGGAGTAGAGTTTCTTGGAATTTCTTGATGTAATGGAGTTGGCATTTGGGAAGAAATGTTTACTCTTCTTGGTAAGGTACTTTGTCTTTGTTCTGTATAAGGTGTTGATGTGGCGATGGGTCTTGGATAAGGTGAAGGTGATCCATGCTGCCTGAATGATCTTGGAAGGGTGGTTTGTTCTTCAAGTGGACTATTTTGTGGAGTATAACTTGATGATTTATTTTTGCCTTCCTTTTTTATTAGTGCTAGCAATTCTGCTTGCATTTCTAGCATCTTCTGCTGAAGTCTCTCTGTTGAAGACATTTCTTCCTGTCCTTCAACAGTTTCTTCATTAAGGTTTTCTTCCTGGATTTCTTCAATACTAACAGGTAATTTTGATGATGAAGGTTTATCCATTTTTGATTGGTTAATTTCTTCCTTTGCTTTTTGTGTTGAGTTATTTATTTTATTTATTTCTAGAAGATCAAGGAAAAATTTCTCCACAACCTTCAAGTCCCTTTTATTGGTTCTTGGTGTTGCAATTGGGAAATTGGAATATTTGCTTGATTCCTCCCCTAGTTCTGTTTCTTGCTTTGGTGGATAATAGTAATGGTCAGAGTGAGTTGATGATTCAGATTCTTGAGATGATGGTTTGGGCTGATTTTGATTTTTTGAATCCAGCTTTTGTTATAAAAAAGTATTCTTGGAGTAGTTAAGAATTTTTTAATTGATTTTAATTAATTTTTATTGATTTTTATTGAAGTTGAGGCTGTCTGCCACTGTTGGGACACCAGATGTGGGAACTCCTCTTGTGTGGGATTAAAATGAGGCAGTACCTGGAGGGGGAAATCACAGGTAACTAGTTTTGAATTGCTAATAACTCCTGTAACCAAGGGTGGCAAGGGTGTATTGCCTGCCCCTCCTAAAATACTGACCAAAATCTTCCTTTGAGCTCACAAACCAGAATAAAATTAGTAAGTGGCTTTACAACTGCAGAACACAAAATTCAGCAGTCTCAGATCAGACCTATTCAATATATAATATGAAAAATAATGTCAGTAATTTGGTTAATTTTAG
Source organism: Austropuccinia psidii (assembly GCA_023105745.1). Classification (NCBI taxonomy): domain Eukaryota; kingdom Fungi; phylum Basidiomycota; class Pucciniomycetes; order Pucciniales; family Sphaerophragmiaceae; genus Austropuccinia; species Austropuccinia psidii. Next base: position 67,311,719 of record JALGQZ010000006.1, read on the forward strand.
ATTTTAATGAAATAATTGTCTGTTTAATTTTAATATTTTTGGTTAAATTGAGGTTAGTTGTTTCTTCTTGGTGATAATTCCTTGGTAGGATGGGTTATTTAAGGTTTTCTGGAAAATTTGATTGGTGTTGATAAAGGTAATTTTGTTAAGGTAAAGTTATAATAGAATAAAATAATTTTTTTACAGGTTTGTTATTTTTTTTAGGGTGTTTAATAATAAGATAAAACTGTATTTGTTAAATTTAAGAGGTAAGGTTCTTTGATATTGGATTTTTTAAAGGGGTAAGTTAGTTTTAAATCTTGATAAATGGTGTTAATTTTACTAGGTGAAATCTTTTAATAGAGTAGTAACCCTAATCTTGGGTACTTGGTAATTTTTTTATTTTTATTTTTGATAATAATAAGATTCCACTGAGCTTAGCTACTGGGCAATCTTTAACACTATACTTCCACTGAGCTTTAACTACTGGGCAAGTAAATTCACTATAATTTTCTGGACTACCTCCCAGGTGAGGAATGAATTATTCCTATGCTCCTACTGTGCAGGTTATATAATGTGCATGGGATATGATTTTCATGGGGGGGGATTTTTGAAATTTGGGGAGAGAGCCCCTCTATTTATACCTGTTGGGAGCCTAGAGGGCCCTCCATGGGAGCTGTCTTTATCCACTTTAATTCCTCTTGATCTCATCATGTGATTCTGTTTTTGGTGAGGACCTTTCTTGCATGGGTCAGTTGATTTAAGGTTTGGTGATAGTTTTCTCTCTGCACAGCCTCTATTTATCACATGATTGTCTTTTGGTGAACTAATTATGATGTGATATTCTTGAATTTTCCTTGCATACATGAGGTGATTCAATTTTGGATGGGGATTCTTGTTGTGCACAGCCTCTTTCTTGTCACATGATATTCTGTTGGTGGATGCAGTATCACATGATAACCTTGTAATTCCTTTGCATATGTCCTATTTTAGGCTTGGTAGAATTGGATGTGTAATTTATGCAGGTGTCATGGTTTTCTTTCTTCTTTTTGACCTTTAAAATGAGGTCAGGTGATAATTTCTTGCACTGATGAATTTACTGTTATATATTAGATGATGTGATTTTTGAGCTTGACACATGCTGGGCATAGTCATGTGGTTAAGATTTAATTAGAATTGTGTACTGCATGCAGCCTGTTGTAACTAGCTTTGGTTTGCATGAGGTGATGAGTGGTGTAAATAAATCTGATTCTGTTTTAAGGTTTCAAGTGGGGTTACTGTGGATATAAGATAAGGTACTCCTGTGGCTGTGTTGTAAATGAGCTTCAGGAATTCCATGGGGCTGGGCTTTGCATCATGTGACTTTGAATTCAAGTTGGCTGTATAACTAATGCATGTGTCATTTTCTTGCTTCATGAGTCCTGTGGCTGTAAGGGGGTGTAAAGCTGGGTGGGGTGTGTAATTTAAAGGGTGGTAATGTGGAACTCCTTTTAGTGTGGGATTGGATAAGGCAGTCCTTGAGGGGGAAATCAGAGGTAAACAGTTTTGAATTGCTGAAATAATCCTGTAACCAAGGGTGCAAATGGTGTTTTAGCTGCCCCTCTGAATATACTAAACAATCTCCCTACAGAGCTCACAAATCAATATTTAAGATTGTGGCTTTACAACTAGAGAAGACCTTTTAGCAGTCTCCATCAGACCTATTCAATAATCAGATAAGTAACTTATAAGTTAAAACAGTATAAGATATGATTTTCAAATAATAATATAAGATAATTTTAAGGGTAAAACCTTAATAGTATAATAGGTTGATTTAATATAATAGTAATAATATATATTTTAAGGGTAAGTTCAATTCGATGTTATATATATTATAATACTTAATGGTTTTATAGGGTAATTGTTAATATAATATAATAATAAGACCTTTAATAATTTATTGGTAAGATATTGCTCAATATATAGAGGATGTTTGTTAAATATATAAAAGATATAATATAATATAAGGGTAGGTTTTTTTTTGTATATAATAATAGATAGTTGTAAGGTTGGTTTTTTTTTAATATGAAGATATCATAAGACTATTTTTCCTTCATAATGTAAAAGGGTATGGTGATAACCTCAATATTATTGAGTATTATTGATAGTATTATAATTATAAGACTAATAATTTAAACATAGGGTGGATTAATAATATTAAGTAGACCTTCTGTTAACTACTATTAATTAGAAATCACTATGAATTAAACTTATAAGTCTATAATACTTTTAATAAAATAACTAGATTACCCTACTAGTAAGGGATGAATAGTTATTCCCCTTCTTGGTATATAACTAATTGGATTCATGGGGAAAAGAGGAAAAAAATGAGGGAGAGAGGTCCTTTATTTATATTCTTTGGGCTCTCCATAGAGGCACTCAAAAACAAGGGACTTAGAATTTTTCACTTCTTTTGGCTGGGATAATTTTTTAAAGTGGTGAGATACCATTTGTTTGGTTGATTGCACCATTTTTATGTATGATTATGTAATCTGAGATGTTTTGGCTGGTGTGGAATTTTGAGATGGTGTCATTTGATCAAGATATTGCACCATTTCTGAAGCTTTATTTATATTTTACTCAAACTTTAATATTATTATGCACAGGCTTGAGGGTATTTAGCTGGTGAGTAATTTTGAGATGGTGTCATTTGATTAAGATATTGCACCTTTTGTTTGGTTTGTTGCACCATATCTTGGTGGGTTGAGATGATTTTGTACAGCTATTGCACCATAGGTCTGTGCACTGTTTGAGCTGTAGGTTGAGAATGCTGTGTATTGTGGGGATTCTATTTGTCCTGTATGGGTTTCTTCTTTTCTTTATCTAACTTAATTCTGCTTTTAATTTATATTTACTGGCTTATCAGGTGGCTTTGCTTGTATTTCCACAGATATGCTGTGTAATTTAAGGTTTTTGATGGATTTTCCTTGCACAAATGATTGATTTTATTCTTTCTGTCTTGTGACTGTTGATTAATACAGTTTTTATTTATTCCTTATTGAAGTGTCCTCATTTTAATAACTGAATTTCTGAGTAATCCAAAGGTTGAGCAGAGCTTGGGTAACTTGAGTGTTACACTACCCCTTTCACTGGTAACTTTAACATTCTTGCTAGTTTGTCTTTTTCTTTTCCTTATTTTATTGTTATTCTTGTAATCAAATGGTCCATCCTTCCAGGATTTGATTATAAGATTATACATTTTAATGAATTTAAATCCATTTTATTTCTGAATTCCTCTATTATAGTTGATTAATTATTGATATTTCTTTGTTATTTCTTCAATTTATAGCCTTATAAATGAACTTTCACTTGAAACTGGGCCAATAAGGTATGGAATACCACATCCCCCTCTCCATTCAATGCTGTCCCCAGCATTCCAGTTTCAAGAGGAATATTCTGGGTTCATTCATCAAAACTTCATTTATTTAAATCTCTATTCTAATAACTTCACTTGAGGCTTTCTGTTTGTAGCTCTTTATATTGATTTTGAATCTCCATAGCTTCTTATTTTGTGTTGTCTTCTTGGCTTTGTCTTGAAATATAACTCTTTTTGATCATTTCCATATTGATATAGTTGATTTTGTTTTATTGGTTGATCTTCATCCTTCATTTTTATTTATTTATTATTATTTTTTTGTTAAAGAGGATTTTGATAATAAGAGAAAATTATTTTCTTTCTTTTCTTTTCTTTATTTTTAATGAATAATAATGCAGTTTAAGGTCATACTCAGGACCATTTCTTGAGTTATTTGAAGTAATAATTGATGAAGAATAATGAATAATTTATTCAGAAAGTTTAAGGTCTTCTCAAGGACCTATTCTTGAAGGAATCTTTGTTGGTAAAGTCTAAAAAATGAAATATTTGGACAGTTTAAGGTCTTATCTAGGACATATTCTTGAATCAATTTTGTTGATAAGATATAAGAATATTTGGACAGTTTAAGGTCTTATCTAGGACCTCTCTTCTTTTTATTTTGTTTTTCTGATTGGTTTGTTCTTTCTTCTTGTTTTTGTTTTTTTTTTGCTGAAATTAACCTTAAATGGTGGGGCCATTCCCTCTCCATTTAATGACTATACCATCATATCTACTTTATAAAATAATTAGAATGTATATAATTTTATATCAATATATGATATGTTTTTTTATTATAATTTATTAAAGAAATAATAATATAATAATAGTAAAAGAATAATAAATAATAATGATGATAATATAATTAAGTAAGAAAATAACTAATAATAAAATTAATATCAAGTAATACAAATCATAACACAATAATAATAAAATAGATTACTTAAATATCTCTGAGAATTAAAACTAATTTAAGGTCCTTAGTGGACCTCTTGAATTATCTATTTATTTTTTATTTGTTTGGTATATTAATTAGTATTAATGGTGAGTGGATTATCTTTTTTATTGTTATTAAAGATTAACACCCCCCTCTCCATTTAATAATTGTAACCTAAGTTTAATTTATTTATTCTATTCGATTTTTATAATAATCAATTTAATTTAATATAAATAATACTAATAAATTTAAATTAATCTAAATAATAATTATAAATTTAATTTAATATGAATAATAATAATAAATTTTAATATAATATAAATGATAATAATAAATCTAATATAATATCAATAATAATACTATTTTTTTTTATTTTTTAAGAATAAATTGAATTTAATATAAATAATAATAATAAATTTCAATTTAATTTGAATAATAATTATAAATTTCATTTAATTTAAATAATAATAAGTTTGATTTAATATAAATAATGATAATATATTTAATTTAACATAAGTCATAATAGTAAATTTAATTTAATTTATATAATAATTGTAAATTTAATTTATTTTATATAATAATTTTTTAATTTTTTTTTTCAAGTTCCCAGTGTGAATACTCTAAAATTAATTAATTCTACTTCTTATCTTCCCGCGGGTGATGGATCTTCTTTCAACTTTAATTTTAACCCTCTTCCCACATATATCAAAATAAAATTAAATAAAAATAAATACAAACAAAAAATAATAATTAAAGTTTTTTTATTTTTATTTTTTTTTTTTTTTACAGTACAGTATTGTACTGTACTCCTCTCCTTCAATCGCAATCAATCCTTTTCTTTTCTTTTCTTTTCTTTTCAATTCTTTTTTTTATTTTTTTTAGGAAAAATAAAATAAAAAAATAAAAAAGAGTAATTTATATTTTTTTACATATTTATAAGAAAAAAAATAACAATAAAAAAAATAATGATTTAATTATTTTTTTTTATTGTTTTTGTGGTTTTTGGGTTTTTTTTGTTAATAAAAAAAAATATTTTTTTTTTTTTTTTTTACAAAAAAAGCACAAATAAAAAATAAAAAAAATATAAAAAAAAACAAAATTAATTATGTGATCAAGGGTGTTTTTTTTTAAAAAAAAAAAAATATATATATTTTATTTATTGATTTTTTTTTAAATTTGTTTAATAAAAAAAAAATTATTGTATTTTTTTTTATAATATTGATGATAATAGAATTAATAATAAATTTCTATTATTTTTGCATGAAAAAAAAAGTAAAAAAAAATAAAAAAATGAATAGGGAGGGAAGAAATAATGCTACAGGCAGTTGACATTCTATTATGGTGAGTCTTTTTTTTAATTCAATTTAAGTGGTAATTTTTGAGGCTTTTGTTTTTTTTATAATTTAATTGAAAAATATCAGCTTGAGTATTGATGTGAAAAGCTAAAGATAAGCTTAATCAGCAGTTTTGAATTGAACTTCTTTCAATATATTGGAAGTTAAAATTGAGATTAGGTACTAATTGATTAAGTTTAATTTATCTTAATTTAGCTGAGTGGAGTTAAGAATTAGTTTAATCAAATAATATAAGATTAAATTAATTAAGATTTATTTTTTTTAAAAAAAATTAAATTAAAGTTCAATTTATTTTAATTAAGTGTTTGATTTAGTTGTGTAGTGTTGAGAATTAAGTTTAACCAAATAATGTAAGGTTAAATTAACTACTATTTTTTTTTATAAAAAAATTAAAATTAAAATTCAAGTTCAATTTATTCTTGAAAATCAATCAATATAAGGTTGATTTAAGCTTATGCAGTCTATTCCTTTGGGAATTAAATTTAAAATGGGGTTAAAGGGTGATAACCTTATATTTAGAGTTTGCATAGCCTTTGATATATGAAAGGTTTATAGGGCGAAATTGTGGGTAGAAGAAGATTGCCCCATCTTTAATATAAAAGGAGATTCTTCTCTCCCTTATCCCCAGAAAAAAAATAATCTTTGTGTCTTTTATAATAAGACATTTTTAATATCCAAAGTAATTTGATAAGAACAAGAATTAATTGTATAAAGAAATATTTTCATTTGGGTTAACCTGGCCAGTTACCTCTTTGATTTTCTATTATTTCTCCTATTATTATGAAAACCTAATCATTATAAGAGGGTATTGAAAAACCATAAGATTTCTTGATATTTTGTTGAATTATTTCCTTATAACTTTGATCTTCCTAATGCCCTTTTTTACAAGGTATTATTATTATTGTTGTTATTGATCCTTGCTTTATTATCTGTATTTGTTTATTTGCTTCATCACCTTGACTTTAATTCTTGAATGGGTTGATATTGAATATTGATGAAGATAAAATTATAGGATAAATTGGAAATTCCCCAGAATTTCATCGCAAAAACTCAAATCATAAAGGATGGATTTAAGAAATAGACACCCACCCTAATTTTTTAGTTAAGTTATTTTTTTTATACTAATACATAAGATAACATTGACTAATGATACTGATACACTTGACACTTTTTTTTTATTGATTTTTTTTTTATTTTTATTTTTAAATATTTTAGATTTCTTTATAGATATTTGAGACTGAAATAAGACTAAAATTTATGAAATAGTAAAGGAAAATGTTTAATTATAATAAAAAAAAGTCATTGATAATATGAAAATTTGCTGTCAAGACCTTTCTTGAATTTGGCCTTCTTAGCTGTAAGCTCATTTCTTCTTTCTTCATTAAGATATTGATCTTGAAAATCTTCATTATTATCACTGTAATCCTGGATAAGTTTTCCATTTCTATCATTATTTTCTGTCCAATCCTCTTTTTGTGTTGAGGTCTTATATTGCCTTGCCAAATGGGCCTGCAAGCTTGGGCATATCTTTTTATTCTGAGTAATCCAAAAATATTCCTTTTCTTCCTTAGTCTTCTTCTTCTTTTTACTACTTTTATCTTTGATTTTATATTATTCATTCTTCTTTGGGGTACTAATATCCTCCAGCCACTTGACATGTTGGTTTGCACATTCGAAGTTGTCCCTATAATTATTTTCATTGTGATCCTCAAGGTTGGCATTTCTAAGAGGTTGCCAATTTGTATAACCTTCCCAAGGGTATTCTTCTTCAGTAAGTATAAGTTTATGGTCATCTTCAGCTTCTTCTTGTATTTCCATTTGACAAAATAATCCTGCTTCATTCTCATATTCTGATCCAGAAAGATGTTTTTCTAAAATATTTGGTGAGTGTATTGAATTTTTTATGTATTCATTTCTGGCATGGTTCCTGATAGATGAAAGTTTTTTGAATCTTGAATTAATTTCTTTTTCAATATTAAAGTTATTATGAGATTCCCCACAGAACTTGTCTTGAGGGTGTGAGGCCTTTGGTGTATTTAATTCCTGTTGTATGTCAATTTGTGACAGTGAATTGGTTGAATTTTCATATCTTGACTCATTAATTTTAGCTTCATTTATATTCTGAACTGTACTGAAACTGAATTCTATATCTTTTCTTGTTGACTTAAAGCAAGGGAATTCCATTTTTAAAGGTTCTTCTATACAAAAAGGTATATCTTTTACTTGATTTTGTTTATTTCCCCTTATAGGGCTTTCAATTACTCTTGTTAAGTCTAATTCTTCTCTAATAAGTCTTGGATCAATATTTTCCATATTAGATAATGATTTATTTTCTCCAATATTTCCTTCCATCAGAATTCTAGGATCAATATTTTCAAAATTTGAGGGAAAAGAAGGTTGTGACTTTTCAAAATTATTAAATTGCTTTTTGTGGGTAGCTCCTGTCATAGGTAATTGGTTGAATCTGAGTGATGGATCAATTAACTCTTGTGGAAGAACTGATTCACTTTGATGAAGATTATGTTTATTAATTTTCTTACTTGCTCCTTCATTAGATGCTGAAATTTCTTGAGGATAGGTATTTTTTATTATGGTGTGAGTTTCTCATAGTATCTTTCAAAATTTCATTTAGACTTGCATATTCTTCAGGTTTTGAAATTACATCAACATTTTCCTCCTGAATTTTGAGGTGGTTTTGAGTAGTTATGTCCTTCTTTTTGAAAATGTTATATTTGAGGGAAACTTCTTTTAATAGGTTGAGTGCTGATTTATCAATTTGAGAACTTAAACCTTTAGATTATGAGCTGACACTAACTATTGTTACAACTGGCTTGATACTTGACTTCCAATTATTCTTAAATATTCCCTTTGAAAGGGACTTCAAAGCTTTAATAGGTGAGATAAGCTTTGTTAATGTTTTTCTTTTGATGTCTTTAGGATTCTTGAAGTTATAACTTTTGATGACTTGAGATATTTGACTACATGTATTTCTATTTTCTTTCCTTGAGGCTAAAATTCCTGAAGAGTTTTGTTCTTTAAGCTTTGAATTGAATTCTTCTGTATTAATTGGAGCTAATTCCTCATCAATTTTCACTTTGTCTTTGAAATCCTTCACTTCTTCACTATCAAGTACTTGATGAGAATTTTCCTGAAACTTGTCTTGGTTTTTGGGATTTAATTCATTCTCTTTTGGTAATTATTGCCAATATTTCAATTTAGAAACTGCACATGTTTCCATTCCTGATGGTGGGTCTTCTCTCCATCCTACTTTCTGTGGTGAACAAATTGGTAAACAAAGTCTTCTTCCATCTGGCTCTATGTAACTGAATATTTCCCCTTTCTGTTGAGAAAATTCTAATCTTATGTTATTATCTGCAAGGAAAGGCCTTCCCAATACTGTGTGAACTGCTCCTCTTGCTACAAAAAGATGTATATTTCTTTCTTCCCCAGTGACTAAAGTGATTGGGGTAAGCTCTGCTAATCCAACTATTGAGGTACAATGACCACCAATTCCCCTTAAATTCATGTTAAGGCATCTTGTGGTAAGTCCTGCTTTGATTGCTGAATCCTCTGGTATTATATTCAATTCTGATCCTGTATCAACTAATGCCATTATTTCATGTCCTTCTTCTCCTAAATATACTTGCATAAATCCCAATGGACAGGCATAATGTAATTTTGGTTGTTCATAATTACCCAGATGATGATTTATGAGTTTGGTTTGAATTTCCTTTGTATCAATTGAGTTAATAGAGCTCTTCTCTTCCTCTGAAAGATTCTTTAACTGATTAAAAAACTTTGGTGACATGACTAAAATTTGTTCCAAGGTGAGATTTATTTTCTGATCCAATACCTTTTTGATAATTTGTGCCATAATCTCTTGAATATCTAATTTTTCTTCCTTAACAATTTTTCTTTCCTTGAATTTCTTGATTGGTTCTTGAGTATTTTCAGTGTGATCATTTTTAGGCTCCTGTGGAGGTATTTCCTTTTCATTTTGCACCTGCTGAGGTTTCTTGTATTTGGTTGGAATAATTGTTTTCTCTTCTTCCTTTTTCTCATCTTCAATATAAGCTCCAGGTATATTTGGTCTTTTGTTTAATGGTGTTTTCACTTTTGAATGTGATCTGAAAGCATCTTGATTGGTATTTTCTACTCTTGAGTTTCTTTCTTTGGTATTTCTTAATCCATAATTATTTGAAAGTGGCTCATTGGATGATGAAATAGTTGGTGGTTGCCAGCTTCCCCAGTTTTCAACTTTAGCTATAGCAGTTGCACTATCATCTTTCTTTAATTGTATTATGTTCATTGGACTAGGTTTGGGTAGTGCTTCTTTAGCTTCATCTTCTTTCATTTTCTTTGTGAGTTCTTCTAGGTCTTTTGCAAAGTCTTCAACTAACTTCTTTGGAGCTATTTTACCATCAGTTCGAACTCTTTGCCAATTGGGATACAAAAATCCACCTCCTTGTCTACTTACCCACTTCTTATTTTGATCTTCAAAGAGGTAGCTGCATCTATTCACTGAATGTCCTTCCTCCAAACAATAATAGCATTTGAGATATGGTTTTGGGATGTTTTGTGCTGGTGCATAGGGAACATGCCTTTGTGAAGAGGGTGGTAAATCATTTCTTGGCTTGAACTGTTGATTATTGGTAACCCCACCAATTTGAGGTTTGGATAGACTTTTCAATTCTTCCAGTTGAGTCATAAATTTTTTGAAATCTTCATTTTCCCCTTGTGCCTGCTTTCTAGTTTCCATTTTTTGTTCTTTGAAGGATTCATTAATTTCCTTCATTTTATTAAAAGCTTCATTCATTCCTGGAAAATCCTCTTCCTTGAAGTGAACTTTCACCGGGGCGAATCTCGTGTCAATCGTCGGCGATTGACTTCACGTCAAGCAAACGTCAAGCAGGATAAAAGTCGAGCTCACGTCAAGCGAAAATCAAGCGAACGTCGAGCACACGTCACACTCTGGTCTTACACCAAATCCTGTGACATCCAATAATATTGGTTCCCCTGTGCCTTCAACTCAGATTCCTCACCACCTGATCATCCCACAACCGTCCGATGATTGGTAAAAATTACACCAGACCTGCCTGTTTGCACACACACACATCAAAGATGTCCTTCAGCCAGTCTTGATGTAGGCGGGGGGTTTGACTTCACCAGGTCATCCATGAAGTGTGCGTGTGCATGCGTGGGCATGTGCGGGTGCACATGCGGGTGTGGGTACGCAAAAGCCGATTCCGCTTCCAACATGATGATGGCGCAGTTAGAAATTTTGGATGCTGTGAAGAGTGAGTGTGTGGGTCATTTGATCATTGGACTTGGCTTATTCACACTGTACCCAATGTCAAAATAGTAAGTTCTTTGTGGCAATGTGAAATAATGGGCTTTGCTTGTCACAATGGCATGTCTCTGTCACTAAATTTTGAGGCAATTATTTCACTAGCAAAATTGCTAATGAATCTGAGAGATTTGCATTTTTGTAGACTAAATATCATGAAATAACGGCTTTATCATTACAAGCAGTCCACATGACAGAGCTTTGTTATCATACAATCCACAGTTACCTTCTATTTCTTCTTCAGATATAATCAAGTGTCCATCATCAAAACCAACAGCTTTATAAATATTCAGATGCGGCCAATCTGGTAGGAAATTCACATCAATCTTCAAAGGTTTTAAAATCAGAAAGTTATTGTTCAGTATGCTAGATGGCTCAGAGACTTTGAAAATGCTATCAATAATACCAAATTGTCGTGAGTTGCCCCTCAGAAAACATATCACACTGTTGCTGATATTTTTGGATTCAGTTGAAAATATATTGTTCCCAATATTAATGTTTGAAACTGGAAAATACCAAGGTGAGACAATCCTTGAAGTGGGAGGACTTGTGGATTGCACGGTAGTGTCTAAGCTGATCCAATCAACTATTTCCCTTGTTGCATGAAAAGTCTGTAAGTACTCAACCAGGCAATCATAATTTTGTTGGTCATGGCGGGATGGCTTGTTATATTTATGGTGATTGAACACGGCAGGTGGCTGTGATTCGAAAAGCTGTTTTATTTCACATGGCACAGATGGGGATTTCAGGAGAACGGAAAGGTTGGAACATCGACAGATATGTTGAAGTAAGGTTTTATCTATATCATCTATTCAGAGTTGCAAAAAGTTAGTCTTATTCAGTTCAGGTGTTTAATCAATGTGAATATATTGATCTTATTAATTGACATACATATCTTGTTATTTGTTGGCATCTTTGCAAATACTCCAATCAAGCGCTCATAACCCCATGTGGCTGAGGCTTGTGCTGGGCCCCAACGTTGGAAGAGTTCGGGAATATGATCAGCAAAATTATGATTTGGTTTACTTTTCTGTTTTGGGAACAGGTGTTGATTGGAAAGGCGGAATTTTTTCCAATGTTCAGCAAATGCAGTCGCATCATCTATTGAAACAGTCCAGCTTGTGGCAATGTTGATAGCACTAATCAAATGGAATGTATTCTTGGCTAGTTCATTTGCAAGCTCTTCTGACTGACCCATTTTTCTTTGAGTGTTGGCAGATTGGTGTGCATCTAATGACATCTGTTGACTGAGCATTAGAAATGGAATATAGACCTTATATAAGAGAGCCCATTCAGCGGCTTTTAAGCTACCATGAGAGGGGGAACCCATTTTGCGGGGAACTCTTGTCCATGATGAGGGAATTATGGTCTCAGATATGATTTGTCGGAGATGCTCAAGAGCCTCACCCTTGATCTGGTGATCGCTCAGTGCAGTGATATCCAATTCAGAGGGTATTTCAGAAGTGGGGATGTAATCGGCATCAAATGAAGTAATCTCCGCAGAACCACTAGATGGATGTTCTGTGTGAAGGGTGGGCATTTGGAAGTAGTTTTTCCGGGTGGAAGTAGTGGGGAGTGGCTCATTTATTATTTTTGCTGCGTCTCTTCTCAGGGAGCGGGCCTCTCTCAATGTGATTTTATCAAGAGAGCTGTTGGAGGTCATGGAATCTGAGTCTGAACTGTTGGTGTCATTGGATTTCCTGCGGGACCTGAAGTAAATTTTTGATTTCGCCTCTGGAATGCACAATTTGAAAGTTGCATGATCCTTCAAAATTCCAAGTATTAAATTATGCATTATGTCAAGATTAAGCATTCTGGTTGCATCCCAATACAGAAGGTCTTCCAAAATTGAATATCGCACTCCATACTCAGAGAAAATTGCTTGTCTTTGTTGTGGGGTTGCCCGAAGCCATTTGGCAATGGTTGATTTATGACTTTGGTATGAGCGCGTGTAGTGAAATTGAGGACCAATTTCTTCAATTTGAGCTTTGTGAATGGTGCAAAAATTACAAAAGTGGTTTCCTGAATGGGAAATAAATCCAGTAAGCTTGCGCATGGCAACCACATCCGCAATGGCTGTGAGGATGGCAACATGGATAAAGGATCCTGATGGACCTGTTGAGGTGGGTGCAAAATGGTAACCTTGCCATAGCTCTTTGAGCTCGTTGATGAGTGGCATTAATAGATAATTCAATTGAAGCGCAGTTGGCTCCTTCGGACCAGGGATGATTCCTGCAACATAGACATTCTCGGGCTTCAATCTTTCACTTGGGGGGAGATTAAGACAAATAAGCATGATAGGTCCAATGCTAGCCAACCGGGTTGACTTTCCATGTGCATTAAACCAGTCCACATATATGGAGAAGGCCAATGCACCAGGAATGGACATGAATGGGGGGTCATGGATATTTCTAGTGCCAGTGAAGCGTCTCCAGACCAATCCATCCCAGACGTCACGTTTTGGGGAATCTTCGGGAGTTTGGGATTGTTGATGTTGATGCAGAATGTCCATAATTCCAGCCCGCTGGAGAAATCTGGCAAGCCAATTTTTGAATGGTTGATAAATGAAATGTTTTGTTGGTATAAATTTTTGCTTCATGTTGGTTGTGTTTTGGGTGTGGGGTTCAGATGAATAGATGAATTTGCCTAATGATTGTGTGCAAGGGGGATCATTATCATTTGGGTCATTATGGCGTTGACAGTGGGGTTGGTCAGTTGTGACTGATTCAGTAAGGCCATTAAGAGAGAAACATTGAGGACAACATATATAGTTTTGAATCACTGGCTCCAATTGGAGATGTTCAAATATGGTACTCAGATCTTGAGGTATATGGAATGCAGGAGCGGGGGGACCAGCAGAGCTTGAGATACTGGACTTGATCAGCAGGTTCAGGGAGGGGTTGAGTATGCGTGAAGCCCTGCGGGGTAAATTATACCTTAATGATAGAATGGCAGATATTATCATTCCTAGGTCTTGTGGGGGAAGGGTTTGACTGCCACTATATGGTTTCTGTGCAGTTGAATTGAGACCCACTGGAGTTGGGAAAGTGCTTTGGGTCAAACGTGAATAATCAGCTGGGAAGATTTGATCCAATAGAATTTGTGGGCACCCAGATCCTGATGCAGAAGTAGGGATGTTTGGAAGAGATTTGGGTGCAATGGTTGATTTGAGCTTTTTAATGTGCTGTTTATATTGGAAAGGTGTGAAGGCAACTCCTTGCCTATCACCCTCAGAGGAAGAGTGTGTTTGAGTTGAGCAGTGTTGACACATGCATATATGCATTGAGGAATATGGCCGGGTTGTCATTGCTGCAGGAATTGGGAGTACGGTTGGTTTGTGTATAAATATCTATGGTTGATGTGAAAGTGTTTAGGAGTGTTATTAATTGGAAATAAAATTCAGTGATTATTTATGAAGGGGGAGATGATTTGAGCCAGCTGAGGATTTTATCCCATTTGTAATGGAGCATGAGCTGCAGTGGATAACGTTTAACATGTCTCATCTGGATGGCGGAATTGGTTAGGCGTTTAATTGGGTAAAATGCCATGCTGCTCAATGCTCATACATATTCTAGTTTATTTACACATTGTGATAGTGCGGGTTCCATTAGTGAAGTGTTACCATTGAATTGAGGGGATTAACATTTAATCCATGTACGCTGGCACGCCATCGTACATGGTTTAAACCTTATTACAGACATAACTATATAACTCTATTACATAAGGGGTTGGAGTGCAGCTAAAGTCTTGGTATTTGGTTTGAGTGCGGCAGGCTTTGAATCAGTTGGAATGTGATTTGGATTGTCTTGCCTTTCGGGAAAAGGTGATGTCTCTTTTGTGGGTAAATCCTTCATGAATATACCCCTTTACAGATGTACAATGTTGTGGAATTTCAATGCATATATAGGCAGTTTGGATAATTCACAAAATGTGACAATGGGGAGGCATAAATGGTACTGAATATGATTACTTATGAATGATGGGTCCCCTTTGAGATCAAGGAAATATCACATTATATGCTGGTAGGCCGTGCAGGGTGGTTTCCGACA
The DNA here is from genome assembly GCA_023105745.1 of Austropuccinia psidii. Lineage (NCBI taxonomy): Eukaryota > Fungi > Basidiomycota > Pucciniomycetes > Pucciniales > Sphaerophragmiaceae > Austropuccinia > Austropuccinia psidii. The sequence goes on from JALGQZ010000006.1 coordinate 67,326,777, forward strand.
AAAGCGGAGGAGCTCAAGAGGAGGCAGGGAGGATTCTCCTCAAAAGAGTCTTATCCGACTTCCACACAACACTTAGTTCCAACTATTCATAGAATTTCTCTATTCTAAATTTGAAAAGATTTCATCTCATATCACTCTATTTTATCATAATACTGAGGTGTTTTATCTAGTTAAAAATATTACTGTACTTTTTCGGCCCTTATGTCATCTTTCAAGTCACATAAATCCCGTTCAGGTTCTGTTCATGATTCAAATAGTGAATCTAGCATAGAATATGTTCAAACACAGTCACCATTGAGTCCCAACATTCCTCTCACAACCCCTATCGCATCCTCAATGAATGTATCAGGTCTTAACATTGATGTGGGCAATCCAAAGGCTCCAACTTCAAGCACTTGGTCGATCCCAAATATTTCCGTCACTCCAATTCCCCCGAATCCCACTAATACACAAATTCATGTGTCTCAGGGGCCAGAAGGCACACCTCAAATCTCCTCACACGCTAATCCCCAATCAAAATTTCCACGTGAGTTCCTCCTTAATCCCGGTCGGAATCCAGTCGCATCCCAGGATCCCTTTGGCCAAAGTAAACAGCCAACCCTCAATATTCCATCAGGATCGCAGGTTCATGTGGGTGATGAAAGGCGCGTGGATGGGGGGTGACAAAAAAGACCTTTGGAAAATGTATCTTGGAGCGGTCTGTCGGAGGGAAATCCAGTATTGACGCTTCATCAAAGTAAGTCATTTGAATTTTGGAGTAGAAACTTATTCACAATTTGATATGTTTGTTTCATGGGTTAGATATGGCACCTAAAGGCAAGTCAGTCCGATCTCAGGAGCCAATTGAAGATCGTGAGGATGACCAGTCTTCATTAATGTTTTGATGTGTTAACTGATGATTTGCATAGCAGGGGATGAACTTTATGCGTCTTCACCTCTGGTCCATAAAGAGAAAGTCACTGGACGTCATCATCCATATGCCTCCAAACCAAGAACGGGTCATGCCAGTACATCAAGAGCAACAATGGTGGATGATGAGGATGAGAACATGTCTCCGACTCAAAGTGAAAGAAATGATGAACCAAGGAGGGACAATTTCACAGCGCATGAGCAAGGCACTCAATCAAATAGTGAGTTCACCCATCCTCAGCTGGGCCTCGCCCAGAGTATGCTTGAACAATCCGAGGTCAGACAGCAAAGGAACCAGGCCCGCAAAGCTCACAATGTGGCGAAACTTGCAAGCCAGAAGGAGCAACAAAAATGGCTGAAGGCAGAACTTCCAGAGAATGTCCATGGAATGAGATCAGCAGTACACGCACATTGCCTGTTCCTACTCAAAGTTAGGGATAAGGATTTTTCCTCACTACCAGCACCACCCAGCACAGAAGAGCGTGAAATTGCAATTCAAGTGTCTGGTCATCTCGGATGTGTTCAATGAGCCATCAACACAGGTTCAGTCTCAGGGTTTCCAAAGCTACTGCGAAAATGAGCTGCACAAGCTAGGACTAAAGCGATTCACTTGGGACTGGGAGAGCTCATGGCAACATCCGTTCAACGAGCTGATGTCTATGGTGTTTTACCGTACATTCCGTCTCGCACTTGTCAGCACTGAGTATCATCACTACTGTTGGAACAAGGATCATAACAACTATGGGGTCGTGGCGGCTTTAATGGAGCAATATTTCACTTATTTGAAAAGAGAATGGAAGTCTATTCAAAAGGATGCGGAGTATTTGGTAAAAAAGAAGGAGAATCAAAAGCTCGCAAAGATTCGTCAAAGAGTTAGTTACTGTATCTCTTCTTCATTGTGGACCAAGTCTGATGATGATCTACTTGATTATGTGCAGACCTGTGAGCGCCGTCGTGAATGGTGTGATACGGCTAAATTTCCCATTCTAGCATCACAATTCAATGACCCTCGAGTATGCTCAGATACTGAGGAGGTACTGGAAAATGGCCGTCAAGTTTACCGCAAAGTGGGATTACGCTGGCGCTCCCAGTTATTTAATGATTTGGTATTGAAAATGGATAGAGACATAGAGTTTTGTAATCGGATTAAAAAAAAGGGTAAAAAAACTATTGATAGATTGCCAGAATTACGATCGACAGATGATGGTGATATTCCGGAAGGCCTATCATTTCAGGTATTTGATCAAGATTGGCTCAAAGGCTGTAGTAAGATGCAGACTAGCGCCCTCAAGATACTTGACATGCCAGTTATTAGGCCTAATGGTGATGCTCTGCAATAACTTAGTAATTTGTCACGGTATAGCACTGTGACAAATTAAAATTTTGTGAATTATTTGTGCAGGTGTAATAAAATCTGATTATTATCTCTTAAGGATGCAACAACTTGCTAAATATGTTAGAATATAGACAATATGAATTGAAATGTATCACCGTCTCCCTTGCAATAATACTCTATTGCTCATTTTCATTGAGGAAATATTGAAGAAGTTCGATCCAGCTCATGGTGTTCATAATTGTGGACCTGTGCCAGAGTCAACAGGAGTTATCAACTTTGTCAATCACAAATTATATAATATCAGTAAGGCTCACGCAGTTAATGATTTTTTCTTTTCTTGGACCTATTGGTGATTGGAATATGGCATTCCCATAAGGAAGGATTTCAGAATAGTAATACAATCAAGTGAAAGATGAGGTTGAAAGGTACCTTCCGCATTTTGACCTCAACTGAATGAGGAGTGATATAGTGGATGACCTGTACAGGTTGTTGTTGGCCAATACGATGTAGACGATCAACAGCCTGAGCCTCAATGGCTGGGTTCCAATTAGGCTCCTGGAAATGTGGATGTCAGGGTCCGAAAATCAGGGGAGAATTTTGGGGGGCCCCTCACCATTAAATAGACTATATTAGCACAAGTTATATTGAGGCCAGTTCCAGCCGCGGCAATGGATGCAATCAGTACTTCACATTCAGGATTATTGAAGAAATTCTCAAGCGCCTTGTCCTGCGCTCGTGGTGTAATTGTTCCATCAATTCGTGCTGAAAGGATAGAGTGATGGGCAAGAGCAATACCAATTCTACAATATAAAAAAGTCAGATGGAGTCAATTGGTAATGGATGCATATTAGAATTAACGCACAAATCTAGAAATTGGGTCCATTGGGTATAAACCACCGATTTCGTTGGACCACACCTTGTTTGTTTGTTCTTCATTAAGCTTTGTAGGAGGTGTGCAATTTTACTACTCATCATGCATGTTTCCACATCCACAATAGTTCGTGTGATTCTTGGGGAGTTATCCTGAGTGCTCCTGCCTTCGGGGTCTTCCAGCTCCGCCTCCGCAATTGTGTTAAGCATGATGTGATGGTTACAACATATTCGCAGCTTATTAATATTTCTGAAAAACTCTCCTGGTCCTTTGCTTTTGGATGATAGGAATTCTTCATATAATGTGGAATATTCTTGCTGCATGGTTGGGTTGAGTGGGAGCAGCTCATAATGATGGCTAATAGTGGGGAGAGATTTGAGATGTGTGGTTTTGGTGCGGCGCAAACTTAAATGCCGCAATGCCAAATGCAAAATATCATTGCAACCTTTTGAAAGACTACTCAGGATGAATGGTGACCAGTTATCTTGATCGGCGCTCTGGGGTTGAGTGATGAAGGATATTATGCCCAAAAGGTCATAAATGGTGTTGTGAATAGGTGTGCCCGTTAAACATATTCGACGGGATGAAAGGAGGCTATTAATGGCACGGTGAGTGGCAGTGTATTGAGAGCGAATATAGCTATAAGAGGGGGCAAGGGTTATTGGATATAAAAGGTAATTTGAATCATTTAAGCTCAGCCACTCACTGTGCTTCATCCAAGATTATACGATGCCAATTGATTTGAAAAATGAATGATGTAGAGGGATTGGTTTGCTTAAATTCTTGGGTGATAGTATTGTAAGAAGTGATGATGATATCATATTTTAAGATGTCGGCTTGGGATAATGAGTGACGAGTGGGACCATGGTAGATTTTGGCATGCAGTGCTCCAGCCTGAGCATGCTTGGATATTTCTGATTGCCAGTTGGTAATTAAGCGAGGGGGGCAGATGATCATGGTGGGCGTAGAGCGATGGGGGTTTGCAATCATCCGCTCCTTGGAGGTACCAATTAGAGCAATGGCCTGAATGGTTTTACCTAATCCCATATCATCCGCAAGCAGTCCTCCAAGAGGGGTATTGGTCGAAAGGGATTCAAATGAGCTAACGACCTTGTTTGTAATGATGTGCCTGGCATTAAAAGTGGATCCTGGGGGTGAGGTTGCCCAAAGGTTACGGGCTGATTGGCCATTGGGGATTTCTCGATCCCAGAGAAAAGCTAGTCCGGTCTTTTGATGAGGGAGGAGGGGGGTTTGAATAATGGAATGGGGTGGGGTCATCATGGGGAGGTCTGATCCACTGGGTAATTGTATCAGTTTTTGCTTGGAAATCAATGATGAAACAGCAGGATATGAAGCAGGCGTCGAGTTTGAAGCGGGAAATGTCGGAGTAAAGAGTTGACATTGACAATGAGTAGTACAGTCATATTCTTTGGGCATTTTAAGCTTGAAATCTTGTGTTCGAAAGCTTTCCATTATGAATAGAATGTTTGGATACCATGTGAAGAACATCAATGCTAGATTGGGTTTCTGAGATGAGGAGGGATCATTGGCATCAGTCATAAATACTCCCTCAACGAATAATATTTGAGTAGGATTGGATTGGCAATTTTCAATCCATGCCCCACCAGGACCACAGTGCATGAACGTTTTTGGTGCCCCAAGGAATGGTATCAACGTTTGGGAAAGGGTTCCCGGGAGAGAGCCAATAGCATGCTGGTGATTGGGGAGATATACGAATATGTTGTGTTGATTGTGCCATAGGATAATCCAAGAACCTAAGTGGGAATTCTCAGGCTTTAAGGTTATATCACTATTTATTTGAATACGAATATTAATCATCCCAATGCAAAGTGGTTGTGAAGGGGTTGACATGATGGCTATTTTAAATTATTTGGGGACAGTTGGGAATTATATGATCGGGAAGGGTTAGCTAAAGGGAATGAAGAGGAATAAGCGCAGGTGGGGAACTTATATGAGTGGCAGCAACAGGCCAAAAGGGGGATGGCCTGTGGTTACGTGCATGGTCTTGATGGAGGTGGGCCTCTTGGGCTCATAATTTTCATATCCGATTTGGGGCATATATCAAGGCAAGGTGGCCAAAATGTGGGTGCACCATTATGACTGCTGGATCTGCAGCGAGTTACGAAACATTTGGTGGAACAAGGCTGACATTAGCACATCCGAAATTGGGTGGGTTGTAGCAGCTTATTGTGGAGGGCATATTAGAGGCATGCGGTCATGTTCGCTGGTGTGACAGCGAACAATGAGCGTATCCTCCCCAGGTTAATTATTCACAGGGACCTACTGGGCAATGTTGGCAGTTTCAAAGGGCAATCTCACTGTGGGGATGTTTGTGTGTGGGCGGGTGAGATATGTTCGGTGGCATGCCACCAAACATGACTTTGGTTTGGCCTGAAGTTTTTTGCTGACTGATGCATACTGGGCTTTCAGGGGGAATGTGTGGGATGATCAAAGGGGGCGCCAGCCATGAGCCGTTATCCACATATACATTCACCCCTATGGGGTTTGAGGCGAGTACTAATCCACCGAGATTGGCATCCGGGTCTTTGCCTCACGCGCGTACAGAACTCCGGAGAAAGAGGCCACACGCCCAAGGGATTTTTTGGCTGCAAGCCAGGTGCCACAACTTGCGCGGGGCGTGTGAGAACGTAAAGAAAATGACCCGCGGTGGGAGATCCCCACGCAAACATAACCAGCCTCAGCAATCATAGGCTGGGATTATTCTAATGTGGATGAGGCTGAAGCAAATCCACACTGATTGGCCTCAGGTTTCCACGCGCAAGCGGGTGAGCGTCTGCAGTCAAGCTGACAACCCGAGCAAGAAAATACGCAGCTGGAAGACTGGCAGTAAAATGTGTTCCAGGCGTGTGAAAGTTGCCTGCGTATGAAAGCGTGTGGCTGCCCGACAATGAACAAGCGGGCCAGTCATTGTTTGCCCCAACCATGGCACCGGAGTGAATCAACTCTTTGTGTATGACCCAAATATTAAGTCATCCCATTATGACCCACTTACATTAACTTGGATTACATGCGCATCTGTGCCGTAGTTAGGCAGAGCTGTCCAACAAGGTGCATCAAAGGGATGCAGGTGAGAGATATGACTCGATGGCTTGACGTGATTGCATGTTACATTGTTGAACAGCTTTTTGCTCTGCCCCGCAGTACACATTTACAAAGGTGTACTGCGTACTACAGTGTCGACTGTACTGTACAGATCAGGAAGGTGTAATACTACTTGAGCCTGCATGCACCTTCCAATCGTTTGCATTTACGTAGCTCATGTGCCACATGCTCAGCATTGCGTTTCACCCGATTTGCACACGCAAGCTGAGCATGTCATGGTCAAAAGCACCGTGTGAAAGTGCTCAGTAAAGCCATGGAATGAACTAATTCTGCAATAGCTCACTGGAAGGCTCAGTTTGGAGCACTTCACCAAAGCGTGTGAAATGCTGCACCTTGCTGAAATGTCATCCGATGCTGTGCCAAATGCTCAGAGTGCGCGCATACAAAAACGACTGAGCAATGGCTCAGCATGGTGCATTTGATATTGTTATATCTATAGCTCAATCACTGTGCAATTCCAATGTTCAGCCACTGAGCATTTCAATTATGACCCGAAAGCAAACCTGAGCAATGGGTCGAGGCAAGCTCACGCTGTATTCACTTGTCTTACAGCCCCCCCCTTTGTTCACATACTATTACCAGGCCATATGGCCGGTAATCTCTCCGCGGTCACTTGTGACCAAATGCACCGGGTGCTTTTCTGCATGGGTCACTTGTGCATTGCACCCACAATGCACATTCAACATGGGCCTCACGACCACCCTCCTGGGTGATTGGGTGACTATTTAAGGAAACAAAGGGGATTTGACTCAGCTTGACAATTCAATAAATTGCAATACTCAGCGGTGCATTTGATATTGTTATATCAATTGTTCAATTAATGTGCAATTCAAATGTTCAGCCACTGAGCATTTCAATTATGACCCGAAAGCAAACCTGAGCAATGGGTCGAGGCAAGCTCACGCTGTATTCACTTGTCTTACAGCCCCCCCCTTTGTTCAAAGACTATCACCAGGCCATAAGGCCGGTGATCTTGCCGCGGTCACTTGTGCAGTGCACCCACAATGCACAATCAATAAGGGCCTCACGACCACCCTCCTGGGTGATCGGGTGGCAATTTAAGGAAACAAAGGGGATTTGACTCAGCATGACAATTCAATAAATTGCAATACTCAGCCAGACCCCCATTGTTCTTCTGCCTCACGCGAGCATTTCATCTCTCAGTTGCAGCATTTGCTGAGACTCAGCTTCAATTTTGCCCACACGCCTTGAAGCTGAGACTTTTGCGGGTGCTGCAACTGCTGAGATCGTCTCAGCTTCACCTTGGTATAAAAGACCATCTTCACACGACACGCACTTCACTTTCTTTCTCACCCGCTCCACTTCGTTCAACCTCACCCGCGTTTGTCCTTCTTGTGCGTATTCCCCCTCGTCTTCCTGCCTTTCCAGTCTTTTCTTTCGCACTCGACTAACCCCACTCCCCTTCCTGCTCGCTTTTTGTTTTTCCTGCTAATACTTTCAGAACCCCACTTCTATCTACTTTGTACATTTTCTCCAATTAAACTTTCGTCAACATTATGTACCGATATTAATATTTTTCTTTCTTCACGACTTCCTTCCAGACTTTTAAAAGCTTCCGACTAGAGCGTCTTTAATTTGATTCCGTTTTATATTTATATAAATCATTGTATGTCTTCCTTTTCTTTCTTGATTGCTTACTTTCTATTCAGTTACTAACCTGTTTTGTTTTGTTTTTAGATGTCGTGCACCTTATGCACCAAGCGGTGTATCCCCTGCATTCGTTCCTCGACGACAAACGACGCTTGTGATGCTTGCCGACAAGCACACAAGAAATGTTCGTTCGTTGTCCGCCCCTTCCGACCACAAGGCCAGACAAGTTCTCGCCCAAGACGCCCTCGCAAGGACTCCTTTGTGGTCGACGATGATGAAATCATTTCCGAGCGTGAATGGACGCCGGGCCCCCAAACAGGCCAACGGGAACGATTCCGGACGATTAGCCCTGTCCACTCGCCCTCCTAGGCCACCATCCGATGGTCACTTCACTCCTCGACCGGAGCAAAGTGATTATCCGGCTGATGAAGGATGGCGATGGCGAGAGGACATTCGAGCTTGGGCTGATCGTCACCATGTCTTATCACCAATGGGATTCAAACGCCAAAGTAAGTTTTATTTCTCCTCTTTATCTCATTTCTCTTCACGCAATAATACTGACTTTTTTCCATTACTCATAGAACCAAACCCCCCGAATCCCCCCCGACACAACTCTCCCGTTCCCAGTTTGCCTCGCGAGCAAACCCCCCGGCAACCCACTCCAGGCCCGAGTGGCACCCGATGGTCTGAGGAATTATTTCGTGGTAAGCAGCCAAAGTTTCATTTCATTTTCACTTTCACTTTCGAGTCGAGTGAACTGACACTTACTCCTTTTTTAGAACCCTCCCGAACCGAAGAGCCACCTATTCCTGGCCCGAGTCCATCGTCCCAACCACCTGAGGACGATACGACTTGTGAGCCAGAACCTGAGGTGGCTCCTACGCAATCCACGGAGGAACCTTATGGTAAGTCACCCCTTTTTTCTCTTTGATCCATATCCACTTTTCCTCATTTTTTCTTCGACCGTCTCCAGATCGTCCCGCCACTCCTCGCTCGATCATCATCATCGACGATACGCCCGTGGGATCACCCCATCCCCCTCCCCCTTCTTCTTCACCGACTCCACCATCTTCCCCTTCCACTCCAACCCCGGTTCCCTCCCCAGAGATCCCTTCCAGTGCCCCCGAGAACCCCAACGCCTCCTCCCCCCCGGTGCCAAGCTCCTCTCATTCCCACGATGACGCTTGCCAGGAATTCACCGACCTGCGACCAACCCTAATGATTCCTCGAGCCATCATCCACGATTCGATCAACCGAATCTTGTTGGAGCATCGTCGCTTTCTCCACATGATTCCTTTCGTGGATGCAACTCATTGAAATGAGATGCACCAGGAATTCCGGGAGGAACTAAACTCCCTCCTTGCCCAGGCACTGGAGGCTTATCCAAAGGAGGACATAACCGGGATAGTCTCCAAATTCCTCGAAAAATAAAAATTTAAAAAAAATGTCATTATTTCCTCCTTTTATTTTTTGTAATACTTTCTTTTGAATAAAATATTTGTCTTCAATTATTGTTATGTTCAAATTCTATTACATTCTTTGTTCACGTAAAAATTACTTATTTCCTCCTTAGAGAAAAACCCTGATTGCGTGAGAATTATTTTTGTAAGTGCCCCACCAAGAGTTTGAGTGAGTATTTGTTTTCGTGAACCTCTTTTTCTCAAAATGCGCCAATAGTTGCTGTTATCCTCTCCTATATTTTCTTCTTCCATGGTTTAGAGCCATACCCATTCCTAACTGTAAAAAAGCGGGAGGTTCCCGTATGTGAGCAATCGAGTCCAGATTCGTGAAACATGGCCTTTCCTATGGTCACACGCTATTAGTCTTACTCATGTATTGAATTGTTTAAATTGTCTAGAACCTTCACAAGCGTAAGGATTGGCGTATGACTTGTCGGGAGGCTGCACAGGCGTAAGGATTGGCATGTGAATTGTTGGCAGCCTGCACAGGCATAAGGATTGGCGTGTGAATTGTTGGGAGCCTGCACAGGCATAAGGATTGACGTGTGAATTGTTGGGAGCCTGCACAGGCATAAGAATTTGTCAGCATTGTTGGCAACCCTCCCATGCGTAAGGATTGGCGTGTGAATCGTCGGAAGCCTGTACAGGCGTAAGGAATTTTAGCACTTTTGGGACCCTCCCCAAGCATAAGGATGGGTGTGTGAATTGTTGGGAGCCTGCACAGGCGTAAGAATTGGCGTGTGAATTCTTGGGATCCTGCACAGGCTAAAGAAAATTTCAGCATTGTGGGGAAGCTTCACAAGCGTAAGAATTGGCGTGTGAATCGTCGAAAGCCTGTAAAGGCGTAAGGATTGGCGTGTAAATTTTCGGGAGCCTGCACAGGCCCAAGGATTGGCGTGTGTAGCGTTGGCACCCCGCATAGGCGTAAGGAACTTTCAGCATTGTCAGAACCTGCACAAGCATGAGGATTCGCGTGTGAAGCATTGGCATCCTGGACAATAGCAACAAACCAGGACAGATGTACGATGGCATGCCACTGTACATAATCCACTTCACCCCTTTTTCATGTGAGACACCCCATCTCCCGCACTCGAATCCATCCAATCCTGGTGTATATTGTCCTCTGCCTTACCTCACCATTACTTACCCAACCCACTTGCAAATCTCCTCATTCTTTGAATCGGCATGAGATTGTATTACCATCCCTGATTTGATAGCCCGCTCTCTTGCCAATCTCATAATAGCCATTGCTTTTTTGCCGCACTGTTTTTGCTAACCTGCTTGAGCATTGTGCGGACATACCCACTAGTGTCGTGCTTTCATTGTCCTGTGCTGGATCAGTATAATGAACAAATGTACTACTGGCCCACACTACCTGAATGAGCCCATGACATGCGGATAGATCAATCCAAAAATGCTCATTTGGGAAAATCAATTTTCCCCCTGTACACCGCTTTGACGCATCTCTTTGAATTTGGCCGGTCCGCTTATCAGCTTGAAACCACCATCCCGAAGCATACAGCGATGCATCCTTATCAACATGAGGTGCGTTTTTGAATCCATTCATGGTGAAAGTGAGTGTGGAAGCGAACTCGAATGCACCCTGATTTGCCGGAATATCGCCTTCATAGTTGACTTGATCAAAAGACGGAACCCCCAATGAGTTGTAGCAATTTTGAATCTTCTGAAATAAATTATCCCCAACATATCGTAAGGATTGACCTAGAATGCGACCCACCGAGCTAAGATTGGCACCTCGGTCCCGCCATTCATCTTTTGCATTTTCAATTTTGCCAGCACTACCATACAGACCAAATTGTTCATTCTTCGTGGTGCATTTGCGCCACCCAATCGCAAACATAAATCCCTCCAGTAATGCTCCATTTGTTGCAATAGGGTTGGTGAAACTCTTTTCGCGAAATAGGAATTGTGATAATTCATCCCATTGATTGACCTCGACTTCACTCATTGTTGTGAATGGTCGGAATTCAACAAGGGCAATGAGTAATCCGGTTGAAGAGAAAATTGCCACACGCCCAAAGTGAATGCGTTTGATCTGATTGACATCCACAAGCCTCCGAATTTCACTTGGGGTGATATTTGCTGATACTGGCATTGATATTTGTGCTGTTGGGCGAGAGGAGGAAAACAACCTATTCATTCGGGTCGTTTTGCGCTCATTTGTCTTTTGGGATCTGCTACTATTCCCGAGTGGTTGAGGGATCACTACGTGTTGAAGCACACAAGATATCAGATACTGCCAAGGAGCTTTCTTCGGCACACATCCTTTGACTTCCCTGTTGGAGCCCACATGACATTGGCACAATCTGAACCGACTAAAGCCCATGTTCTTCAGTGGGGCCCAATGAGGGTGCCACATAAATGTGGAAGCATATATATATATCTATATATATACACTGAGATTAAGCGAGTAACTCACACTTTCCTTCCTCAGCCCGACGCTTTCTCGCGAGTTCCCTTTTACGCTCTTTTTCTTTTTTCGTGAATGGCATGCTTTCAGCAGAAAATGAAATGAAACCAAATGATTACTGATTTCTTAATATCACCTAAATTGGATTGCGGTGGATGAATCTTTTTTAATTGCGGCTAAAAAGAAAGCTCACGCCTGACCTTGGCAAATTCACGATCTCAAATACCTGATCCTGAAAATTGCAGTGGATAGTGCATTATTCAATTTTACACATTGATGTTCCCATGCAATCACTTTCCAATCCAACCATTTGGAATATTGCAAGCACACGCAAATGCAATATGCATCCTGCTGCGGATCCCTAGCTATCCTAGTCCTCTTGAAAGACACAGGAACATTTGGCCTATTATGGGCTGGCGGGAAGTGATAAACGCGACTTCGCGCAATGCACCCGCGTGTTCTACTCGCGGGCACATCACCTGACTCAGCTTGCGTCTTGTCGGAGTCTTTGCAATGATGTACGGAGGCATGCCGCCGTACAATTACTATTGGTACTCAGACTGTGGCATCCGGGAAGTAGTAGGATAGGAAGTCATGATTATTAAATTCATAAATAACTTTGCAAAATTCAATTACAATCTATCTAGTACAAAGCTAATCTAAAACGGGTCAATCCTGGTTGTGAGTTTAGCTGACCTGGGTACCGTCAAGGTGACCTCATCACTTGAACCAAGCCCGCGATTCGCCACCCAGGCATCACCAAAGTCTAATACTAAGCATCGTGCAAAATCAAATCTAAGAGGTACAGTGGGGTTAAAAGACTCTGATGAGAAGAAACTTTTATTCAGTAAATTACATATATACTTATTAGTACGTAGCCACACTGGCTCCACTAGATTTTTACCCTCTGAAAGTTTTGCGGAAATGTCAATTAGTGCTAAAGCCCCTTTAACTGAGCTTGTTCTCCAGTCATCTGAGCATACCATCAAACCACGAACCCCCGCCACACAGAATGCCGCTAATATACCATAGCAAATTCGATTGATTCCAAGATTCTTGTGACACGCCAAAAGATCTTTGATGGCCTCATTTTTTTTTGAGTTCGTGAGTTTGCCTTTGATGCCATTAACTTCGACCTTTGTATGTGCACGTACCATGTTGTATGCAATCATCAAATGAACAACTGTATCCATTAGATCCTCCAGGTTCTTGTGCGGCTTTGTGGATATCTCATTGTCAGCCCCGCCACCTTCAATGCTGAGTTGGGTTGCACGTTGCTTCGATTTACTCAAGCAGGAGGCAAGGTATTCAACTGCTCCCCGTTCGAGTCCAAGAGGATCGGTCGAATTTGATGTTGGTGCAATCACATCGTATGAGACTAAACTAATGGATTCAAACATAACATTTGCCCAAAAATGTTTAACTGGATTGGCGGGGTAAAGAAGGCTCTGAACCATTCTGAAGAAGGAGTGTTCAGATTTTGCGAGATTATCTGGAGGTTTAGCTGATTCCTTCATCAATTTGAGATTCCAAATGTTGTGATCAAAAAACGCTTCTGTTTCGGTTGGCTTAAAAAAATCTAACCCTGTATATTGCAATTTATATCACCAGTCAACAGCCAATAATCAAGTATCATGCACAAAGATAAAAAAAAACTCACCTGCCATCTCAAGGTCCTGCAGCCAAGCCGACATTTTAAGATCTCGGTTACTGATCACCTTAATACCAACGGGCAGGAATGTATGAGCATCCTTTGTTGGTAAATTGTCCCATCTATTTTTGTAAATCCTATTGATATTATCAAGCCCCCTTTTCCATGATTGTTGAGTAATATTGGAATGATAATTCAAAATGCCTGCAAACTCTTCCATGCGGGATAAAAATATTCCTTGAAAATTCGCAGCGGATGACACTTCGGGCTCAGCGTCGGGAATTATATCAGTCATATCTTGTCCCATTGTATCATGTTTAATTGTTTCCCTTTCTTGAAAGGCTTGAATATTCCAAGGAGAGGCGGGAGGGGTTGCATCATGCATTGTTTCATTGGGTATCGGGGGACTTTCTGTATGTGGAGCTTCATCATGGATTGTTTCATTGAGTATTGGGGGGGTTCAGTATGCGGAGGTTCATTATCAATATGGTCCCCTTCAACATTGATAATTTCATCACCTTGATCGCGAGAATTGTTTGCGGCTTCAAAGGTACGGCGTTTTTTGTTTGTTTTTTTGGTCGCATGTATATTTGGTCTTTTTCCTAATCCTTTGCCTGGAAATCCAATTACGACTCGAGATCCTTCAGGTAGAGATTCTCCCACCTCCACACCTGCCCATATATTGTAAGCAGCTATTTTTATCAATTTTGTTTTGAATTAGTAATGGACTTACGGTTCAAATCCATTTTGAGCAGGCTCATGGCTTCAGCAATCTTTTGACGCACATAATCAGGAATTTTACTATCATTTTGGATTTTTTCGAGCCTTGGGATTGTTTGAGCAATGTTGGAGACAAATTGTTCCTTGGATATAATTTCCACCTCCCCACTGAAAATTACATCATCTTGCCCATCATCTTCTGTCGGTGCACAAGGTTCAACAGTCTTTTCCTTCTCATAACTTTTAAAATTTGGTTTCTGAGAGCTTGGAGGCTGCCCTGAAATAAAGGCTATGACACAATATCAGGTTTTGAGAGATTTGAAATATTCAAGATGGATGCATACTCACATTCCGGAAGAACTGGTGGATCTTGATTATCTTCATGTGACTGGCTCTCTACTTCAATGCCTAATTCACGACTACTGGCGATATCAGAGATTTCACTTCCACTCTCTGGGGCTGAAGTTGGTCGTTCATTGAATTCAGTTGAATTTCCCGGGGTTCGGGCCATAGCGGAGGTAGTTTATTAAGCAAATAGATGGTGACAAGTTGATTGATAACTTGTTTGAAAATTTTTTGATAAAAGATCCAAATTCAAGAAAAAAGGTGCAAGTAAAATAATCGCATTTGCAAAATGCAATTTGTCGGGAAATTGAAGGAGGCAATGTTTTGCAAATTATTTCATATCATGCAAATGAAATCACTTCCCTGTGAGACATTGAATAAAGTTGACTAGTGAGAAACCTACTAAAGTCAACTTTTGAACTATTCAATGCTCATGAGGTAAGGACTAAGCAAAGTGTTCATTTGATTGATATGAAATAAAATGGTTTTGTCGGCGAAACAGGAGACACAATTCTTGTCTTAAATAGTCCACTTATTAGGTTTTAATTTGTGAGTCTCATGATTTAAACCCTAGCCACAACATGGTGAATATACTGACCAATATCCCCTTAGGTCCTGTTGGCAGAGAAGGCCACTCAGCATATTTCGGCAATTGCGTTCATCGTGTACGCCAACAAGCCACCGTACTGTACACTATGGATGTAATACGGAAGCGTGAGGAGGGTAACTGTTGTCGGAGGCATGTCGGGAGGGCACTACACAAGCGTAAGGGTCATCAGTGGTGTCAGAGGCATGTCGGGAGGGCACTACATGAGCGTAAGGATGGTAAGCGTTGTCGGAGGCATGTCGGGAGGGTACTACACAAGCGTGAGGATGGTAGGGGCGGGGGTGTGAAAGCGTAAGGAGTGGTGAGGACGGAGAGGGGTGGGCAGTGTCGGAGTCTCATCCGGATGGAGGGCGGTGCGGGTGCGTAAGCATGCTAAGCGTCGGGGAGGCGGAAGCCAATGAGGTGAAATTACACGAACGTTGCGCATAGTGTTGAAATGGGTTTGGGCTTTGAGTGACATTCTCATGTGACACATGTGACGATTGACGTTGTCTTGACGCTGACGTGACGTGACCCACTAAATCCAGTGACTATAAAGTGACACTAACGCGACTGAAGCAAGATTTTATACTGACCGCGGTGCGATGTGAAGTCAATCGCCGACGATTGACGCGAGATTCGCCCTGGTGTTTCTTTTTATTTTCAGTAACATTCCTTCCTGTATCTCTTGATGATGAGAATCTTTTGGTTACTAATACTCTAGCTTCCAATTCTTGTTCAATGTACTTCTTGAGGATTTTCATAGGTGGTATAAGGTATCCTCCATCTTCAGCTCTAACCATGAAATTATCTTTAATCATTTCTTTACTTATGGCTCCTTTAATATTAGCTGAAAGACAATCAAATAAATCCTCATGGAACATGTTATCTTGAGGAATATACCTGTATCTTAATAAGTAAGTAACAATAGTTTCATATTCTCCCATAAACCTTTTATATTGTGATAGACTACCAATTCCTCCATCTTCTTGAGTTTCAGAAAAAAGCTTCATTAGTGAGTCTTTTCTGTATCTTCTTTCAGGTTCAACTCTTCCCCATTTTGTTATGAGATCTTTCTTGAGCTGTGTCCAATTTCCTTCTTCATAACCTGGCATAGCTTCAATTGCATCACTCACCTTTTGGTTTGTTGTCCAAAATGCCATTTGCATTGCTAGTTCTTCATCTGTTTCCCCTTCAATTTGAGCTATTCTTTCCACTTTCTTGATAAATTTCTCTACTTCTTCTCCATCAAAATTTAGATTGTAATCTTTTGCTTTAATTTCAACTACAGGTCTTTCTTGTCTTGGAACTTTCTGCTGTAATGGACTTGGATTATTAGGTGTAGTGACATAAACTCTCCTTGGAATATTTTGAGTTCTTGTCTCTGTTACTGGAGTAGAGGTTGCTCTAGGACCAGGTGTAGGTGATATTGGTGAGTCTTCAGGCCTAAAATGCCTTGGTAATGTTTGTTCACTTGGACTGGCTCCAGGTGTGTAAGATGTTTGTTCCCTTCTTTTTCCTTTCTTTTTACTTTGTGTTAATAATAATTCTTGCATTTGCTTCATAAGACTTTGGATCTGTACTGTTTGATCTTCCTCTTCACTTTCTTCTGCATACTGTCCTTCTACAGTATCTTCAGGTAATGGTGGTGAGTCAGATGTTGATTGTTGATTCATTTCTACTTGGTAAAGTGATCCTTTAAATTTTTTTGTACTTTTCTTGTTTTTCTTTGCTTCATGAATTAGCTTGAATAAAAATCTCCTTAATTCTTCCTTTTCCTTCTGTTCTGTTCTTGGTGTTGCAATGAGTAAATCGATATCCTGAGGTGTTTGATTTTCTGGTGTTCCTTCTTTTACTGGATAATGAAAATGATATGATTGATTTGAGGATTGTGATGGTGATGATGATTTGGAATGTGATTTGTTTCCAGATTCCAGATTGTATGAGAGTTTTGATTGTTAATTCTTGATAATGATAATTATTTTTGTGAGTTATGTTGATTTGATTATCTTCTTTCTTGATTATTGACTGATTGTTGAATGTTGAAGTTGAAATGGCCACTGTTGGGACACCACATGTGGAACTCCTTTTAGTGTGGGATTGGATAAGGCAGTCCTTGAGGGGGAAATCACAGGTAAACAGTTTTGAATTGCTGAAATAATCCTGTAACCAAGGGTGCTAATGGTGTTTTAGCTGCCCCTCTGAATATACTAAACAATCTCCCTACAGAGCTCACAAATCAATATTTAAGATTGTGGCTCTACAACTAGAGAATACCTTTTAGCAGTCTCTATCAGACCTATTCAATAATCAGATAAGTAACTTATAAGTTAAAACAGTATAAAATATGATTTTCAAATAATAATATAAGATAATTTTAAGGGTAAAACCTTAATAGTATAAGAGGTTGATTTAATATAATAGTAATAATATATATTTTAAGGGGTAAGTTCAATTTGATTTTATATATATTATAATACTTAATGGTTTTAGAGGGTAATTGTTAATATAATATAATAATAAGACCTTTAATAATTTATTGGTAAGATATTGCTCAATATATAGAGGATGTTTGTTAAATATATAAAAGATATAATATAATATAAGGGTAGGTTTTTTTTTGTATATAATAATAGATAGTTGTAAGGTTGGTTTTTTTTTTAATATGAAGATATCATAAGACTATTTTTCCTTCATAATGTAAAAGGGTATGGTGATAACCTCAATATTATTGAGTATTATTGATAGTATTATAATTATAAGACTAATAATTTAAACATAGGGTGGATTAATAATATTAAGTAGACCTTCTGTTAACTACTATTAATTAGAAATCACTATGAATTAAACTTATAAGTCTATAATACTTTTAATAAAATAACTAGATTACCCTACTAGTAAGGGATGAATAGTTATTCCCCTTCTTGGTATATAACTAATTGGATTCATGGGGAAAAGAGGAAAAAAATGAGGGAGAGAGGTCCTTTATTTATATTCTTTGGGCTCTCCATAGAGGCACTCAAAAACAAGGGACTTAGAATTTTTCACTTCTTTTGGCTGGGATAATTTTTTAAAGTGGTGAGATACCATTTGTTTGGTTGATTGCACCATTTTTATGTATGATTATGTAATCTGAGATGTTTTGGCTGGTGTGGAATTTTGAGATGGTGTCATTTGATCAAGATATTGCACCATTTCTGAAGCTTTATTTATATTTTACTCAAACTTTAATATTATTATGCACAGGCTTGAGGGTATTTAGCTGGTGAGTAATTTTGAGATGGTGTCATTTGATTAAGATATTGCACCTTTTGTTTGGTTTGTTGCACCATATCTTGGTGGGTTGAGATGATTTTGTACAGCTATTGCACCATAGGTCTGTGCACTGTTTGAGCTGTAGGTTGAGAATGCTGTGTATTGTGGGGATTCTATTTGTCCTGTATGGGTTTCTTCTTTTCTTTATCTAGCTTAATTCTGCTTTTAATTTATATTTACTGGCTTATCAGGTGGCTTTGCTTGTATTTCCACAGATATGCTGTGTAATTTAAGGTTTTTGATGGATTTTCCTTGCATAAATTAATTGATTTTATTCTTTCTGTCTTGTGACTGTTGATTAATACAGTTTTAATTTATTCCTTATTGAAGTGTCCTCAGGTTAATAACTGAATTTCTGAGTAATCCAAAGGTTGAGCAGAGCTTGGGTAACTTGAGTGTTACACTACCCCTTTCACTGGTAACTTTAGCATTCTTGTTAGTTTGTCTTTTTCTTTTCCTTATTTTATTGTTATTCTTGTAATCAAATGGTCCATTCTTCCAGGATTTGATTATAAGATTATACATTTTGATGAATTTAAGTCCATTTTATTTCTGAATTCCTCTATTATAGTTGATCAATTATTGATATCTCTTTGTTATTTCTTCAATTTATAGCCTTATAAATGAACTTTCACTTGAAACTGGGCCAATAAGGTATGGAATACCACATTACCTTCTTTGTTGTAACTAGTTTGCTATATGTAGCTTGACTTTTACATATGAATAATGAAATTGAATAATTTATTTAAACACATACACTGCCCTTTGGTGCCTGTGCCATGGTTTTATGAGTTAAATCCAGCTTCTTGCTGTAAAATTGACCTTTTGCTGTAAGATTTGAGTGTAAGTCTGCCTGTAGGCTGGATTTACTGCTGTTTTGGGGTACTATGAGCTTGAGCCTGGTGAAAAACATGGTATGGAATACCACAGTGTATATTCCTATTTTTACATGTAAGAAAGCAATAACTTCAAAGAGTCATTAAAACTTCATTTCTCAATTAATTCAATTGAAACTCACAAAGATCCCAATTTCATAGTATATGTTTATGAGTTGAAACTTAATTATATTTTATAATTAAGATACTTTGGTATTTAGTGCTGAAAATACCATATTGAATTATTCTTAATGAAATTTAAGATTTCTTTAAAAATTAATGAAAAATCTTATTTACAAGATTCTTTCTTGAAATTTTGTCCTTGAGATAATCATAATATTAATTTTCATTTGAATAGATTATTTTTATACTAAACTCTAAAGATAATAAGCACTAATTATTTTTAAGACTACTTGTATTTAAGAATTACCCCGTTAACTTAAATTGGCATTGGATATTGGGAGTTTTTAAGCTAAACTCAATTTTTGCATATGCTTTTTTGAGTTTTGTTGAATAAATTCACTCTGAAAAATCTTCAATCATAGAGGAGGTTTCTAAGGGCATAAAAAATTCTTTTAATGACTATTTTCCCCATCAATTTGTACAATCTAATCTTCCAAAGCATAATATGGTATTAACAAAGTATCAATTTATTATAAAGAATTCTTCCGTATTCATTATCTAAAATATCTATAGATAAAGAATTGAAATCATAGAATATGATTATATTTGTATAATCTTTATTAATTCTTTCATGGGTAAAATTCACAAATCCTCCAAAAGTCCATTCATTCTTAATCTTGGTGTGTTTTGACTTATCTTTGTTAGATTTTTCTGACCTTTTTTGGTGGATTTTTATCATATAATGTCTTCTAAGTGGTCTTTACATCAATCTTCTACTTTTTTCACTTATTATTTTTTGTTTAAAGAATAGTTTCTATAATTATTATTATAAATTTTTGTATAATAATTCCTTTCTAAATAATATTATATATTATTTATAACTTGTTTTTTGTTTATCCATTAAATGTAATTTTCTCTTTTAGGGATTTTATATTCTTATTATTATAATTTTCAGTGGGTTCTAATAATAATAGAATGATTCTTATAGTTTTGATTATCAAATTTGTGAATAATAATATTTTTCTATATAATCCTTTATTAATATCAAAGTTATTGCTATCAATATTAATAATAAGCATATATATTTGTGGTGATCATATTTAAAGATCTTATATTATCTTTGAGGAAAGTCATAGTAATCCTAATTGTATCCCAATTTCAATGATATCACTTTTCATTTAATGAAAAACATGGATCTCATTTGTTTAAATTATCCTATAAAGGCAATCAATTTCCTGGTCATCATTGGTGGAACTCTAGCCAGGTTCCTGCTTAATTATCCCAAATAAAGAAGATAAAACCATTTATTTAAGAAAATAATTTCCTTACCATAATATATACATTTTTTGCACATCTCAAAGCAATACCAACTCCTCCTGTTCCCTTCATTTTTAAGAACACAAGAGCTTGAGGCTTACTTCTGAAATATTCAAGAATTGTTTGTCTTTGCTCCTTATTGAGCTTTTCATGAAATAAAAAATTCTTTATCCCACTGTCATCAAAATCAAATTTAATACTAATTTGATTATTTTTATCAATTGAATAATTTGGATATGGTGAGAATCTTTATGAATCAAATTGGTACTTCCATATCAAGAAACCTTTTATATTCTGAAAAAACCACCTCTTTTTGGAGTTTTACCCTCTTCCCTCACATGATTAACTAGGTGCACACTTTTGGAACCTTCATTACAATTATATTTTCTTCCTTTCCCTTCCTCCCCTTTCTAGAAATTCAGAATGTTTGCTAAGCTATGTCAATTCAGATAGCTTTGTGAAAAATGTAGTAGAGTCCCATTGAGTTCCTTAGGGTATTTTCTTCCCAAAGAATTTGACAACCTAAACATTTGCTTGTGAATAATACTTTTTCTGTTGCTCATAGAGCTAAACTCCAATTTCATGCTGAAGACTTTTTGGAAGATAAAGGACTTTTGATTTCAATCTTCTTAAGGTAAATGTTTGAATCAAAATATGAAATGAGTGGATGGCACTTTGATCTCCAAATGAAATTGGTGTAATCAAGAAACTGTTCCACAATGCCATAAGACTCCATGGCTCTACCTGTATAAAAATTTAAAAAAAATGTCATTATTTCCTCCTTTTATTTTTTGTAATACTTTCTTTTGAATAAAATATTTGTCTTCAATTATTGTTATGTTCAAATTCTATTACATTCTTTGTTCACGTAAAAATTACTTATTTCCTCCTTAGAGAAAAACCCTGATTGCGTGAGAATTATTTTTGTAAGTGCCCCACCAAGAGTTTGAGTGAGTATTTGTTTTTGTGAACCTCTTTTTCTCAAAATGCGCCAATAGTTGCTGTTATCCTCTCCTATATTTTCTTCTTCCATGGTTTAGAGCCATACCCATTCCTAACTGTAAAAAAGCGGGAGGTTCCCGTATGTGAGCAATCGAGTCCAGATTCGTGAAACATGGCCTTTCCTATGGTCACACGCTATTAGTCTTACTCATGTATTGAATTGTTTAAATTGTCTAGAACCTTCACAAGCGTAAGGATTGGTGTGTGACTTGTCGGGAGGCTGCACAGGCGTAAGGATTGGCATGTGAATTGTTGGCAGCCTGCACAGGCATAAGGATTGGCGTGTGAATTGTTGGGAGCCTGCACAGGCATAAGAATTTGTCAGCATTGTTGGCAACCCTCCCATGCGTAAGGATTGGCGTGTGAATCGTCGGAAGCCTGTACAGGCGTAAGGAATTTTAGCACTTTTGGGACCCTCCCCAAGCATAAGGATGGGTGTGTGAATTGTTGGGAGCCTGCACAGGCGTAAGAATTGGCGTGTGAATTCTTGGGATCCTGCACAGGCTAAAGAAAATTTCAGCATTGTGGGGAAGCTTCACAAGCGTAAGAATTGGCGTGTGAATCGTCAAAAGCCTGTAAAGGCGTAAGGATTGGCGTGTAAATTTTCGGGAGCCTGCACAGGCCCAAGGATTGGCGTGTGTAGCGTTGGCACCCCGCATAGGCGTAAGGAACTTTCAGCATTGTCAGAACCTGCACAAGCATGAGGATTCGCGTGTGAAGCATTGGCATCCTGGACAATAGCAACAAACCAGGACAGATGTACGATGGCATGCCACTGTACATAATCCACTTCACCCCTTTTTCATGTGAGACACCCCATCTCCCGCACTCAAATCCATCCAATCCTGGTGTATATTGTCCTCTGCCTTACCTCACCATTACTTACCCAACCCACTTGCAAATCTCCTCATTCTTTGAATCGGCATGAGATTGTATTACCATCCCTGATTTGATAGCCCGCTCTCTCGCCAATCTCATAATAGCCATTGCTTTTTTGCCGCACTGTTTTTGCTAACCTGCTTGAGCATTGTGCGGACATACCCACTAGTGTCGTGCTTTCATTGTCCTGTGCTGGATCAGTATAATGAACAAATGTACTACTGGCCCACACTACCTGAATGAGCCCATGACATGCGGATAGATCAATCCAAAAATGCTCATTTGGGAAAATCAATTTTCCCCCTGTACACCGCTTTGACGCATCTCTTTGAATTTGGCCGGTCCGCTTATCAGCTTGAAACCACCATCCCGAAGCATACAGCGATGCATCCTTATCAACATGAGGTGCGTTTTTGAATCCATTCATGGTGAAAGTGAGTGTGGAAGCGAACTCGAATGCACCCTGATTTGCCGGAATATCGCCTTCATAGTTGACTTGATCAAAAGACGGAACCCCCAATGAGTTGTAGCAATTTTGAATCTTCTGAAATAAATTATCCCCAACATATCGTAAGGATTGACCTAGAATGCGACCCACCGAGCTAAGATTGGCACCTCGGTCCCGCCATTCATCTTTTGCATTTTCAATTTTGCCAGCACTACCATACAGACCAAATTGTTCATTCTTCGTGGTGCATTTGCGCCACCCAATCGCAAACATAAATCCCTCCAGTAATGCTCCATTTGTTGCAATAGGGTCGGTGAAACTCTTTTCGCGAAATAGGAATTGTGATAATTCATCCCATTGATTGACCTCGACTTCACTCATTGTTGTGAATGGTCGGAATTCGACAAGGGCAATGAGTAATCCGGTTGAAGAGAAAATTGCCACACGCCCAAAGTGACTGCGTTTGATCTGATTGACATCCACAAGCCTCCGAATTTCACTTGGGGTGATATTTGCTGATACTGGCATTGATATTTGTGCTGTTGGGCGAGAGGAGGAAAACAACCTATTCATTCGGGTCGTTTTGCGCTCATTTGTCTTTTGGGATCTGCTACTATTCCCGAGTGGTTGAGGGATCACTACGTGTTGAAGCACACAAGATATCAGATACTGCCAAGGAGCTTTCTTCGGCACACATCCTTTGACTTCCCTGTTGGAGCCCACATGACATTGGCACAATCTGAACCGACTAAAGCCCATGTTCTTCAGTGGGGCCCAATGAGGGTGCCACATAAATGTGGAAGCATATATATATATCTATATATATACACTGAGATTAAGCGAGTAACTCACACTTTCCTTCCTCAGCCCGACGCTTTCTCGCGAGTTCCCTTTTACGCTCTTTTCCTTTTTTCGTGAATGGCATGCTTTCAGCAGAAAATGAAATGAAACCGAATGATTACTGATTTCTTAATATCACCTAAATTGGATTGCGGTGGATGAATCTTTTTTAATTGCGGCTAAAAAGAAAGCTCATGCCTGACCTTGGCAAATTCACGATCTCAAATACCTGAACCTGAAAATTGCAGTGGATAGTGCATTATTCAATTTTACACATTGATGTTCCCATGCAATCACTTTCCAATCCAACCATTTGGAATATTGCAAGCACACGCAAATGCAATATGCATCCTGCTGCGGATCCCTAGCTATCCTAGTCCTCTTGAAAGACACAGGAACATTTGGCCTATTATGGGCTGGCGGAAAGTGATAAACGCGACTTCGCGCAATGCACCCGCGTGTGCTACTCGCGGGCACATCACCTGACTCAGCTTGCGTCTTGTCGGAGTCTTTGCAATGATGTACGGAGGCATGCCGCCGTACAATTACTATTGGTACTCAGACTGTGGCATCCGGGAAGTAGTAGGATAGGAAGTCATGATTATTAAATTCATAAATAACTTTGCAAAATTCAATTACAATCTATCTAGTACAAAGCTAATCTAAAACGGGTCAATCCTGGTTGTGAGTTTAGCTGACCTGGGTACCGTCAAGGTGACCTCATCACTTGAACCAAGCCCGCGATTCGCCACCCAGGCATCACCAAAGTCTAATACTAAGCATCGTGCAAAATCAAATCTAAGAGGTACAGTGGGGTTAAAAGACTCTGATGAGAAGAAACTTTTATTCAGTAAATTACATATATACTTATTAGTACGTAGCCACACTGGCTCCACTAGATTTTTACCCTCTGAAAGTTTTGCGGAAATGTCAATTAGTGCTAAAGCCCCTTTAACTGAGCTTGTTCTCCAGTCATCTGAGCATACCATCAAACCACGAACCCCCGCCACACAGAATGCCGCTAATATACCATAGCAAATTCGATTGATTCCAAGATTCTTGTGACATGCCAAAAGATCTTTGATGGCCTCATTTTTTTTTGAGTTCGTGAGTTTGCCTTTGATGCCATTAACTTCGACCTTTGTATGTGCACGTACCATGTTGTATGCAATCATCAAATGGATAACTGTATCCATTAGATCCTCCAGGTTCTTGTGCGGCTTTGTGGATATCTCATTGTCAGCCCCAGATGGCCTGTGGTTACGTGCATGGTCTTGATGGAGGTGGGCCTCTTGGGCTCATAATTTTCATATCCGATTTGGGGCATATATCAAGGCAAGGTGGCCAAAATGTGGGTGCACCATTATGACTGCTGGATCTGCAGCGAGTTACGAAACATTTGGTGGAACAAGGCTGACATTAGCACATCCGAAATTGGGTGGGTTGTAGCAGCTTATTGTGGAGGGCATATTAGAGGCATGCGGTCATGTTCGCTGGTGTGACAGCGAACAATGAGCGTATCCTCCCCAGGTTAATTATTCACAGGGACCTACTGGGCAATGTTGGCAGTTTCAAAGGGCAATCTCACTGTGGGGATGTTTGTGTGTGGGCGGGTGAGATATGTTCGGTGGCATGCCACCAAACATGACTTTGGTTTGGCCTGAAGTTTTTTGCTGACTGATGCATACTGGGCTTTCAGGGGGAATGTGTGGGATGATCAAAGGGGGCGCCAGCCGTGAGCCGTGATCCACATATACATTCACCCCTATGGGGTTTGAGGCGAGTACTAATCCACCGAGATTGGCATCCGGGTCTTTGCCTCACGCGCGTACAGAACTCCGGAGAAAGAGGCCACACGCCCAAGGGATTTTTTGGCTGCAAGCCAGGTGCCACAACTTGCGCGGGGCGTGTGAGAACGTAAAGAAAATGACCCGCGGTGGGAGATCCCCACGCAAACATAACCAGCCTCAGCAATCATAGGCTGGGATTATTCTAATGTGGATGAGGCTGAAGCAAATCCACACTGATTGGCCTCAGGTTTCCACGCGCAAGCGGGTGAGCGTCTGCAGTCAAGCTGACAACCCGAGCAAGAAAATACGCAGCTGGAAGACTGGCAGTAAAATGTGTTCCAGGCGTGTGAAAGTTGCCTGCGTATGAAAGCGTGTGGCTGCCCGACAATGAACAAGCGGGCCAGTCATTGTTTGCCCCAACCATGGCACCGGAGTGAATCAACTCTTTGTGTATGACCCAAATATTAAGTCATCCCATTATGACCCACTTACATTAACTTGGATTACATGCGCATCTGTGCCGTAGTTAGGCAGAGCTGTCCAACAAGGTGCATCAAAGGGATGCAGGTGAGAGATATGACTCGATGGCTTGACGTGATTGCATGTTACATTGTTGAACAGCTTTTTGCTCTGCCCCGCAGTACACATTTACAAAGGTGTACTGCGTACTACAGTGTCGACTGTACTGTACAGATCAGGAAGGTGTAATACTACTTGAGCCTGCATGCACCTTCCAATCGTTTGCATTTACGTAGCTCATGTGCCACATGCTCAGCATTGCGTTTCACCCGATTTGCACACGCAAGCTGAGCATGTCATGGTCAAAAGCACCGTGTGAAAGTGCTCAGTAAAGCCATGGAATGAACTAATTCTGCAATAGCTCACTGGAAGGCTCAGTTTGGAGCACTTCACCAAAGCGTGTGAAATGCTGCACCTTGCTGAAATGTCATCCGATGCTGTGCCAAATGCGCAGAGTGCGCGCATACAAAAACGACTGAGCAATGGCTCAGCATGGTGCATTTGATATTGTTATATCTATAGCTCAATCACTGTGCAATTCCAATGTTCAGCCACTGAGCATTTCAATTATGACCCAAAAGCAAACCTGAGCAATGGGTCGAGGCAAGCTCACGCTGTATTCACTTGTCTTACAGCCCCCCCCTTTGTTCACATACTATTACCAGGCCATATGGCCGGTAATCTCGCCGCGGTCACTTGTGACCAAATGCACCGGGTGCTTTTCTGCATGGGTCACTTGTGCATTGCACCCACAATGCACATTCAACATGGGCCTCATGACCACCCTCCTGGGTGATCGGGTGACTATTTAAGGAAACAAAGGGGATTTGACTCAGCTTGACAATTCAATAAATTGCAATACTCAGCGGTGCATTTGATATTGTTATATCAATTGTTCAATTAATGTGCAATTCAAATGTTCAGCCACTGAGCATTTCAATTATGACCCGAAAGCAAACCTGAGCAATGGGTCGAGGCAAGCTCACGCTGTATTCACTTGTCTTACAGCCCCCCCCTTTGTTCAAAGACTATCACCAGGCCATAAGGCCGGTGATCTTGCCGCGGTCACTTGTGCAGTGCACCCACAATGCACAATCAATAAGGGCCTCACGACCACCCTCCTGGGTGATCGGGTGGCAATTTAAGGAAACAAAGGGGATTTGACTCAGCATGACAATTCAATAAATTGCAATACTCAGCCAGACCCCCATTGTTCTTCTGCCTCACGCGAGCATTTCACCTCTCAGTTGCAGCATTCGCTGAGACTCAGCTTCAATTTTGCCCACACGCCTTGAAGCTGAGACTTTTGCGGGTGCTGCAACTGCTGAGATCGTCTCAGCTTCACCTTGGTATAAAAGACCATCTTCACACGACACGCACTTCACTTTCTTTCTCACCCGCGTTTGTCCTTCTTGTGCGTATTCCCCCTCGTCTTCCTGCCTTTCCAGTCTTTTCTTTCGCACTCGACTAACCCCACTCCCCTTCCTGCTCGCTTTTTGTTTTTCCTGCTAATACTTTCAGAACCCCACTTCTATCTACTTTGTACATTTTCTCCAATTAAACTTTCGTCAACATTATGTACCGATATTAATATTTTTCTTTCTTCACGACTTCCTTCCAGACTTTTAAAAACTTCCGACTAGAGCGTCTTTAATTTGATTCCGTTTTATATTTATATAAATCATTGTATGTCTTCCTTTTCTTTCTTGATTGCTTACTTTCTATTCAGTTACTAACCTGTTTTGTTTTGTTTTTAGATGTCGTGCACGTTATGCACCAAGCGGTGTATCCCCTGCATTCGTTCCTCGACGACAAACGACGCTTGTGATGCTTGCCGACAAGCACACAAGAAATGTTCGTTCGTTGTCCGCCCCTTCCGACCACAAGGCCAGACAAGTTCTCGCCCAAGACGCCCTCGCAAGGACTCCTTTGTGGTCGACGATGATGAAATCATTTCCGAGCGTGAATGGACGCCGGGCCCCCAAACAGGCCAACGGGAACGATTCCGGACGATTAGCCCTGTCCACTCGCCCTCCTAGGCCACCATCCGATGGTCACTTCACTCCTCGACCGGAGCAAAGTGATTATCCGGCTGATGAAGGATGGCGATGGCGAGAGGACATTCGAGCTTGGGCTGATCGTCACCATGTCTTATCACCAATGGGATTCAAACGCCAAAGTAAGTTTTATTTCTCCTCTTTATCTCATTTCTCTTCACGCAATAATACTGACTTTTTTCCATTACTCATAGAACCAAACCCCCCGAATCCCCCCCGACACGACTCTCCCGTTCCCAGTTTGCCTCGCGAGCAAACCCCCCGGCAACCCACTCCAGGCCCGAGTGGCACCCGATGGTCTGAGGAATTATTTCGTGGTAAGCAGCCAAAGTTTCATTTCATTTTCACTTTCACTTTCGAGTCAAGTGAACTGACACTTACTCCTTTTTTAGAACCCTCCCGAACCGAAGAGCCACCTATTCCTGGCCCGAGTCCATCGTCCCAACCACCTGAGGACGATACGACTTGTGAGCCAGAACCTGAGGTGGCTCCTACGCAATCCACGGAGGAACCTTATGGTAAGTCACCCCTTTTTTCTCTTCGATCCATATCCACTTTTCCTCATTTTTTCTTCGACCGTCTCCAGATCGTCCCGCCACTCCTCGCTCGATCATCATCATCGATGATACGCCCGTGGGATCACCCCATCCCCCTCCCCCTTCTTCTTCACCGACTCCACCATCTTCCCCTTCCACTCCAACCCCGGTTCCCTCCCCAGAGATCCCTTCCAGTGCCCCCGAGAACCCCAACGCCTCCTCCCCCCCGGTGCCAAGCTCCTCTCATTCCCACGATGACGCTCTCCAGGAATTCACCGACCTGGAACCAACCCTAATGATTCCTTGAGCCATCATCCACGATTCGATCAACCGAATCTTGTTGGAGCATCGTCGCTTTCTCCACATGATTCCTTTCGTGGATGCAACTCATTGAAATGAGATGCACCGGGAATTCCGGGAGGAACTAAACTCCCTCCTTGCCCAGGCACTGGAGGCTTATCCAAAGGAGGACATAACCGGGATAGTCTCCAAATTCCTCGAAAAATAAAAATTTAAAAAAAATGTCATTATTTCCTCCTTTTATTTTTTGTAATACTTTCTTTTGAATAAAATATTTGTCTTCAATTATTGTTATGTTCAAATTCTATTACATTCTTTGTTCACGTAAAAATTACTTATTTCCTCCTTAGAGAAAAACCCTGATTGCGTGAGAATTATTTTTGTAAGTGCCCCACCAAGAGTTTGAGTGAGTATTTGTTTTCGTGAACCTCTTTTTCTCAAAATGCGCCAATAGTTGCTGTTATCCTCTCCTATATTTTCTTCTTCCATGGTTTAGAGCCATACCCATTCCTAACTGTAAAAAAGCGGGAGGTTCCCGTATGTGAGCAATCGAGTCCAGATTCGTGAAACATGGCCTTTCCTATGGTCACACGCTATTAGTCTTACTCATGTATTGAATTGTTTAAATTGTCTAGAACCTTCACAAGCGTAAGGATTGGCGTGTGACTTGTCGGGAGGCTGCACAGGCGTAAGGATTGGCGTGTGAATTGTTGGGAGCCTGCACAGGCATAAGGATTGGCGTGTGAATTGTTGGGAGCCTGCACAGGCATAAGGATTGGCGTGTGAATTGTTGGGAGCCTGCACAGGCATAAGAATTTGTCAGCATTGTTGGCAACCCTCCCATGCGTAAGGATTGGCGTGTGAATCGTCGGAAGCCTGTACAGGCGTAAGGAATTTTAGCACTTTTGGGACCCTCCCCAAGCATAAGGATGGGCGTGTGAATTGTTGGGAGCCTGCACAGGCGTAAGAATTGGCGTGTGAATTCTTGGGATCCTGCACAGGCTAAAGAAAATTTCAGCATTGTGGGGAAGCTTCACAAGCGTAAGAATTGGCGTTTGAATCGTCGAAAGCCTGTAAAGGCGTAAGGATTGGCGTGTAAATTTTCGGGAGCCTGCACAGGCCCAAGGATTGGCGTGTGTAGCGTTGGCACCCCGCATAGGCGTAAGGAACTTTCAGCATTGTCAGAACCTGCACAAGCATGAGGATTCGCGTGTGAAGCATTGGCATCCTGGACAATAGCAACAAACCAGGACAGATGTACGATGGCATGCCACTGTACATAATCCACTTCACCCCTTTTTCATGTGAGACACCCCATCTCCCGCACTCGAATCCATCCAATCCTGGTGTATATTGTCCTCTGCCTTACCTCACCATTACTTACCCAACCCACTTGCAAATCTCCTCATTCTTTGAATCGGCATGAGATTGTATTACCATCCCTGATTTGATAGCCCGCTCTCTCGCCAATCTCATAATAGCCATTGCTTTTTTGCCGCACTGTTTTTGCTAACCTGCTTGAGCATTGTGCGGACATACCCACTAGTGTCGTGCTTTCATTGTCCTGTGCTGGATCAGTATAATGAACAAATGTACTACTGGCCCACACTACCTGAATGAGCCCATGACATGCGGATAGATCAATCCAAAAATGCTCATTTGGGAAAATCAATTTTCCCCCTGTACACCGCTTTGACACATCTCTTTGAATTTGGCCGGTCCGCTTATCAGCTTGAAACCACCATCCCGAAGCATACAGCGATGCATCCTTATCAACATGAGGTGCGTTTTTGAATCCATTCATGGTGAAAGTGAGTGTGGAAGCGAACTCAAATGCACCCTGATTTGCCGGAATATCGCCTTCATAGTTGACTTGATCAAAAGACGGAACCCCCAATGAGTTGTAGCAATTTTGAATCTTCTGAAATAAATTATCCCCAACATATCGTAAGGATTGACCTAGAATGCGACCCACCGAGCTAAGATTGGCACCTCGGTCCCGCCATTCATCTTTTGCATTTTCAATTTTGCCAGCACTACCATACAGACCAAATTGTTCATTCTTCGTGGTGCATTTGCGCCACCCAATCGCGAACATAAATCCCTCCAGTAATGCTCCATTTGTTGCAATAGGGTCGGTGAAACTCTTTTCGCGAAATAGGAATTGTGATAATTCATCCCATTGATTGACCTCGACTTCACTCATTGTTGTGAATGGTCGGAATTCGACAAGGGCAATGAGTAATCCGGTTGAAGAGAAAATTGCCACACACCCAAAGTGAATGCGTTTGATCTGATTGACATCCACAAGCCTCCGAATTTCACTTGGGGTGATATTTGCTGATACTGGCATTGATATTTGTGCTGTTGGGCGAGAGGAGGAAAACAACCTATTCATTCGGGTCGTTTTGCGCTCATTTGTCTTTTGGGATCTGCTACTATTCCCGAGTGGTTGAGGGATCACTACGTGTTGAAGCACACAAGATATCAGATACTGCCAAGGAGCTTTCTTTGGCACACATCCTTTGACTTCCCTGTTGGAGCCCACATGACATTGGCACAATCTGAACCGACTAAAGCCCATGTTCTTCAGTGGGGCCCAATGAGGGTGCCACATAAATGTGGAAGCATATATATATATCTATATATATACACTGAGATTAAGCGAGTAACTCACACTTTCCTTCCTCAGCCCGACGCTTTCTCGCGAGTTCCCTTTTACGCTCTTTTCCTTTTTTCGTGAATGGCATGCTTTCAGCAGAAAATGAAATGAAACCGAATGATTACTGATTTCTTAATATCACCTAAATTGGATTGCGGTGGATGAATCTTTTTTAATTGCGGCTAAAAAGAAAGCTCACGCCTGACCTTGGCAAATTCACGATCTCAAATACCTGAACCTGAAAATTGCAGTGGATAGTGCATTATTCAATTTTACACATTGATGTTCCCATGCAATCACTTTCCAATCCAACCATTTGGAATATTGCAAGCACACGCAAATGCAATATGCATCCTGCTGCGGATCCCTAGCTATCCTAGTCCTCTTGAAAGACACAGGAACATTTGGCCTATTATGGGCTGGCGGGAAGTGATAAACGCGACTTCGCGCAATGCACCCGCGTGTGCTACTCGCGGGCACATCACCTGACTCAGCTTGCGTCTTGTCGGAGTCTTTGCAATGATGTACGGAGGCATGCCGCCGTACAATTACTATTGGTACTCAGACTGTGGCATCCGGGAAGTAGTAGGATAGGAAGTCATGATTATTAAATTCATAAATAACTTTGCAAAATTCAATTACAATCTATCTAGTACAAAGCTAATCTAAAACGGGTCAATCCTGGTTGTGAGTTTAGCTGACCTGGGTACCGTCAAGGTGACCTCATCACTTGAACCA
This sequence comes from Austropuccinia psidii, assembly GCA_023105745.1. NCBI lineage: Eukaryota > Fungi > Basidiomycota > Pucciniomycetes > Pucciniales > Sphaerophragmiaceae > Austropuccinia > Austropuccinia psidii. The sequence goes on from JALGQZ010000006.1 coordinate 67,359,242, forward strand.
AGCCCGCGATTCGCCACCCAGGCATCACCAAAGTCTAATACTAAGCATCGTGCAAAATCAAATCTAAGAGGTACAGTGGGGTTAAAAGACTCTGATGAGAAGAAACTTTTATTCAGTAAATTACATATATACTTATTAGTACGTAGCCACACTGGCTCCACTAGATTTTTACCCTCTGAAAGTTTTGCGGAAATGTCAATTAGTGCTAAAGCCCCTTTAACTGAGCTTGTTCTCCAGTCATCTGAGCATACCATCAAACCACGAACCCCCGCCACACAGAATGCCGCTAATATACCATAGCAAATTCGATTGATTCCAAGATTCTTGTGACATGCCAAAAGATCTTTGATGGCCTCATTTTTTTTTGAGTTCGTGAGTTTGCCTTTGATGCCATTAACTTCGACCTTTGTATGTGCACGTACCATGTTGTATGCAATCATCAAATGGATAACTGTATCCATTAGATCCTCCAGGTTCTTGTGCGGCTTTGTGGATATCTCATTGTCAGCCCCAGATGGCCTGTGGTTACGTGCATGGTCTTGATGGAGGTGGGCCTCTTGGGCTCATAATTTTCATATCCGATTTGGGGCATATATCAAGGCAAGGTGGCCAAAATGTGGGTGCACCATTATGACTGCTGGATCTGCAGCGAGTTACGAAACATTTGGTGGAACAAGGCTGACATTAGCACATCCGAAATTGGGTGGGTTGTAGCAGCTTATTGTGGAGGGCATATTAGAGGCATGCGGTCATGTTCGCTGGTGTGACAGCGAACAATGAGCGTATCCTCCCCAGGTTAATTATTCACAGGGACCTACTGGGCAATGTTGGCAGTTTCAAAGGGCAATCTCACTGTGGGGATGTTTGTGTGTGGGCGGGTGAGATATGTTCGGTGGCATGCCACCAAACATGACTTTGGTTTGGCCTGAAGTTTTTTGCTGACTGATGCATACTGGGCTTTCAGGGGGAATGTGTGGGATGATCAAAGGGGGCGCCAGCCGTGAGCCGTGATCCACATATACATTCACCCCTATGGGGTTTGAGGCGAGTACTAATCCACCGAGATTGGCATCCGGGTCTTTGCCTCACGCGCGTACAGAACTCCGGAGAAAGAGGCCACACGCCCAAGGGATTTTTTGGCTGCAAGCCAGGTGCCACAACTTGCGCGGGGCGTGTGAGAACGTAAAGAAAATGACCCGCGGTGGGAGATCCCCACGCAAACATAACCAGCCTCAGCAATCATAGGCTGGGATTATTCTAATGTGGATGAGGCTGAAGCAAATCCACACTGATTGGCCTCAGGTTTCCACGCGCAAGCGGGTGAGCGTCTGCAGTCAAGCTGACAACCCGAGCAAGAAAATACGCAGCTGGAAGACTGGCAGTAAAATGTGTTCCAGGCGTGTGAAAGTTGCCTGCGTATGAAAGCGTGTGGCTGCCCGACAATGAACAAGCGGGCCAGTCATTGTTTGCCCCAACCATGGCACCGGAGTGAATCAACTCTTTGTGTATGACCCAAATATTAAGTCATCCCATTATGACCCACTTACATTAACTTGGATTACATGCGCATCTGTGCCGTAGTTAGGCAGAGCTGTCCAACAAGGTGCATCAAAGGGATGCAGGTGAGAGATATGACTCGATGGCTTGACGTGATTGCATGTTACATTGTTGAACAGCTTTTTGCTCTGCCCCGCAGTACACATTTACAAAGGTGTACTGCGTACTACAGTGTTGACTGTACTGTACAGATCAGGAAGGTGTAATACTACTTGAGCCTGCATGCACCTTCCAATCGTTTGCATTTACGTAGCTCATGTGCCACATGCTCAGCATTGCGTTTCACCCGATTTGCACACGCAAGCTGAGCATGTCATGGTCAAAAGCACCGTGTGAAAGTGCTCAGTAAAGCCATGGAATGAACTAATTCTGCAATAGCTCACTGGAAGGCTCAGTTTGGAGCACTTCACCAAAGCGTGTGAAATGCTGCACCTTGCTGAAATGTCATCCGATGCTGTGCCAAATGCTCAGAGTGCGCGCATACAAAAACGACTGAGCAATGGCTCAGCATGGTGCATTTGATATTGTTATATCTATAGCTCAATCACTGTGCAATTCCAATGTTCAGCCACTGAGCATTTCAATTATGACCCGAAAGCAAACCTGAGCAATGGGTCGAGGCAAGCTCACGCTGTATTCACTTGTCTTACAGCCCCCCCCTTTGTTCACATACTATTACCAGGCCATATGGCCGGTAATCTCGCCGCGGTCACTTGTGACCAAATGCACCGGGTGCTTTTCTGCATGGGTCACTTGTGCATTGCACCCACAATGCACATTCAACATGGGCCTCACGACCACCCTCCTGGGTGATCGGGTGACTATTTAAGGAAACAAAGGGGATTTGACTCAGCTTGACAATTCAATAAATTGCAATACTCAGCGGTGCATTTGATATTGTTATATCAATTGTTCAATTACTGTGCAATTCAAATGTTCAGCCACTGAGCATTTCAATTATGACCCGAAAGCAAACCTGAGCAATGGGTCGAGGCAAGCTCACGCTGTATTCACTTGTCTTACAGCCCCCCCCTTTGTTCAAAGACTATCACCAGGCCATAAGGCTGGTGATCTTGCCGCGGTCACTTGTGCAGTGCACCCACAATGCACAATCAATAAGGGCCTCACGACCACCCTCCTGGGTGATCGGGTGGCAATTTAAGGAAACAAAGGGGATTTGACTCAGCATGACAATTCAATAAATTGCAATACTCAGCCAGACCCCCATTGGCCCCTATTGAAGCCAAAAGTAATCATGCATTATTGCTTCCCTTGAGCCTTTTAAGCTCTTCCTCTAGTGAATCTGAGCCTATTGTTCTATCAACATGAGCAAAAATAACCTTTTTGTTGTCTGTCACAATTCCAATTCTACCAATTCATCACCAATTATTGTCAATTAAAATCTTCAAGATCATGTAATGGAAGTTAAAAACAGGAATCTTTTATATAATATAAGTGAAATGATCCATCTAAAAAATCAAGAAATGCTGGGAGCTGGGAAAAATACTGATTTTTAGAAGCCTCTGAGTTTTTGTACTTTGTGGACATGTTTTGATTTCAGCATGTGTAATTATGGTATTATATATTAGAAAGGCTCCCTTTTACCTGTTTACCATATTGGGGGATCATATCTTCATTTTCATATACAATTTCACCAAGCAAGTGATTATTACAGCAAAATCAGAGCTGGTAGATATACTTGAAAAACATTTATAGACCTTGATGAGATTGTGATAAGAACTCTCTTTAAATCTCATTATATTTATCCAAGGTCTAATTCAAGAGTGGTTCATCAATTTAATGATGATAAATTTCAGGTAGATTATGTGAAATTCTGTTTTTTGCAGGGAAAGATGCCTCCAGCATAGCTGAAGTGGGCTATCATTATTGTTTGAGCTTTTTCAATTCTCTTTCGTTTCTTTTTGAGGTTCTTTAATGAGGGAAATTAGGCTCATTACATAATTTATACTGTTTTTAATTGGTGTTCCTGAAATTAAAATGTGTCTGGATGCTTTCATTCCTCTAGTTTCTTTGAAGAAGGTTGAATATTAGCTTTTTATCTCACTATTTAGGTTGATATAATTTACATATCTTTAAATAGAGATCAAAAAAATACAATAAATAAAAAATTACTGAGCCTTCTCTAAGAAATATTGATACCATTCACTATAGTAAAATCAAGAATTTTTCATATCATTTGGCTGACCAAACTCATTGGCTAACAAATGATAGCTGAATATCTCATCATTAACTTTAGACAATTTTTTAACTCCAGTCTCCTTTCTCTTTTTTCCATTATAGGTGACAAGCTTTAGTCTGGATATATCTGTTTATAGCTGGATTTTATTTTCCAAATTCTTTATTAAACAAGGTAAGCATATTATGGAGGTGGAATTTTTTTCTTTTTATTAAGAAATATGATTGAGGGTGGATCTTCTCTTTTGAAATCTTCAAGAGTCATAAATATGAGTGATATGCACTAAATTTATTTTCCTAGTCCCATATCATTTTCAAGCAAATAGCCCAAGGTAGTATGGCTGAAGGACTATTATAAGTTATTTACTTTATTTTTGGTGATTCTATTTATCAAATTTGTTCTTTCAGCTGGGGATGATTGTTTATTTAACAAAAGACAAGCTTCTTATTTGCCATTTCTGGTTTCTTGATCCAGGAAGAATGCTTATCCTGGTTTTTGATGAGGCTTTAGTTATGTTTTTGGAAAGGTTATAAGGCCATTGATTGGTGGAATATCACTTCCACTTGGAATGTTTAAGATTTGTGAGTGCAAATTAGGTTACAATGATGTGTTCTGAGACAATAAAAGCAAATTTTTCTCTACATTTGAGAGAAGTGAAAACCCATAATTATTTTAGTTTTTATATCTGGCTGGTTGGTGTACTAATAATAAATTTTGTCTAATGAAGTTAAATATATTTATTCTTGATGAGTCGTATGAAAAAAATAAACCTCACTATTGGAACAATCTGAATTATCTTTTTTAAAGGAGTAAAATCAAGAAATATTTCAATGAAGACTTTCTGGGTGGGGTTTTCTTTATATTGGTATGCCACATTCCAGAAAGACCACAACATATAAATATGTCAGGGTGACCCAATAATGGTACCAGAACATTCATTAAATCAAGAAGAAGGCTACCCCAAGCTTTGTTTTGATTGTGTGTATAAAGTAATAAATTTTGGCTTTTATGAAATAAATGGATCCAATCATCTGGCATGAAAGGTTTCAAAAGATTATTAGTGAGGAATATGCGGGTTTTTAATATACAAAGGAAATATGGTTTTCAAAAATCCATCTTTTAAAATAAATAGAGGTTTGGTTTTATCTTTAAAGGAATGAAGCGTAAATGCAATGACCTGGAGAGAAAGAATATATACCCAATTCCTTTTCTACTAATGAGGCTGGCTTGTGGTTGAAAAATTCTATTCATATTATTAATAATGTCACATGCACTCAAATAGACTTGATGTTCTTATTTCTTCTTCATAGATTGATTCTGTGGTTTATGATAATATCATGTGGAGCAAATTGAAATACTCTTATGTACATTCAATCACTAATGGTAATGGAGGATTATCTTTGCACCTCTTTTTATCAATTTTGTTTTGTTTTTTAAAAAAACATTATCTTATGTTAATATTTAGCATTGAAGCATGAAGCTCAATGGAAAGAGCTCAGAGACTTAATTCTTTGATATTTCAATATGATTGGAAGAAGCTCTTCTTTAGCATAATCTTGCTATTCAAGGTCAGGACTTCAAAAATAATGAATGAAAGACAATGGAAAAGATAGCTAAAAAGCCATACATTCCTATTCAAGCTTTAATTGGATGTCCCATTTCATGAATAAAATTCCCTTTAGAGGGTAAAGAAGCTAGGATAAAAAAGAAAAACAATCATATTCTTATATTTTGTAAAAATTAATTTTCTTCTGTTGATGTCTTTGGTTTTTGTTTTAGATAATCTCTTTATTCCCATATGTCTTTCCTTCTATGGCTATTGGATTGGTATATATAAGGCTTTTTTCTCTTGAATATAGCTTGGAATTGATTCAGCAGAAACACACAACATGAGTGCTAGTGGCAATTTCATCAAAAATAGGAGGTGGCTCAGTGGTCTGGTGGAGAGTAGTTGAAGATTTTTAGAGAAGCTCACTATTACCTCTTTTTTCAAGAAAAATCCAAAATTGTTTACTATTCAGGAGATAATAGGCAAGGCCACACGATTGAATGGGATATGGAAGTGGCTGTATTGTTGATTTGTCAAAATTTTAAGCAACCCATAAGTCCAAGGTTTGGAATTCTTCCTATCTCTATGAATACAATTATCAAAATCATTGGTGGCTATGATTACATTGGAGAAAGACTGCAATTTTTGGTCAGGCCTTGGTTTCTATTCACCTTCATGCCATTTGGGTAGTTGGGCTGCTTGCATTATCTCATTTTTCTCTTGGGAAGCTGCCATAGAAAGAATCTTGAGGCAGGAGGAAATTGAATTGTGAAGCATAGAAAGGATTTTCCATTCTTCATTAGTTGCCTCTAATATGCCAGGATTAAAGTTTGTCTTCCTGGAATAAGCTTCTAGTAAGAGAGGAGAAAATCAATAAAAATGGGAAGATAATTTTTGTAAGGACTGAACTAAGATCCTACCACTATCACTTCCACACCTAAATCCAACTCCTTTTATTTGAGAATTGATAATATCACCATTTTATTTGATATGAGGACAATTTTGGGCTAATTTGTATAGTGATATTATCAATTGACTTAATGATTGCAAAGTTGGAGATGTATTATGAAATTGATGTAAGTTATAAATCAAGAGGGGCTCATGAGTTTTCAAGTTCGGAATACTTGAGGGATTTGGTGTTACCTTTACAGAGGGTAATGATAGCTTATTTACTGTTTTGGGCTTTTGCCTTACTGGCACTGTACTAAGATCACCTCTGCTTCTATATGGGTTCTCCAAAATTTGAGTAAGTAATTTTCTTGCTATTTAGAATATTCTATTTGAAAAATTAAGCTTATTTTTGGATAATGAGAAATCATTTTAAGCTGGTAAAATATTCCTTCCCATAAAATGATTCTCAAAATTTAAAAATGACTCACTTCTTCCTCTTGTGTTGCTGATGCTTTCTTGATGGATTAAGCAATCAAATAAAAAATAAAAAATATTTGAAACTGGTTAAATAGTTCTTCCCATGAAATTTTCTTCTTCGTTCTTCAATTGCTCAATTGGCCTTGGGGTGTGTGGGGTGTGTGAATATTTAAGATAAAATAATGTGAAAAATATTGAGATTTATGTATGAAAAGAGAATTCATCACCCACAGCCTCCAAAGGGATGGAGAGGGCCAAGAAATGTATTTTTTTCACAAATTTTCCAAAAAATCAACTGAACATCTCTATTTTTTTAAAAAAGAGGGCTTATAATTTCAAAGAGAAAAGTTTTAAAATAAAAGCAGATTGCAAGGTTTTTTAATTTCTTGGAGTCCTGCAGCCTCTAAAGGGCTGTAGGAGCCCAAGAAAGGCATGTTCTCACAGGAAACTCCCTGGGAATCCAGGAGGGTTAGTATATATAAATAACAAGATTTTCAAAAAACAAAAATAGATACTTTTTTGAAAGTTTTTTTTTTTGATTCCTTGGGCTCCTATGGCCTCCAGAGGGCTGTAAGAGCCCAAAAAAGCCTTTTTAACAGTAAAACTTCTGAAATATTGGGATTTTTAGAGTGAAATATGTTTCAATTCATTTTCTTTATTTATTGGGGTCCTAACTCCTTCAAAGGGCTGTAGAAGCCCAAGAAAGGAATCCTCTGACACTAACCATCTTGAGAATCCTGAAGACCTAGGATTTATATTTATAAAGGAAATTAAAAGAACTTGTGCTGTTGTGAATTGTTTTTATTTAATTTTTTGATGGCTTGGGCTCCCACAGCCCAGAATAATCTGTAATATCCCAAGAAAGATATTTTTAACACTGGCATTTAGAGTGTGAAAATACGTGTAAAAATCAAATTAAAAAAAAAACACAAAACAAAGGTTTTTCAATGAACGTTTTGTGTTTGTCAGGCTCTTACAGCTTCCAAAGGGCTGTAGCAACCCAAGCAAGCCACTTAATCCACTAATTGGTTTTTTTTCAAAGGTCATTTTAGAGAAACCCTCCTGGGAGCCCATGAGGTGTTAGTGATCCTTTACTGTCTATATTGAAGATATGAGAACCTAAAAAATCACAGGTTGGGCATGGTTTCTCTAAAAGTGGCTGAGTGGTGGCATGTTTGATCCTGGGCACTGGCCAGCCTCACCTGGGGGCACCTGTTTGTGAATATGAGTGTTTTGTGACAATATTTATTGCAAACCCAAACCAACTCATTCTTTCTTGGTGGAAGAGGTAGTCTCTGTGGATCCAAGCCCCTCAGAAAATACCTTGCATCATTTTTCTCATTTATTTCAAGTTTTTGCACTAAAGTCACATGAGCATAAATTTTTCACATTATTATATGGTTTGAGCCAAGCTGTTCAAAGTCATGACTTTGTGCTCAGGTGATACAAAATTCCTGGGAAAACTCATGTTACAGCTGGAAAAAGGTTTTTAGAAGTCATGAATTTGTCCAGAAAACACCTTTTGTTCTCAGGTGACACAAACAAGATGTTTGAAGTCATGAGTTTGTACAGAAAGAACCTCTTTTGCTTAGGTGACACAAAAATACTAATTAAACTCATCAAATGTTTGGCACCAAGAGGTTGAAACTCATTACTTCAAAAAGTGAAACATTTTTACTCAATAGTAATCCATTTAATGAGACAGGTCCTGATATGCAATATGATAAAATGAAGCTGTCACCCATCAAGAATTAATTTGTCTATACAAATATTTTTAGATAAGCTCATTATTGAATCAGATCTGGAAGAATGTTTTGTTTCCATCATTCACTAAAGTCAAAAGCTAATTATTCTTTAAGGCAGTATTTGCTGGGGCAAATTGAGGAGTAAGAATGATTGGAGAAAACTCCTTTATAAATTATTTCTCATATATAATTATTTGTGTTTTTCCAAATATCCTAAACTTTTGAATATTGATGTAATTTGCAAAATATGGAGGTTCCATTTTTCTTAACTAATGCATTAATCAGCTGAGCACAACAGATGTACAAAAACACCCACTGTAAGGAACACTGACATAGTATTTTAGCATGCTCTTCCAGCCCTCATTTGATCTTGAATTGTCACCAAAGCTTGCAAAAGGTTTGGTCCCCTATTGAAAAATAGCTTTACAATTAACTGACTAGTCTTGGAAGATATATTTATTATGAGTCTGGAGCCAAGTAAAATGAAAAATTAGATGGACTATGTTATAAACCAAGCTGGTCAAAGCTGGTTTTGAAACTTCAGTTTGGGTCAAGATATTACTTTCTTGACTTTCATTGAGGAGAGGGGCTCATGGCATTTTGTTGATTCTCCAAAATGAGGCTAGATATTGCATAGCACCAATTTAAAAAGAGAAAGGATAACTGTAAGTTGAATTAAGAAGATTAAGTGTAACTGTGTCACAGGGGCTCTTGGACAGAAATACAAGAGTGGCCTGGCACTCAGCAATCAGGGAACTCACTTGGAAGACTCCAAAAGAATGAAGAATAAAAATAATAAGAATGAATTCCTCTAAAAGATATGCAGGTACAAGATGAGATGCAAAGAGGAAAGGGAAGCCAAATGGCCAAAGAGCCAACCAAGTAAGTCCTTAATCACTGTTTCAACCTGCCAAAAATGAATAATGGAATTAGTAAGGATATGACCACCAAATATCCATTGACAGGCGAAGAAAGAGAAAGAGAAAAGTGCTAAATGACTGACTTAATAATATCAGTATTTTCTTAACTAAAATGAAAAGAAAATAAAGATAAAAATAAATCAAAGTATATTAATTAACTGGGGGAAAACCCCCCAGGGTGGAAAGGGTAGCCGGTATATGTGAAAAGTTGGAAGCTTGATATCTTCAGGCTGAAAACTGATCTGTATTGATCCTTGAGGCTGTATTGATTGTTTTGGGAATTGATACAGCTGGCTAATATTGAAATTGAAATGGGTTGAATGAATTTCCCACACTTGAAAATGAAATACAGTTCTTGATGGATCCAGACTGTATTGAAATAAAGGTGGTTGCCAAGATGGATTGAGTGGAGCTTTGACACTTGACAACTCCTTTTGGCACTGCCTCTTGAATACACCTTGAGAATGAATTGACAGTATTCCCTTGGAAGGAATACTTGGAGTGAGAATAACCAATGACTGCTTGATGGCGTCATTGGTATTTGATGTTTTGACACTTGCCCTTGAGCCTTGATGAATCCTCTTGATGACGTGGCTGGATGGCCTGATGGAAGATTGAAATAACCAGATGATATTTCTGCCAGTGGATTGCTGCTGAAAAAAGATGAATAATGGTGTATAACACCATATATGGCATTTTGGTTATTGGAGGTTGAAAATGGCCATAAGTCTTTAGAGATGTCACCAGGAGGATATTGGTGAAAATTGGTTTTGGAGGGCTTCAGAGGTGTCAGAGTGTCTTTTGAGGTATTTGGCCAGATACAGCTCATACAGCCTTAAAACTGTATTTGCGCAAAGTGCGCAAATGCGCAGAAACTGTATTTAAAGCCAAATACAGCTTCTTGGGCTGTATTTCCCCTGTTGACTGGGAAATACCAAAACTGACCAAAAGTAGAGAAAGGCCAGGAAAGGCCTGATGACGGTGAAGGGCCCAAGTTGGGTCCAGATGATGAAATGGCCAATTTGGTCAATGATTTATGGATATGGCCAAATTGCCATATATTGGATGTGGCATTGATATGCCATATTGAAGTCCAAGGAGATGAATTGCCATGGTTGTGACAAACTGAAGGTTCCTAATCATCCATATGAAGTGCAATGGCTTCAAATAAAATGTTTGCCACTCACTGATTTTTATTTTGACTTGGTTGAAATAGATTGTGCACCACTGGATACAGTTTATGGAGGTTTTTGGGTATACCAGCTGGTATGGATGAGTGACTTTAAAGTAATGGTAAGATCCAAATAATTTTATAAAGTAACAGCTCCTGAGATTTTGGTGAAAGAAAATCTAGGACTATAAAAAAGAAGCCATGATCTAGAAAATTAATTTTAATACTTTCTTTAAGCTGCTTTTTTCATCCCTCTGGAGCTATTCAAGCCACTCTGGTAGACAATCCCCCTTGGAAGATTTTCTTTAAATCCATCTTTGGGTACAAGTGTTGACCTTTAATGAAGGTACTTTTAACAAGTGAAGAAAATTTGATACAATCTCCCCTTTTTAATAAATTGTATGACATTAGATTGTAATGAAATTGATTTTTCTTTTTCAATATCAACCTCATTCATAGATTGAAGGGTTTTGAGAGCACCCAAGGATCAAATTATTGGCCATTATGTGTTTGGGTAAGTACAATTTCATCCTCAGTGACTGAGCTTTAAGTTTCTGTACTTATATTTTCCTTTGAAGGGGAATATTCTTCTCAACGCAAAACATTTCATGTTGTAATTATAAATAAATATATTTATATTATAACAAAAAATATAAACTCTATATATAAAATTCAAATCTCAATCATAATTTAAAATTAAAATAACACTGAAATTTAAAATTGTGAAAACACATTTTTACTTGAAAAAATTAAGTAAAAATAAATTTCCAAAACAAATATTAAAATTTGAATACTTTTTGGAAAGTGTTAAGCAAAACAAAAACCAACTTTTTATCCAATAAGTAAACTGATAAAAATGACTTCACCATTGGATTCCTCATAAGAAATAAGGTGGGGTCACTTTTGGGTGAAATTTCTGTAACTCAACTGGAAATAAGCTTAAATTAAGGTTTTAGTATTTTCTGTATGGAAATTGAAAATACTCAAAACCTTAACTTAATTCACACCACATGTGGCTTTAACCATCAATTTCTGTGTTTAAATTGAGGTGTGGTCTATAGTCTTGGAGTCATGAGGAATTGAACTATTTTCAATTGAAATGTCAAAATGTGCACATGTATTACATAAGTGAAATTTGATTTACATATGGTGTATCAATTATTACAGTTTTTTACTGTAGAAACCCAATTTCATTAAATATTCAAATTAAAAGTATAATACATTATGAGGAAGTAAAGAAAAAATAAATTGGAAAGATAAATCCTGGGGGGAAAGGAATCTTGGCTCCAAGGGTGCCAGACTCCCCCAAATTTGTTGCTGACAGGTGTGGATTGTCAAAATTAAAGCAAACGTTGATCACATTTGGCCTGGAATTGAGTCATAGGGTCTGTGACTCAATTGATGATGAGATTTTGATACCAACCAGGTCAGTTTTAACTGTTTCCAAGAGGGTAAAACTACCCTTAAGATAAAAATATCTTATTCAAAACATTTTTAATGGGCTTTGACATCTCTTACACCCATTTTTACGTGTTCTGAAGGCTTGAAACCAGTAATTACTATAGCAATGGCTGAGACCAGCCTTTTTTAGTGCAAACCAGGGTTCAATGATGCCATAATTGGCTTTTCTGTTTTCAGAGTGTTTTTCACGACAAAAAAGAGTAAATTTTACTTTTGGAGTAAGAAAATTGATGGAGATAAAAGAATGTCTATTTTGCCCCACTTTTCTCTTCATGTTGAGATCTTTTCCTTATATAATTAGTTTAAACACTGTTAAACCAATTGATGAAAGATTCCAACCACCTTTCTTAAATCATTTTAAACCTCATAAAAGCTTGAAAAAATCATTATAGCCATTTTTGTAACTCTTATAATCAGTTTTACCATTGAGCCACCCCATAAGTGAATTAAAGCATCTTTCATCACTGTTAGCTTTGTCACTTTGTTTCCAAATTCACTCTGGTCACTTTTGGGCATGTTTTCTCTTGAATGATCTTTCTAAAGACCTTTCTCTTATATTAATTTCCTGCAGTTCTTTGCTCCATGAATTCCAATTGAAATTTCTTTGGTAGCCTTAAATATCTCTTGCAGAGTATTTTTGTATAAATTTTCATTGTTGGTAAAAAATAAATCTTTAGCATATTTTCTATACTTATAAAGTTAACAGCAATAAATTTGGCATTTTTTCTTTTAAACCCATTAAGTTTTACTCTTTTTAATTGAATTGTATGTTATACAAACTTTGAGGACTGGAAAAGTACTTTATTTTTAATCAAAGTTTCATATCCACACTTTTCACTGACATCTGATTCAGGAGATAGCCATAGGTTGATGTAATATCAACCATAGGTTGATTTAATATCAACCATAGGTCAATGTAATATCAAAAATAGGTTGACCTAATATTAACCTATGGTTGATGTAATCTCAACCTATGGTTGATTTATCACAAATTTGACAGGTTGATGTAATATAAACCATAGTTAAGTTGACTGTGTGATTGATAATTATATGAACCATAATTCAAAAGGTGTATTGGCTATTGATGAGATCAAATAAACTAGAGCGTGGTATTAAACCAAGAGTATGGTAATATTGTTAAAAACAAAGAGAGAAAATGTTTAAGGTTAGTCTCTCCCAGCTCAAAATGATTCTTGACCAAGAAACGTACATTAACATAATGCACAGGAATTTACACACAATGTCAAAACAAACCCAGTTAACCAAAAGGGGAAAAACAACCTCGACCGATAAGGAGTCTGGAAGTGATTCAAGCTTGTCTTATTTATTTTTACATCTGTAGCTTCTTGTTTTAGTTTTTTCTGCTTGTTTACTTCTTGTCCGTATTACTGCTTGCATCCGAAGCTGATTGAGTCTTCATCATTACTACTATTACCTGTTTGTTGCCCATAGGACTTACCCTCCACCCTCAGGTAAAGCGTACCCTTTTTGTTATGCCTTCTGACTGATAGTTAATAAAGATCTTTGTTTGTAAAATCTCACAAACATTAAATCAAAGATACACTGGTAATTCTTTGATTACGGCAAAAATGCAATTGTCAGAATCTGTTGAAGACAATGTAGGTTAGACATGGTTGATTCAAGGTACCTTTAAACAACAAATAAGGACTTACCCTCATAGGGTGGCTGTATTTGCATTTCTGATGTTGGGATGGTCTAAGAGTCTTGATCCAATCATAAAGAAGGTGGCCTTTACTTGATTTTGACCAAAATAATCCCATAAGCTAACTGAGTTTTCTGTTGGATCGTCATTATAAAAGAGGCCCCAAGTCTTTGTGACAGGACAGGTAGTGATGGCTGCCTTGCTGGTACAACTCTTGGAATTCGACTAATGATTGCTGTCGGGTCCTGCTTTGAAAATTACAGAAGCGTATGTTGCATTCTGACAACCACCAATGCTTTTTTTTAAGATTTACACGCTACAGCAATTCAGAGAGTGAATTATAATAGCTTGGCATAACCTTATTATGCTTCCAAGAGCATTTCATTAAATCATCAAAACTCTATTGTTGATGATTTTTCTTGTAATTCATCTTTTCTGTTGAAATTTAATATTTTAAACTTCAAACTATGATTTCAAGGGGTTATACCTTGAATATTATAGTCAAAAATACATCATTCTTCACTAATAAACTAGTAGAATCCAACTGTTCACTTTTTTTAAGTTTGGCCCACTTTCACAACAAAGTGGTCAACAGCTCTGTTGATTTTAATCAATAATTCCTTACAGATTTTAGCCTTGTTTATAACATGTGAAATAAACTTCATCTCTGTATTTCTACAGTAATTACGTGATGACTTTATTTTTGGTTAATCACTCTATCATGCATAATTCAAGAGATATTAGCTAAAATCCTTGAATATATGCGTTGACCAAAAAAGTGCATATATTCAGGTTAATTCCTCAAGTATTGATTTTGAAGCTTAGCTTCTTAATTGTTTTATGTGTGGAGCTTTATGAAGAATCCAATGGTACCATTTATTTTACATGTTGTCTCATTGGATTTTGAAATAAATAAGTATTTGTGTTTTTTATAAGGTATTATTAGTTATAACTTATTAAATATTGACTTTAAAGATATGCCATAAAAATGGTATATGTGTATTTGACCATGGGGAATCCAATGGTATAATTTATTTTACATGTTTATTAATAGTTTTTCAATTTAAACCAAGTTTTCTACCAATTTATGGTATTTTTGTAGCTTTAAGGTACTTATTTTTAATGTATAATTATATTAAATGCTTCTTGTGACCTTTTTGGGTATGTGGTCATATCTCAAAGGTTCAAATTGAACATTGTTTAAACCTCTTTGAACATTGCTCAAAGCTCTTTGAACATTGATTAAACCTCTTTAAACATTGTTCAAACCTCTTTTAACATTGTTCATACCCCTTTGAACATTTTTCAAACCTCTTTGAACATTGTTCAAACCACTTTGAACATTGTTCATACCTCTTTGAACATTTCTCAAACCTCTTTGGACATTGTTCATACCTCTTTGAACATTTCTCAAACCTCTTTGGACATTGTTCAAACCTCTTTGAACATTGTTCAAACCTTTTTGGAAATTGTTCAAACCTCTTTAAACATTGTTCAAACCTCTTTAAACATTGTTCAAACCTCTTTGAACATTGTTGAAACCTCTTTGAACATTGTTTAAACCTCTTTGAGCATTGTTCAAACCTCTTTGAACATTGTTCATACCTCTTTGAACAATGTTCAAACCTCTTTGAACATTATTCAAACCTCTTTGAAAAGTGTTCAAACCTCTCTGAATATTGTTCAAACCTGTTTTAACATTGTTCAAACCTCTTTGAGCATTGTTTAAGCCTATTTAAAGATTGCTCAAAGCTCTTTGAACATTGATTAAACCTCTTTAAACATTGTTCAAACCTCGTTTACCATTGTTCATACCCCTTTGAACATTCCTCAAACCTCTTTGGACATTGTTCAAACCTCTTTAAACATTGTTACAACCTCTTTGAACATTGTTCAAACCTCTTTGAACATTATTCAAACCTCTTTGAACATTGTTCAAACCTCTTTGTATATTTTTAAAACCTCTTTGAACATTTTTCAAAGAGGTTTAACATTGTTCAGACCTCTTTTGTAAAGTTTGACTATGAAAGAATAAGCAAAAATCACTAATATTTTACTTATTGCTCTATTAACGTCCTTATGAATAGGTAATAAGATGAAAAAAATTATTATAATTATGGCGTAAAAATGATTATATTATTAAATCAATATAATAATATAGCTTATATTCAAAAAAATAATATAATGAATAAATGTATTAATATAAGATAATTAACATATTTAAAAGCACTTTATTACTGTTACCACCAAATAATAAAGGCGTCAAAAATTGTTATTTATTAATAAAAAACAATTAATAACAATAATATTACTAATATTAAAGTTATAAATTAATATAAATACTATTTATATTAATTAAAAAATTCTTAAAGTAATAATAGAGAGAAAATGATTATAATAAGAAGAAACAACCTACTTTTAATACTTAATATAATAATTTTGAATGATCTTACGCCAAAAAATATAAATACAACTTATTTACATTGTATCTAAAATAAAAATTAAGAGAAATTACAATTTATCTTGATTTTACCTGGATTTAAGGTTTTTAAGAGAAATTTAAACAAAACAGTTAAATAATTGAAGTAATCACATCAAGAATGATGATTATATTAATGTTGATCCTTGGTATTTAGCAATATAAGAGTTTTATATATAAATAATAAAGAAATTACCTTTTTGCTTTAATTATTTAGTGTTTTGTAAGCGTCTGAGGGGAAAATAGAGTAAAAAGAGCTCCATTTATAGTAAATACCTCCCTTCTAGAGTCCAGAAGGCTTCTAGTAGACGTGTACCGATGCTTTCTACTTTAATTGATCAATAGTTTAAGGTTTAGTGATGATTACATCATGATCAAACCATCTTACCTAATAATAATATGGCATTATTTAGAGTTATCACCGTAACTTTAAGTTTGATGATGCCATAGGCTTGGCAGAAGCCTAAACTTTGTGGATTCTATTAGTATTCATCATATTTATCACTTATATGACTTTTGAACCTAAAATAAGATTACAGTGAGTGATCATAAATGATCAAATTTAAGCTTACACTTTGATCATCAATAACCTTTAAGCTATACAGGCTACAGCTATTCTGAGAGTGGATTCTTATATCTTGGCATTTCCTTATTAAACTTTCAAGAGCATTTCATTAAATCATCAAAATTCTATTTTTGATGATTTTTCTTGTAACTCATCTTTTCTGTTGAAATTTAATATTTTAAGCTTCAAACCATGATTTCAAGGGGTTATACCTTGAATATTATGATAGGAATTACGTCATTCTTCACGTATGAACTAGTACAATCTGATTGTCCACTTCTTTTTAAGTTTGGACCACTTTTACAACAAAGTGGTCAACATCTCTCTTGATTTTATTCAATAATCCATTACAAGTTTTAACCTTTCTGATAGCTTGTGAAAGAAAATTCATATCTGTATTCATACAGTAATTATATGGTGACTTTTGCTTTTGCTAATCTCTCCATCTTCAATATTTCAAGAGATATTAGCTAAAAACCATGAATATATGCATGACCAAAAAAGTGCATATATTGAGCTTAATTCCTGAAGTATTGACTTTAGAGATTGGCTTTATAATTCTTTTATATGTAGACTTTTATGGAGAATACAATTGTACAGTTTATTCCTGTCACAGGGGCTCTTATGGAAGCAAGAGGGCCTGGCACTCAGGAATCAAGAACTCACTTGGAGGGCTCCAAAAGATGATAAGAAATACTACGTAATATATTTCTTAAGCAGGAATAAGAGAAAGGACAAATATGCCAAAGATAACAAAGAATAATAAGAATGAAGCCAGAGGCCAAAGATAAAGGAAAGCCAAAAGCCAAGAAGCCAACCAAGTGAATCCTCAATTCACTGTTTCAACCTGCCAGAAAGAACAATGGAATTAGTAAAGGATATGACCACCAATATCCACTGACAGGCAAAGAAAGAAAAGAGAAGGGGTGCTAATGACTGACTTAAGATTATCAGTATTAACTTTAATAATGTAAAAGAAAATAGAGACAAAATAAATCCAATATATTAATTAACTGGGGAAAAAGTCCCCAGGTGATGGAAGGTAGCCGGTATATGTGAAAACTGAAAGATTGATCCTGAAAGGTGGATCAATGGCTGTATTGTCCGGATCAGGAAATACAGTTCCGGCCATCTTGAATTTTGAACTGTGTGATGGAATTCCCACAGTGGAATATGAAATGACCCAATTGGGCCAAGACCATACAGGTTGATTGAATGAGGCCTGTATGGATGAATTGGGTTGTCCAAAGGAGTATTGAATACTTGATGCCTTGACAACTGATTGAACTGATGTAATACCTCTTGAGAATTGCCCTTGAATAATCCAGAATGAATTGTGCCAACCCAACTCCTGCAGATATAGGTGGTTGGGATCCTTGAAGAGTCTTCTGATTGCTGCCATAACTTGTCAGACTGATGAGCTGATTAATCCTCCTTCAAAATGGGAGTTGGGAAGGTGGAGTTGGATCCTGAAAACGTCACCATTGGATTGCTGAGCAAAAATGGTGCATAATGGTATATAATACCATATATGCACCATGCCTGCAACCTTGAGTACGGATGGTATGAAGGAAAAGAGGAAATCCCCTGGAGTTGAGGGGAAAGACGGGCTGAGCTGATCTGGTGGCCTCTGGTGATTGCCAGTGGCCATGGCTGAACTATTGGTCCATGGCCAAAATTGGGTCCTATGGGATTCATGGCCAAAAAGGTGTCCATGAGGTTCTTGGTCATTTTTGGGTCCAAGGAGGTGATGGCCAAAAAATGGCTCAGGTGGGCCCAATTGTGGCTTGGGACCCACCTGGATGGCCTCATTGAATTAGGCAAAAGGGGTCCTAAATAGCCTATGGACTGTGAATCACGGCCCACGGGCCGTAGGAGCCGTAGGGGGCCTAAATGGCCCAAAAAGGCCATTTAGGCCAAAACCCCATTAATGAAAGGGGTGGCCCTGAATCCAAAAATGATGGCTAGGGGGCCTGGGGCCCTTAGAAGACAAAATCACCCCCAGGCCCCAAATCAAAGATGAAGGCCTGGGGGTTGGTGAAGTGGGAATTGGCCAAGAAGGCCAATGACGGCAGGATATGGCCATGGGAAGGTGTTATGGCATGGATGCCATAGAACACCCAAGGGGGACAATTGGCCATAAAAGATATGATGTGGCCAATTGGCCCCAACTTGGCTGCAGGTTGATTTGCCGCAACCATCAAGGAGGAGGGTCAAACTCATGGTTGTGACAATTCCACATGTTGTTTCATTGGCTTCTGAAATAAATAACGTTTTGTACCTTTTTTAAGGTATCATTACTTATACTTGAGTAGTTATTGAGTTTTCAGATATGCCATAAAAGGAAATATGTGTATTTTACCATGAAGGATCTAATGGTGTAATTTATTTCACATTTTTGTTAATTAGATTCTGAGTTAATTTAAATTTTGTACTTATTTATGGTATTTTACTAATTTCTGAGATAATTATCATAAGTATAATTATTACAGAAATTTTGTTGTGACATTTTCAATATGTGGTCATATCTCAAAGGCTCACATCTTTCAAGATTTTTCAAACCTCTTTGACCATTGTTCAAAGAGGTTTAACATTGTTCAGACCTCTTTCAACATTGTTCAAACCTCTTTGAACATTGTTTAAGACTCTTTTAAAATTGTTCAAACCTCTATGAACATTTTTTGAACCACTTTTAACATTATTCAAACCTCTTTCAACATTGCTCAAACCTCTTTGAACAGTGTGCAAAAATTGTTGAACAGTGTTCAACCCCCTTTGACCATTGTTCAAACCTCTTTGAACAGTGTGCAAAAATCATTGAACAGTGTTCAACCCCCTTTGACCATTGTTCAAAACTGTTTGGACTTTGTTCAAACCTCTTTGAACATTGCTCAAAGCTTTTTCAACATTGTTCAAATCTCTTAGTACATTGCTCAAAGATCTTTGAAAACAAATTTTCAAACCACTTTGAACTATGATCAAACCTGTCTCAAAATTTTCAAACAGTTTTGAACCATCAAACCTGTTAATACATTGCCCAAGTGTATTCAAACATCTTTTAGATTAATTTTCAATTTCTATTAAGAATAAAAACTTTCATTCACCTCATAATCTGTTCATTTCTATTTGTGATATAATAAAACCCTGTTTTTTAGTGGAGTATATTTATTTGATTATTAAAGAAACATTTCTTCAAAGTTTAGGATGGAACTCTTTTTTACTTGGTTTTTTTCAAATCCCATGTTTCAGTATTTAAATGATATAATACTCATTATCTAGGTAATTTTATCCCTAAATCTCTTAAATTCAAGAATTTATTATTGTGATAGTGATAAAATAATTCCTTTATTATTGAATACTTCATCATTATTATAATACCACATTTCCGAGATCACAATAATGAATTCTTTATCATCATCATGAGAAATTTATGTTGACTACTAGAATTAATTCATAATTCATTAAAAAAATTCTATTATTGTTATCACCAACTAGGTACTCTACCAGATTCATACCCATAATAAAAATATTATTACTTCAATCAATAGAAGCCTCAATAATTATGGGAGTAAAAGTGACCCACTCAAAAAAACTGAAGTTGGTACAGTTTTTTTAAAGTTCTACCAATATTTAGATGGAAATTTTAATTCTGAATTACAAATAAAGATACTTCTTCCACTAAGAAGATTGTAACATGGTTTTAATAATAATGTTCTTAATTAAAATATGAGGCAAGAAACTTTTAATGCAATGATTTATGAGTGTAATAAAATGATGTAAGATTTATCATATCAAAGCAGACCAACTTTTTGTATTATGAGTAAATTTTACATTTCAAGCATAAATAATTAAATTTTTTGGAATTTAATCTATTTGATTTGAATTGTGGCCCCTCAAAAAATTAATAAATTCTCAACCCACATTTTGAACAATAAAGAAATTATTACCTTTAAATTAAAAAAAAATCTTCTTTATATATGAAAAACTTATCACTTTCATTATTTTTCAATGTTTTTAATTTTGATTTTGAAAATTATCTCTTTTAAATGATGATAATGAATAATTTCTGTTTTTATTAAGCTTCAGGTTCAATCATAGCTAACTATTTATTCTGTTAATACCTTATCCTTTTTACTCAAAAGATGCCAAAAACATAATTTCAATAATAAAAAATGAAATCCTACCTAGTTGATATATAACATATCCTTTATTAGTTGAAATATTAATTACTTTAAAGATTTAGCAATTATATTCCAATAAGTCCAAACCTATCATTCCAATCCAAGATTTATGTTTTCAAAATGGAATTCTAATTATTTCAATTGATTTTTCAAATTTACGAAGGAGGTATCTTAGCTGTAAGCAATCTTTGGTTCAACAATGAATATATGATCTCATTAAGACTATAGGTATTATCTTGAATACTATTTTGAAATTTTTCTCATGATGTGAATAAAAAGTGAAATAAATCAAAAAAAGCCCTTTGGTCAGAAAATCTATTTCTTGAATCATTTTTATACTCAATTATTCCATCAAAAAGTTCAAAAAAAATTAAAATTTCAAAGCCAAATTAATGAAATCCTTTGAAATATATATTCCCTTTACTTGAAATAATTCATTCAAATAACACAAATTGTTTAATCATAAAATTGAACTAAACAGACCTAAAAAGAATCCAGTTTTTCAAAAAATTATGTTTTGTAAGATGAAATTAATAAAGATAACTTTTTCATTGAAGATTGTATTTTTCCAATAATATAACATATAAAAATTAAAGCATAAACCCTTAATTAAACCTAGACAGTCTTTAACTCAGTTTCATTAATTAATTGTTATATCATTTACATTCAATTTAATTTCTCAACTCTTGAAGGTAGTTAGTTTTTCTTAATTTTTACATTTTTCAATAATGAAACTCTTTCTAAGATTAATTAAACAAAACAATTTGATATTCAGCATATTATGATAATTTCACTTGGGCTGTTTCAAACTCAAAAAGGAAAAGTATTTGTGTTGATTATTAGTTTAATTCTCTGTTCCTCCATTGAATTTAAAAAAAGAAATTGAATTTCATTGATAATAGCCCAAACCCTCACCAACAAAAGTGACAACCCAAAAATTACAGCATGTAGCAACCTAAAACAACCTAATGTGAAACTTAACATACAAAACACATTTTTAACCAGTTTATTATCCATGGTTTTAATCAACCTCAAGAAAGTCCTAACATATTTTTGAAAAGAAAGGTTTTTCATTAAAAGGATTTCCTTAAAATTAAAACTTTATTTTCCTTTCTTTTCATACATCTGAACGTTCTCAACAAACTATTACCTGATTCAAAATGTGACCAAATCAATCTTTTATCTCTTGAGTACTTTTATTCAATCATATCTTTTTTCACACCCCATCAAAAAGCTTTCCCCAAAAATAAATTTACTTACCATTTTATTCAAAACTCACAATGTCATCAGATAAACTCATAGATATCGATAAATCAAACACATATCTCAATGA
Source organism: Austropuccinia psidii (assembly GCA_023105745.1). Lineage (NCBI taxonomy): Eukaryota > Fungi > Basidiomycota > Pucciniomycetes > Pucciniales > Sphaerophragmiaceae > Austropuccinia > Austropuccinia psidii. The sequence goes on from JALGQZ010000006.1 coordinate 67,381,431, forward strand.
ACACTTTATAAAGCATATAACAGAAACTATCAAAAATCAAGAGGTAAGTTTATGTTTCAAATTTCAAGATATGTTTTATATTTTCTTACAAAACAGTTAAGAATTTCAAAAGGCCAAGTTTGAGCTGGCCTTTCAACAAAATTCCATTATCATGAAATCATTTGAAGAAAAGAAGATATACCTTGAAGAGAATATACATCAGCAAACAACTAAGCTTGAATGTAGTGAGAAACAGTTGGTTGAGAAAAACATTGAATTAATGAACATTCGACAAACACAAAAAGAGGAATTATCTCAATTACAGAAATTTTTTACTTTAGAGGTAAATGAATTGGAAAACAAGCTTGATAGAGTAAGATAGATTCTTCCTTTATTTTTCAGTTTAAGATATTCTTTAACTTTCTGTTTGAAAGTAGAAAGACAAAATTATTCAATCCATTCAACATTCTTATGAAGCCTTAATTGAAAGAATTGAACAAGAAAAATTAAACATTATAAAGGTAATGATCAATTTTCAATTTTTAATTATTCTATTTATATTGGTAGTAATTATTCACTTATTTCACCATGTTTTCAATTTTTAAGCCAAATCTCAAATTAGATCACACATTCTTTCTTAATTTAAATTCTGAAATAGAAAAATTGAAGCAATTCCTTTGGGCACCTGATGGTGAATTAACAGTTTTGAAAAAACAATTTCAAAATTTAATAAATAACATTTTAAATAATTTAACAAGAAACAATGTAAGAAAAAGACAATTTCCTCAAAAAAACTAATGTAAACTAACTCAAATTTTAACTCATTACCCAAAAGGAATCTAATCTCTCAAAAATGAAACAACACGTATTAGATGTTGAAAAATACCAAAATAATTCCCCAGAGATTTATAAAAAATTTGAAAACTCCAATAATAGGTTAATTAAAATCGAAAGTGCAAATGAACTCAGAAATATTGGCGATTTCAAAATATATTATGTATGTTAGCTTTTAAAATTGAAACAAGTATGATGTTTGAACTAATTACTCAAAAATATTAAATATTACAATATTTAGGAAAAAGTTAAAATTGAATTGGAATTAATCAAGAATAACTATATGGTTGAATTTGAAAATGTCAGGGTATTGATTTTCTTCTGGATATTCTTCATTTTTTTTAACTTTGAAGTATTACAACTTATAGGTAGGCAATATCAATGAACATCAAAATAAACTTTATCAAGAGTTGAAAGATATGAAAAGATTAGTTGAAGAGAAACTTTTGTACAATGATTCAAATGAAATAAAGGTATTTATTATTTTCACTTTTAAATTATTTAATTCCATAGATAAAGTTCCTCCATTGATCTTTCTTTAATATTAATTAGTTTTTGGAAGAAGAAATCAACCAGATTCATTATTCAAATGGTCAAACTTGCAAAGAGTTGGAACGAATTCAAGAATTTGTAAATAAATATGAATACAATAAAGAAAAAATGGAAACCGAAGTATGTGTTTTCTAATTAACTAATGAATTTCAACCAAAATTCTTTATGAATCTTGCTACTGAAAGCTAGCTTATCATGCAGCTGCAAGATACCGATAAAATTCAAAAGGTTTGTTTTATGTTGATTTAGAAATAAATTTAAATTTGAATTTAATCTTTACCTTTGCATTTGCTTTATCAAGATCCTTCAAAATCAAATTGATCAAGTTAATAATTCACATGAAACAATTTTTGAAAACATCAAATCATTTCAAAACACAATAGAAAAAGAACAAATCAATCAAGTTGAGATATTCAAGCTTGCTTTTTATCATGTTGAGATCTAATATTTCATATTAATGCTTTTCCCCTAGATCAGAGATTTGGCTCAAACGGTTTCACAAGATAATACTGAAGAATTAATAAAAAAAGTCTGCCTTTTTTGCCAAAATTTCTTTACAAATTTTAAAACTCATACTCCTCTTTTATTTGTAGGTAAACAATATGAATCATAAATTTGAAAAAATGCATCATTTTTCAAAGAGAAATATTTTAGATTTCAAAAATTCTATCAAACAAAATTTTAATGGAATGGCAGAAAATACAAAAAAAGTAAGCTCATACCCATTTTCTAAAATAAGAAATGTCACCAGAAATCTTACATAATTGTATATCTCAAATTAGAATTTGGAACTTGAGGAAAAGATCTATAAACTTTAGTATAATCTGAAAAATGAAACAAATTTCAATAAAAATGTATGTACATCACATTCTTTTATTGAAAAAATTTCTGAAAAATCAACATATTGAATGTTATCTATATTAAAAAAAGGAAAACATTTCACCAAGGGATAAACATAGTGAAGACAGAGAGTATTCGATTAAAAATGACCCATTTCTTGAGGACTATGGTAATGAAGAGGTATGTTCTTAAAACAAATTATTTATACAAGAAATAATATTTCTAATGAGAACCTTCAGATTGACGATGATACTCAAGAAAAAGATAATGTAAGTGTTTTGGTTTCCTTGTGTTTTTTATCTGTAAGCCAAAATTCAACTCATTTATTCATTTAGAGTGATTTTGATCTTGAGCAACCATACCCACATGTTATAAAAATTATATCAAGTGACTCTGATATTATGCAACCCCAAATATCAAAAAGTAAACATACTTCCCCAATTTCAAAGCCAACCTCGATTTCATCAAATAATCCATTCAAAAGATTTCTCAATAATTCTAAAAAAACTAGGTTTATTCAAAAGAAAAAATCCTCTTTGTCAAAAGAGGACTTACTTTCAAGTTCACAACAAGTTTTAAAAGATAATAATAACAAATGGAAGGCACAGGAAAGCAAAAAGCTATATAACAAATTCATTCAACAAATGCAGCAAAAAGGATTAATTGATGAAAGCAGTTCAGAAATTGAAGTTTTCAGGCTAGATGGCAGGCATACACCTTCTGAGGGTCCTTCAAGAATGATGTCAAATTTGAAAAAAAAAGAATTAATTAATTCCAATTACCATAAAAATAGTTCCTCTGAAGACAATTCTCATTTAAACTCATCAAGAAGAAGACCTTCACGTATTAAGAACATGAACTTTAGTAAAACACCTATTCCAAGTACACCAAGCTTACATAGAAGTAGGGACCACATGAGCTTACAAAAGTAATCAGATGATTGCAACTTGGTAAGCTTGAAATTTTAAACCTTGATGATACATTATATGAATTCAATTATTATTATTTTCAGTCTCGTGCTTATCAGGCCCATTTTTGTAATCTTACCTCTACCACCCGTGCCAAGGAGTCAATTGCAAAAGCCCCTGATGAACACCAGCTTGAGTCTTTTTTCAAAAGTTGTTGATAATGTTTCACTTCCCATCTCTGCTTCATCACAGGTATCTATTCAGTTTGATGATGATTCCAATGTTTCTGAAGGCTTTTTCGAATATTGTCAGAAAAAATGCAGACAATATGGATTAATGTTTGTTGGATTAACAGGCTTGAAAAATGAAGTCGGATTGCTTTGGAATAGATTTACAATAGCATTCTTAGTGGATACATTCAGTCATGCATTATTTCTTCATGAATATAATTCTTATTTCCGTTTTGGTGCAAAAATACCTGAGCTTGAACAAATTGAAGAAATTGTGACTTCACATTGCTATTATAAAGTAGAAAAAATGGAGCGCATGATAAGAGACCCTTCATATCTCTCACCAACTCATGAAAGCAATCGTAAAATACATTGGAGACATAGGGTAAGCCAACCAATTTTTTCATAAAATAATCCATTTAGCTAAATTTCTTTACTTTGAAAAGCTGGCAGAGAGACATCTTGAAGCATGCACAACATTTCCAGAACTAAAGAAATATGTTCTGCTTTTTCAAAACGATCTTCTCTGTTCATCAGATGAATCATCTGACGATGTCATGGATGAATCAAGAACAAGGAACCTTCAACCATGGCATAGTCAAGAAGCCAATAAATTAGTAGAATATGTTGATAAGAGATATTCAGAAATCCGTCAAGCCAAATATCGACAAAGGCCAGGAAGAAAGCCAGGCAAACAATTTTTGGATTCAGTTAGTTGGTATGAGATACAAAAAGACCCTAAAAGCCTTCCTGTTGGTCTCCCACAGGATTGCTAGGATCCAATTTGGCTTCAGAGAGTAAACCCAAATGTGTTAAGGTGTCTGAAATCAAAATAAACATGTATATTTGAAGGATTTCAGAAAATGTTTACCAAGTAAAGATATTATTCCAACTTGAATAGATATGCTTTCTTTTTTCATTGCATGATGTTTATAGTTATTTTTTATTAAAAGTTTTGTTAGCTATGTAGCTGTAAATAAATATAAGTAAATCAATCTTTCAATGACTCCAAATGTATTTCTGTCATACAAGTGCAATTATAACTGGAATTGAAGCTAAAATTGAACTGTTCAAATTGTTTCTTTTTTGAGGTGGTTGGGGGGTAAATCTCAAAAAAAAATAGTTTCAAGTTAGTTCTCTGTCATTTAAATTATATTCTTTCCATAATTATACCATTTCAAAACGTGAAAAATCTTTTTTTATTGAGTTTAAAGACTATAAAGAATGCATTAATGGAAATTAAAAAGGCTTTAAATCAATCTAAAAACCAACTATCACAAAATTTTCAATCATGAAAAGAATTATTAAAAAAAGGTTGAAAGGGTTAATCTAGATGGAGAAATAATTTCATTTGCAAATTCATCTCAAATTATCGATCCTCAAGAAGAATAAGAATGAAGAATATTCAAAATAATCTTCATTCGATTGTAGCTGGGTTTTATGGTTCATTTGGTCATAATTGTTTGGATTTTTTGAAACCACATCCTTAGAATCATTAGCCATATAGATTCTTTTAAAATTATTTAAGATCATTCAAATCTAATTTAAAATTGCAATTAATGATCAACACTCATTACAGCTCAAGATGATTTGCTTTCTTTGGGAATATTTTGAATTTCCTAATATTACTAAAATAAGCTACTAATTAGAAATTTTCCATTCAAAACCAATAAGTCAATTTCTCACAATTTGAACACATTGTTAATTTATCTCAATAATTTCAAACAAGAGAGACAAAGTTTTGGTAGAAAAGCTTTGTAAAATACCATTAAATGTGTGTTATTAATAGAAGATACATTAAGAATATATCTTCAATAGAAGATACACTGAAATATCTGCTATTTACATAAAATTAATTGAAAATTTATTTTCATTCTAAAAGAAATTCAAATAGAGTAATATGAACTACATGAGAAATTGATTGAAAACATAAAATAAAATAGAAAATGAATTGTTAATGTACAATAAATTAAAAACTTGTTTTGATATCAAATACATTGGAATATATATATTTCAAATATAGAACACATAAAAATTTGATTTTCATATAAATACATTTAAAAAAAGATTTCTCAGACAAAATACATTAAAAAAATGTATTTTTAATATAAAAGACATCAAAAATTGTTTTTGAAAATAAGTTACATTATAAAGTGAACTTTTAACACAAAATCAATCCATAGGAACTAATACCAACTACATTTCAACATTCATTTTCAATATAAAATAAAGCCAAATATATTCAATGCATAAAAAATGAAAGAATTTTTTTTATAAAAGATGATAGAAGATGAAATTTTGATTTACAACAAGAGAAAGGATTGATGTTTTGATATAACATATGTCAATATATATATTTTTAATAAAGGGTACATCAAAAAAGTAATTTTCAATTTGAATAACATTTAGAAATATATTTGTAATGTGAAATACATTACAAAGTGTACCCTTAGTATAAATTGAATGATAAGGAGCTTAGATGAAAAACACATCAAAAATGTACTCTTAATTTATATATTATTCTGATATAAGTTACATCAAATAATGTGTTTTTTGGTATGGATTTCATTTAAAATGTTTATTATTAATTTCAATTGAGTTGAAAACTCACTTTCAATTTAAATTAGATTAAAAATGTATTTTTAATATGAAATATATATGGATATGTATTTGTAATATTAAATAAATTGAAAAATGTTGTTTAATGTAAATTTCATCAACAACTGCATTTTGAATATGAATGAAATTTAAAAATATATTTCTCATATAAATTATATTGAGAGATGTGTTTTTAATAAGAAATTAGTTCAAAAATGTTTATGAATAAAAACTACATTAGTAATACAGTCTTGAACAAAACTCACATTTAGAGATGTATTCTCAATATAAACTACATTAAGAAAACTATTTTTAACATAAACCACATTAATATATGTATTTTGAATATAAATTAATTGAAAAATGTATTTTGACTATACATTGAATAAGAAATATATATATAAGAGAAATTTAATTTGAAAATTTATCATTGATGCAAATTAAATGGAATTTTTTTTTTGAAAAAATACCACTGAAAATGCAGTTTCAATATAAACTACACTAAAAATACGTATTTTCAATATGAATTGTATTGAAAAATATTTTTTTCATTGAATTACATTGTGAAAGTTTTTTCATATGAGATATATTATAAAATTCATTAAAAATCTAATTTTTCATATAGATTACATTGGAAAATTTATTTATAATATGAGATGCATAAAAAGGGCTTTTTTTAATAAGTATTGCATTTAAAATATCATTTTCAATATAAAATACATTGAAAATTAATTTAAATATAAAATGAATCAAAAAAATTCTTTTTAAATTAAAGTACATTGAAAAATGTCTTTTCAGTATAAAATTCATTAAACATGTAAGTTTGATATAAAATACATTAAATAATGTATTTTCAATATGAAGTGGATCAAAATAATTATTTTCAATAAAAAATTGTATTTATCATATGAAATACATTAATACCATTATAAATTACTTTTCCATGTGGAAAATCAATTTTTAGGTTGGGGTATCTTGTTTAAACAAAATTTGATTTGACAATTTGTGTAATTGGAATTTTAAGAGGTGGGGCATATAAAATTCTAAATTGGGTCTTGAGGAATAAATGAGGGAATGAAAGTCCTATTGCTGTTATTTTTTTGGGGGATAATTTGTGATGAATATTTTAGTTAATAGGATGTCTGAAGTAGAGTAAGGGAAAACTCAAGATATATCGAAGTGGGCAGGTTATTATAAAAGTGATAAAATTATTATTATGTTAAGCTGTTATTATAAAAATAATTAAATTATTATTAAATTTATGATAAAATTGTTTCTATAACAAGAGTGACATCATTATTATATATCTGATAAAACTGTTATCATAAAAGTAGTAACAGTGTTTTTTCAAAAAGCATCAAACTGTTGCTATGAAAATAATCAAATTTTTATCATAAAAATCATACTATTGTCAATATTTACCTAATAAATTCTTATTATAGAAATAATAAGAATTTCATTAGAAAAACAATGATATTGATTTTGTAATAATAAGAAAGCTATCATTACTACATATTATTTATGAAATGGAAATTGTATTATATTTGGAATAAAAGTCGTGCTATTTTTGAAATAACCAGTCTATTATTATTAGAATATTAGTTGTATTTTTTCGAGATCAATTTTATGAAAATCATCATAAAATTGTTCATAAAAAATTCAATTACCTTTTTAATTTAAAAATGAAAACGGTGTTTTTATCACAATAATAAGATCATTATTATAGAAATTATATAACTATTTCCATGTAAATGATAAGGTTTTTATTTTAAGAATAATGAATTTTTTATCAAAAAATTAACAAAGTTGTTAGTCTAACAGAAATTAAAATTTGATTATAATAATTATAAAGCTTTCATCACAACAATAATGAAACCATTATAATAAAAATAATGAAATTCTAATTATTACCAATTGTTTGTGCAATGAAAATTACATAATTTTCAAGATCACAATTTAAATATTGTTAAGATAGTAAAGTTTTAAATTTTAGAACCAAAATTTCATTAACTTGTAAATGATTGTTATTTTTAAAAGAATAAAATTGTTATGATCTCAAGAATGGCATTGTGAGCCTTTGATACATGACCAAATATCCAAAATGGTCACAGAATAACTTTAAGAAGCTCATTTTAATAATAAGAGTTGAAATTAGTATCTTCAAATAAACAAAAATGCCATAAAGAGCATAATTTATTGATTATCTCAGAGCCCAATGGATGTAAATTTGAAATTAATTATACCATTAGATTTCTCATCAAAAACTACACATATGACACTGTTATTTCATATCTGTAAACATAATACTTGCTGAGATAGCCTTAATATATGCACTTTTATGATCAGTGCATATATTCATTATGTTTAGCTCATATATCTTAAAATAAAAATGATAAATAGTGGATTCAAAAAATAGTTACCATGAAGTAACTGTAAGAATAAATATATAAACCTTATTTGGAAAGTGATAAACAAGTTTAAACCTTCTAAGGGGATATTGGACAAAATAGCAATAGCTGTTGACCACTTGAGGTTAGAAGTGGCCCAAGCTTGAAAAGGGTTATTATTCAGATTCTAATAGCTCATACATGAGGAATTAAATAATTTTCATCATGATATTCAAGGTATAACCCTATGAAACAATGGTTTGAAGCTTAAAATAGTAAATTTCAACAGAAAAGATGAGCTTCAAGAAAAATCATCAAAAATAGAGTTTTGATGATATAATAAAATCCTCTTGAAATCTTGGTGAGAAAATGCCACACTATCTTAATTGACTTTCTGAATTTCTTTAGCATGAAAAACTTAAAAGTTTTTAAGGATTAAATCTAAGGCTTAAAATGATCATTTATGATCAATAGCTCTAATCTTATTTGAAGCTTAACAGTTGAATAAGAGATAAAACTGGTGGATACTATTATTTTATGCATATTAAGACTAATACAATTGCCAAGTGTATGATGTCAGAAAATGAGAGTTATAGTGATAACTTTAAAAATGGCCTAATAATGAGATAAAAAGGCTTAATAATGATATAATAATCACCAAACCTTAAAGTACTGATCAATTCTGATGGGTAACATCATTAAAAGTCTAATATAAGGAGGCATCTTTACCATAAAGGGACCTCTTCCTGTGTTCCCCCCTGGAAGCATGAAAAACATTAAATAAAAGTTCATTTATTTATTCTTTAAATATATAACTCCTATATTATTAAAGACTAAAGATTAATCTTGTAGTAATCACTAGTTTTTACATTATTAATCTAATATTTCATTTTTTTTGTTAAATTCTCTCAAAATTCTCTAAATCCACATGAAAATAGTAAAATTTGTAATTCTTTCTATTTTTTATGTTAAATGAAATTTAAATAATCTGTATTGACATGATTAGGTGTAAATCAATTCAAAATTATCATCTTAAGTGTTAAAAGGAAATTATTTTCTCTCCATTATTCTTCTTGATAATTCCTTCATTAATATAAATAGTATTTATATTAATATATAACTCCAATATTGGTAATATTATTGTTATAAATAGTTTTTTATTACTAAATGACAATTTTTTATGCATTTGTTATTTTTTTGTAACAGTAATAAACTGCCATCAATTTAGTAATTATTAAAGATTATTTCATTTCTTCAAATAAGATAAATATTTTTATGCCATAATTATAATAATTCTTTATTATTATAATTATTTTTAATCTTCTTATTCATTTGAATTAGAACATTAATAGTAAAATAAGCAAAGTATTAGTCATTTCTACTTATTTTTTCATAGTCAAACCTTACAAGCATTTGTTAGGTAAAAATAATCACATCATCTTTACAATGTTGATAATATCTTAATTTTAGAAAGAACAAAATTATCATTAAAGAAACAGGAAAAGTTTTCTCATTAAAAGGACCAAATTATTTTTATAGAAATATAAACATTTTATCATGACATATCCCTTTCAAAATAATAATTTTATAACTTTGGAGATAGTTATTTTATTCTTTTAAATCAACAATGTTACTTTTTGGAAGATAATTGTTAATATGAAGACAATAAAATTTTTATTATAACAATGATAAAAAAATTTATTATAAAAAGTACAACATTATCATTATGAAAATAATAATATAATTATCATAAAAATAAAAAATCTTTTACTATAACAATCAAAATAATCAAATATTGAATTATTATAGAAAAAATAACCTTATCCAATTAGTGATAATAAAATTGGTATCATAGAAATAAGAGTTTTTATTTTAAGAATGGAAACATTTTTACGGTTAAATTTTATTTCTGAAGTGAAAATAGAAGAAAACTTTCCTTATTTTTGAAATAGTTATTTCATTATTTTCAAATCATATTTATTAAAAAAATAATATAATTCTTATCATAAAAATTAGAAAATTCAAATTAAAACAATTTAAAAATATTCGATATAAAAGAATGATTATCATGAAAATAATTGAGCCCTAATTATAGAAATAATGAAACTTTTATTCTAAAAATGATCATACTTTTAGCTTTACTTGTTATTTTGGAACAGAAAGTTTATTACTTTTGAAATATTAATTGGGGTTGTTCCCTAGTGTTTTGCTTCAAAAAAATCTCCTTGGGAGCTTGCCCCCCAGCTTCATCTATTGGTGTTGTAAGTCTCTTGCAATTTTGTCCCATAAATTCTCAAATTAAAATTTACCCCTCAAAATAGCTTCAATATTTTCTCATATAGTAATTTCTAATTAGTTTCTCAACCAAATCACATTTCTAGATAATTTAATATGATTTGTTTCACATTCTAAGAAATATTGTTAAAACAATTTACCATGAAAAAAATGCTCAATATATACATTCAAAGATGTTGAGAAGAGATAGCTTGCAGTAAACTAAAAAAATTTGAAAAAAATTTAAGAAATAAATAAATGATACTTTGGATATTGAAACTACTTTCTTGCTTGTTTTTACACTAAAATATTAATTCTTTATACTTTTAATTTTATTTCATTCAAAAATAATTGGTGATAGTTTTATGTATCATAATTTTTAATGAGAAAATATCAAAAAATCAGGAAGAAATATTCAAAAGAAATTGTTTCAATCAAATATCCAGCTAAAAAGCCAATATCATGAAAATTGAATGTTGAAAATTTGAATCAAAATTCCAAATTTTGAATTTTCAATAATCTGGATGCTTTTTTAATTTCAATTTGATCTCATTGTCTTTCTTGAGTTTTACAAATTTTTGTGAATTGGGTTATTTTAAATTTAATTTCTCTCTTTAAGATCAAAACAAAAACCATAAATGAAAAAATTGATAAGAAATGGTTAACATTAGAAACAAACTAAAAAATTCACAAAAGCAGAAAAATAAAATAACTAGTCAGCAATATTTTATTTTATTTGTTGTAAAATTAATATTTATTTAAAGTTCCTAAACATGAACATTTTTTTATTTTATGTTAAAAAAAAGGATTTGAATATTTGTTTAGTATTTTTTACAATGTTTAGTTTTCATTTTGATTTATGTTCTTGTTTGAATCAATTTTTTCCAAAGATAATTCAAAAAAGGATGTATCAATTGTAAACCAGAATATTTATACTTTGTGTTTTGACTTTTTAAATGGTTTTCATTTTGATTATGATTTAATAATTTTTAAAGTTGTTTTGAGAAAAAAGGAATTAATCCAAATCAAAAGGATAAAAATTGAAAAAAAGTAATTCAAAAGAAAAGTTTCATTTTTTGAGTTTTTAGATGTTAAAAAAGAAAAGAAGCTGAAAAAAATACAAACTTAAAAAATAAAATATGAATTTTTAGTTTTTTATAAAACAATTGAAAATAAAAAATCTGAGAAAAACTGGATATTACTATTTTTTAAAAACATAGTTTCCATAATACATTAAATTGTTTTTTGCAAAACAAGTGCCTGAAAATTCCTATAGAAATGAGCTTTGGTAACACTGTATTTCTTTTGATTAGAATATAGTATAGATAGATATTATTTTTTCCAAAAACAAAAAATTTTATTATGGAAATGATAACATTGCACAGGAAAAATCAATAAAATCAAGATTACAACAATAACCTTATTATCCTAACAGGAGTGAGAGTTCTCTTAAAAAAGACAGATATTCTTATTATGAGAACAATAAAATTTCAATTATTAAAATAATGATTTCATTATCATAGAAATTCTAAATTTTGATGATAAAAATCATAATATTGTGATTCATACATATTATTTTTGGAATAACATTTTTCTTCACTGCCTAATAATAGAGTGACATATGAATGTGTTAAGTTTTGGAAAAAATAATTTCGTTTTTAATCAAAAAATGCTTGGTCAGACCTTAATGGGGTCTCAGTAAAAGCTGGGCCACTTCTGAACCAGAGGAAGAAGTTTTAATTGCTGTTGTCCTTAGATGGGAGCTATCTGCTTTATATTAAAAAAATTTATGACTTCTTTCTTGTAGAAGAATCTCTATAGGAGCCAGCTGCAAAGTAAAAACATATATACTTTCAGTGTGATTTAGGTCATATTCTCCTTCCATCACTGTAATTTCCCAATTAACCAAGGAATTAATTGCATTTTTTGAGAGCTCTAACTAAATACCTTAACCAACAGTTCCTTCTTGATTTATTTTGGGTTCCTTTGTGTATCCATAAGAAGTACATGTGAATAATGAACTCCATAGATGTTGGAATGATATGAAGTGACAAATTTAGCATAAACTTGGACATTCAGTATTCTTAAAAAGAGGGTGGAATATCTGGGGGAAGGAATGGCTGGTTTTTCAATCCTCTCTTGAGGATAGATCAAGCTATAAGAACAGGGTCAGAAAAAGGTATATTTCAAAGGATTCTGCCCTCTGCTTCTGGGTATCCTTTGAAGATGATTCTTTTTCACTTCTAAAGTACCAATATTGACTCCTTTTTCTTAGCTATTCTAAATCATATCTCCTATGATCCAAATATCTTTTGATAATAAATAAAAATAACAATAATTATATTCTTGGTCTTATTATAGTGAAGAAAAATATATTACTGCAGCTAATCAGATTATTGATGAATTATATAATAATAATAATTCAAATATTTTATAAATGAAAATCCCATTTTTTTACTAATGAGAAATATTTTGCTGTAAGAATAATGATTCTTTTATTTTTATGATAAAAATGTAATTATTATCATGATTATGTTCTACCGAAATGAAGAATTGATACTTTTTCCATGGCAAGGTCATTTTATGAAAAATTAAATAAAATTATCACTTGAAATAAATAACTAGATTATGGCTGTCAGAATGACCATTTTTCCATTTTAAAAATAATATTATCATCAATCTGAAAAATAATAACCCTTTTATCATGAGAATTATATTAACCTCATACTATTTTGATGAAATTAGTATTACTATATTAATATTGACAATTTAATTCATAAAATATCAATTGTAATTATTACCATAAAATATTATTAATTTGATAATAAAAATATTTCTGTTGTAATAAAAATAAATTATTATCATGATTTATATATATATATTCATAAAATATTTATTATTTGAATAATGATAAAAGCTTCATTATGGTAATGAAATTTCACAGCCAAAAGATTGGTATTGGAATTTTCTCCATGTCAAGAGGCTTTTTATGTCACCTAAAAAGGAATCATGAAGTTTTTATTTCTTTAATTAGGGTTAGGGTTAAGGTTAGGGTTAGGGTTAGGGTTAGGGTTAGGGTTAGGGTTAGGGTTAGGGTTAGGGTTAGGGTTAGGGTTAGGGTTAGGGTTAGGGTTAGGGTTAGGGTTAGGGTTAGGGTTAGGGTTAGGGTTAGGGTTAGGGTTAGGGTTAGGGTTAGGGTTAGGGTTAGGGTTAGGGTTAGGGTTAGGGTTAGGGTTAGGGTTAGGGTTAGGGTTAGGGTTAGGGTTAGGGTTAGGGTTAGGGTTAGGGTTAGGGTTAGGGTTAGGGTTAGGGTTAGGGTTAGGGTTAGGGTTAGGGTTAGGGTTAGGGTTAGGGTTAGGGTTAGGGTTAGGGTTAGGGTTAGGGTTAGGGTTAGGGTTAGGGTTAGGGTTAGGGTTAGGGTTAGGGTTAGGGTTAGGGTTAGGGTTAGGGTTAGGGTTAGGGTTAGGGTTAGGGTTAGGGTTAGGGTTAGGGTTAGGGTTAGGGTTAGGGTTAGGGTTAGGGTTAGGGTTAGGGTTAGGGTTAGGGTTAGGGTTAGGGTTAGGGTTAGGGTTAGGGTTAGGGTTAGGGTTAGGGTTAGGGTTAGGGTTAGGGTTAGGGTTAGGGTTAGGGTTAGGGTTAGGGTTAGGGTTAGGGTTAGGGTTAGGGTTAGGGTTAGGGTTAGGGTTAGGGTTAGGGTTAGGGGTTAGGGTTAGGGTTAGGGTTAGGGTTAGGGTTAGGGTTAGGGTTAGGGTTAGGGTTAGGGTTAGGGTTAGGGTTAGGGTTAGGGTTAGGGTTAGGGTTAGGGTTAGGGTTAGGGTTAGGGTTAGGGTTAGGGTTAGGGTTAGGGTTAGGGTTAGGGTTAGGGTTAGGGTTAGGGTTAGGGTTAGGGTTAGGGTTAGGGTTAGGGTTAGGGTTAGGGTTAGGGTTAGGGTTAGGGTTAGGGTTAGGGTTAGGGTTAGGGTTAGGGTTAGGGTTAGGGTTAGGGTTAGGGTTAGGGTTAGGGTTAGGGTTAGGGTTAGGGTTAGGGTTAGGGTTAGGGTTAGGGTTAGGGTTGGGTTAGGGTTAGGGTTAGGGTTAGGGTTAGGGTTAGGGTTAGGGTTAGGGTTAGGGTTAGGGTTAGGGTTAGGGTTAGGGTTAGGGTTAGGGTTAGGGTTAGGGTTAGGGTTAGGGTTAGGGTTAGGGTTAGGGTTAGGGTTAGGGTTAGGGTTAGGGTTAGGGTTAGGGTTAGGGTTAGGGTTAGGGTTAGGGTTAGGGTTAGGGTTAGGGTTAGGGTTAGGGTTAGG